>SRMA01025594.1:121627-243148 GCA_007224835.1 Danionella cerebrum
CCCGCTTCTTCCCTTTCGGGGTCAAGGGGGTCTGCTGGATCTCCAGCACACATTGGGCGAGAGGCAGGGGTACACCCTGGACAGTTCGCCAGTCCATCACAGGGCAACATTCACTCACACATTCACACCCTAAGGGGAATTTAGCTTATTCAATTAACCTAATGCATGTTTTTGGGGATTGTGGGGGAAACCGGAGCACCCGGAGGAAACCCACGCAAGCACAGGGAGAACATGCAAACTCCTTCCAGGAAGGTCACCGGTGAGCCTCGAACTGATAACCTTCTAACTGGAAGGCCACAGTGCTACCCACTGCACCACCATGCCGCCCTAGCCCTAAAACAATCTTGCCCAAAAACAAAAGTTTTGTTGTGTCTTATGTAGGTTATTGGAGAGAATTATAGGACACATCTCTGAAGTAACATTTTAAAACTCTTTGCCTTCTGAACATTAAAAATCTGGATGATTCTAAGAGATGAGAGCTATCGTCTGTCTTGATCTCGCCTTGTTTGTCAGATACTAAATTGAAACAGTCACAGAGGAAATGGTTGCCCTGGGTTGCGTGCGTGCGCTTGTAAAATTGCTTCCTTTGAGTTTCGCCAGATATCATCTCAACTGGGTGTTCCATATACTAGAGGACGGCTTATGAATCAAGTTTTCATCATAAGCATGCACGGCTTTTATGTTAAAAGTGTAAAAAGCAATAAGACTGGGATTTACAGTTTATTGTTCTAAAGGGGAATCGTTTAGATTATTTCAAAGCATGGGTTTCAGGCGCTGGATTGTATGTGGAGGGTCACTGGGTAAGCTAAAAGATTCCATCTTACTATTTATTAAATCTAAATTTTCCACGTACATGGCATTTAACAAAGTGGACATTTTTAAAAATGGAACAAGCTGAAAAAATATGCTCACAAAGTAATGGCATTTATTTTGATTCTCATTTCTTCATATATAAATACACTTAAAGAGGCTAAATCATGAAAGAGTGTTGTTGAATGTACACAGATATAGCTTTATACACTGCATAGCCAAAAAACAAGTAAACACATGGAACTAAGCCTGCTATTTGTACTCTAAAATACTCTTTGTGTTCTTATCTTCCACCTGCAACACCAACTGGTGCAATGAGTTGCTTCTAATTTCTTAAACTGGCATGTCGAAAACACACATCCTGTGGTCGTGGAAAAAGATGTTAGTCTGTTTGAGAAGGGTCCAATCATTGGTATTTATCAAGCAGAGAAAACATCTAAGGCGAATACAGGAACTACTAAAACTGTGTTAAGAACTATCCAACGCATTATTAAAAACCGGAAAGATAGTGAAGACCCATTAAACGTGTAGTGAAGATCAAATTGAACACCATTAGAACTCAGGGCTGTGTTAAGTAGGAGCATTTCTACATGCACAATCGGAAGGGAACTCAAGAGAGTTCACAAGAAAAAAGGGCTTCAGTTTTCTAAGGAGCAAAAAATTGGTCTCTAGAATAATGCAAAACGTGATCTGATGAATCCAGATTTACCCTGTTCCAGAGTATACTGTCCTATTTATGCGTGTTGTGCTGAATAATAAATTTCCCTTTTTTAACAAAATTATAAATTAGTCTTGAACAGCACACAGAGTAATGGGCAAGAAGAGAGGCAGATGCAGTGACTGTAGTTTGATTAGAACTGAGGTTCTCATAAAAATGTATATGATAGATTTTTACATGATTTTTGTGCATTTCTGAGCATTTCTAAAATGTCAAAGCATTTTCCCAAAATAAGCTTAAATTTGCTGAAACAGAAAAAAAAATCACAGCACAAAATCACCCTGAACTGCCCCAACACATAAGGGTGAAGAAAAAATACATATAGAGACGTAACATTTATCAATTCCATTGTTGAAGGAAGAATCCGTTGGTGTTTTAGTCTTTTAAAGTCTTCTCTTTGTCAATTTAGAGCTAAACCCAGATCCTGTGGTTACCTCAAGTAGTGCCAAACCAAAAGGGCAGGATGGAGGAGTCAGAGTAAGTACTTTACATTAGCTATTTGTTGAAATGAGACTTTTTCTCATTGACACTTTTTCCTTTGTACTCATTCTAGCGTTTAATCAAGCGCCACTTACAGGGTGAGGAAAAACGGAAAAGCAGCACGCAGCTCAACACTGCTGGACTAAGTGTAGCTACAAGGTATTGGGCATTAACCAATGTCTAATGTATAGTTTTGAAGAATTGTTCCACTTACAAGTCTTTCTTTCTATTGAGGTATGGCTCCAGAGAATCTTTGTCCATTCCAGTTAGTGCCGCAAAAAGCCTAGATTTGAGTGAAGACCAGTCAACTGTCATCAGGCCAGTCCACAGCTCAATTCTTGGGGAGAAATACTGTTTTCAGGTGTTTTTTTCTTTTGAAAGTAAATCAGTGTTCCAAAGAAATTGCACATTTTCTTCAACTGTACTATTCCAAATCATGAAAGGTAATAAACTCGGAAAACAACCACTGCTTTGGATGCACTTCAGCAGCAGAACGAGACCGGTGGATTGAGGACTTGCGGCGTAGTGCTCATCCAAACAAGGTTTGGTATACTCTTCAAATGACAGGTATATTATGTATAGGTCTAACTATATATCTTATTCTTTATACAATCTTGTTCTGTTAGGACAATTGTGAACGCACTGAAAATTCACTGTGCCTTTGGATAAATGAAGCAAAAGATCTTCCCCCAAAGAGGCGTTTCTTTTGTGAGGTCCACCTCGATGGTACACTGTTTGCTCGCACAAGTAGTCGGCCAGTAGGGAAGTCCGTTCAACGTTCCAGCATGGCAATTGAAGGGGTGTCTGGAGCTTCTGGCAGTGGTAGTGCTGCAGGAGGTTGCCAGCTTTTCTGGGGTGAATTTTTTGAGCTTGATAACTTGCCTCCTGTTTCCAACATCACCCTGCATCTTTTTAGAGGGGATGACCCCAAGAAGAAGCGGCATTCCAAGGATGAATCTGTCCTGCATCCTTTCGGAAGTGTACACCTACCTCTAGCTGAAATTAAAGGTCGTGCCTATCAGGAGAAATGGTATCCCATTATTCCCTACAAGACACCAGGAACAGGTGCTTCAAAGGACCACCTTGGACTACAGGCTTCAATTCGTGTAAAGGCCAAGTTCAAGAACCTGAAAATTCTTCCTATTGAGAGATACAAAGAATTTGCAGAGTACATCACAGTGAATTATGTAGAGATGTGCAGCAGCCTTGAACCACTCCTAAACGTAAGGGAGAAAGAAGAGCTTGCGGGAGCACTTGTTCATGTGCTTCAGAGCATTGGGAAAGCAAAGGTAAGTAGAGGTGCAGGAATTGTAAGACTTTCCAGAAAGGTTTCGTAATGTTCTATATTGTACTTTTTTGAGCAGGAGTTTTTAATTGATCTTGGCAGTGCTGAGGTTCAACGCTTAGGAGAAAATGAGGCTTTGATTTTCAGAGAGAACACATTGGCCACAAAGGCTATTGATGAATACATGAAACTGGTTGGACAGAAGTATCTCATTGATACACTTGGTAAGGAACTCTGTTCCTGTTTAAGAGTTTGCATGTGTCGTCATGTTTTGTTTCTAATCTCATTTAACCAACTTAATAGGTGACTTTATAGCAAGACTGTACTGTGGAGGAGACAGCTGTGAGGTAGACCCACTAAAGTGTTCACCTGCTGACCTACCAATCAACCAGAGACATCTAAAGGAGACATGTGAGGATGTAGTGAAGAGAATCACTGACATGGAAGAGTAAGAGTCTGCAGGGAAGTTAATATTCTACGTGACTAGATTCATACCTTTTGAAATAATCAATTTTCACCCAGATCATTCCCTGCCGAGCTGAAGGAAATATTTTCCAGTTGGGTGTCAGACTGTACGGATAGAGGCCAATTGGACATCGGACACCATCTCATTTCGGCGTCTCTGTTTCTTCGATTCTTGTGCCCAGCAATACTCAGCCCATCACTCTTTGGTCTTACCCAACCTTATCCAGAACCAAGCACCCTTCGCACTCTCACACTGACAGCCAAGGTCCTTCAAAACCTTGCAAACTTCACCTTGTAAGCCCCCAAAGCCAAGTTGATTGCATAGGGAAAGGTTTGTTCACATGGCCTGCGTGACCTACTATACTGCCTATCTTCCAGGTTTGGAGACAAGGAAGAATACATGCTGTTTATGAATGAATTCCTGCAACAACACTGGGAACCAATGCGAGGGTTCCTACAGAGTGTGTCTGACCCAGACAGTGAAATGGCCATGTCTCGATTTGATGGCTATGTGGATTTACCTCTTCGTCTAGCAGTTCTTCACAATCTCCTGGTCGATATCCTCTCAATAATGAAGCAGGTAACTAAAGACCAGGGCTCAAAGTCTTATTAGATTACCCATAGTACACTAACAAAGCTTGTTTCATAGGATCAGATAAACAACCTACATCCTTTGCCTTCAATTCTGAACCAGATCTCAGAGTTTCTGGGAAATGAAGCTCAAAGGATCCATGTTAGCAGGTGGAGTTGCATTTCACAATACGCAAATTTTGCTTATTATGTTGTCGTGATGTATTTAACCTTTCGCTTGTTTCACCTCACTTCCAGAAACGCCAGCAATGGAACCACAAAGCCTATATATGTACCACCAAGGGATCTACCCAAGTACAGTCCATTACAAACATCCTTGCAGCAGCTTCCTCTAGATCCAAAACCTAAAAAACGTGAACCGAAGAAGGTCCAACGGGCTTTTAGTGTCCCCAACAGATCAAGACAACACCAACAACCAATAAAGAGACAGGCAAGCAAAGAGGAGCTTCCTACCCAGTCCCAGGATTACGGTCTTGATCAGGATCACTGTTTGGAAATTTCACCACCAAGCAATGTGAGTTTGATTTGGAGATGTTTGGCATGTGATTCACCAAAAATCTACCATTAATTATTTGATGTGTGTTTTTTGGTTGTGCATAGCCTGAAAGATCTAAAGCCTCTGCAGCCGCAAAGGTACATTGGATCAGACAACCCGATGGGAATGAGCAATTAACAGAGCAAGAGATGGAGGAAACTAACACACTGGATAAGGTGATTCTACCCTAGATGAACTAATGCTACTTTACCACTCATCATTGTGTTTCCACCAATTCCCAGTATCAGCTCTGAGGGGCAGATTTGTTTTCTGGTGTTTAAGAAGCTTTGTGGTTGTCGTATACACTGTATAACCATGCATGCATCAACAATTCTTTCGGGCTAATCAGTAAGCTCAACATCTGACCAGTCAGTGATCAACAGGATGCTGTGTCACACTTTTCTTTCAAAGAAAAGTCCTACTTAGCCTGTCTGGAAAACCTTATCCAATTGGATACCAAAAAAGACTTTTCGATTGCGCCTCACTCGAAAACCATGGGCTTTAAAAGGAGCTCACATATCTGATGGAGTGAGTGGTGCCAATGAAAAAGAGTTTTGCATTGCCATATCTGATCTGTTTTTTGCAAGGAGAGTGACCAATGAAAGCTGGCTCTTTTGATGACATGAGTAGGATGTAAAAAGGCCACTCGGTGGCGCTCATCCCACATTTTCATAGTGACTTCTTAGAGCAGGGGTGTCAAACTCATTTTCACCGAGGGCCACATTAGCATAATGACTGTCCTCAAAGGGCCAGATGTACGTTATAAATGTAAAACAATGTAATCGAATGTAATGTAAAGTAAATGTAACTACTCTTTAATGTTAAATAACTCATTATTTATAACTTATTGAAGTGACAATTCAGTTGCATAGAAACAATTGTATGCTTGTTCTAATATAAATCCTTTTGATTTTTGTCAGCTTATGTAAACCCACATAACTCCATTAATGAAGGATCAAACTGTCCAAGTGAATAAAGAAAAATGGCATTTTTGTCATTTGTTTAGCGAAAAAAAGAAAAACCCTCACAGACTGAAGACGATGCATATCGATCATCTTTTATCATCAGGCTCAAGAAACAGATCACAGATAAACTATTAGCTGTGTCCATTTCACATCTTGAAATTTATTTTAGCATGAGAAATCACTCAAATGCGAGAGTCTTACGTTCACTGTGTGAGAAACGACAGCTCTGCAGTTTCACTTGTGAGTGTGGATGCGGAAGACCGCTGTGGCTACTGCATAAGGCATTGTGGGAAATGTAGTTTTTTCCGTTTTTTTTTTTTTTTTTTTTTTTTTTTTTTTTAGACACTCAAAACTTTTAAGCTCTTGTGGGCCACATTAGATTACATGGCGGCCCGCGGGCCTTGAGTTTGACACATGTGTCTTAGAGGAAACAGGAAAGAAATGGCTTACCACAAATCCTCTCTTTTCTCCCCATTTTTGCAAACAGGCCCCTGTGATCAGCCACCAACAGTACTCAAACCCCAAGATCCTTTTCGATGTTTTTTCTTTGCTTTCTTCTCTGTTGTCATTTCTTCTTTCCTGTTTCCTTGTGTGTTTTCCTTGTGTTTCCTGCTACCTCTGTTGTACCACCAACCCCATCTTTAGGCAGAGAGTGTCATTGCACCAATATTTCCTTGTCAAAGACGAAGACTACCCTGCTGCAAAGCAATGCAATGTTTTTTTTTTACTTGGGCAGACTTTGATAGCGCTGAGTTGCTTGAGTAAAAATCAAACTAACACATTTAACATAAGCTCTCCAATGTTTTGAGGAAATAACACAAAAATATTTCTTGCAGCATGCACAAGATTTGGCTGAACTGCGGATGGGAGTGGAGCAGGTTACAGAACGTGAGCTAGAGATGGCCAAGCGTTTGGAAGATTTCATAGTGTTAACTCAAGACCAAAATACACAGCTGCAGGTGGAGGTTCAGGAGCTTCGGAACCTCTTGGCCATCCGAGATGAACAGCTTGCAAGTGCAACTTTTAGGTACTAAAGAACAATGTTTGGTTAAAGGTGACAAACTGATTGGTGAAGCAAGAAATTGACTTTCTCCACTATGTTTTGTTTAGACTGGGTGTCATAGAAGAGGAGCGTGAGGAAGATGAACGAAAGCTCAATGTTGCTGTGGCTGCAGTAGAGCGCATGACTGTTCTGGTAAGTAACGCAATTGTTTTTTTCCTTTCACTCTTTAATAATTTTCACCATGAATTCATTCACTTTTTATGAAACTGGCTAACATTTGTTTGTCTGATAACAGGAGGAGCAGTTTGCTGGTTTGTTGAAAGATGTGCACCAACTCTACACAGTAAACACTGATGGTATAAGACAGACTTACATCAACACCTGATGCAAGACAGGATGTAAATGAGTGTTATGCAGCTTTTTGCTCTTTTATACCTGGCTCTGCTTTATTTCACAATAACAAGATATTCAGAATGAATGAAATTATGCTTTTCATGTATCAATTTCTTTAGCTTAGTTTTGTATGTATTAAATAAAAGATGTATTGAGCATTGATTGCATTGATTTAGATGTAATTAATTGTGAAATTAATTTTGCCAAATTTAATGAGAGTATCATCTGAAGTTAACTGGTGAGCGGACACAAATAACTTCCTACAACAAATGCAAGATAAACAATCTTTTCCAGACACTTTACAATGTGATGATAAGCTACCTTGGTAACCGTCAGCTGCCCAGGAGCAATCTGACAGAACATGGCCGCCTACAACCTCCTGCCCACCAAAAACACACCCCACCAGTCACACACATACATACAAAGTAATCCTGGTGAAGTGGCTTGCCAAAGGCCACATTGGCAGAATAGACCTGGTGAGGATCAATTCAAGTGGCGGTTTTGAACGGGGCAGCTGCCAGGGGCAGCATTTTTTTATGTCACGTGGGGGGCGACACATTAGCTTGTGGGGGTGAAAAAAGCCGCCCCTGCTGCTGAGGTGCACAGAAGAGCGAGGGTAGGGGGGTGCAAAACTAACTTTCTTACAAATAATAAACACATTTCATTCATAATACTATAAACACAGAGCAAAAATTAGCACTTTTTTGTTAATTATGTAAAATGCTAATTTAAAAAAATAGGTAATAAAATAGGTTATGACGATGATGTGGAGGTGGATTGGTTTAGTCTTGACCTCGCGAGTGACTTGAGGAATGGCGAATTGATTGTCGATCACAAAGTAAACACAGTGATGGAGAGAAAAAGATGAAAGCTGTCAGGTGCTCAATTTAGGATATATATATATATATATATATATTTATTACCATTAACTTTTTTCAAATGAAACTATTACAAAATTCCTTACTGTATTGTGTTTTGGTCACATAGCAGCAGACACTGTTATACTTGCCATAAACCAATACAATTTCCATTGTAACCAGTGCATCCATTAGATTTTCTATTATTTTTGGGTAGAGTTCTATAGTTTTTTCACAACACAAGATCTAGTTAAATTTCACCACAAAATGATGCTTTGCAACAAAGCTGTTGCAAGTTCAGTCATTATTTATTTCCATTGTGTTAATTTTAGCCACCGTAAATAGCCAGTGTAATCTACATATGTATAGAAAGTTTAAAAAGACAAACATTTTCCATTTGTTATAACTCTGTTATGTGTCAAAGCTTATCATTTGAGGCTGGAGCTAATTGTTCCTTAGATTAGATTACTTTAAATTGGGTTAATATAGAGTCTAATGAAAGACATTTAGCATGTTAAGGCATGTTTTGTAAGGCAAATTCTAAGAATAATGTATGTAAATTCAACTGCATCCTGCTTCAGGCCAGGGACACTCCTAAAATATTTTGCAGCATCCTCCGCTACTGGTTCTACAATGCATTAATTTAACTTTTCTTTAGTGTGATGTGTACTGTTTGAGTATTTATTCTATATATTTGTCTTTATATTTGGAATTTGGTTCTTATCTTAACTACACTATCTTGGATTTATGTAACATTGAATGGAAAATAGTTTTTTCAAATAGATTTGTTACAAAATGTATTATTTTTTTGCAAATTCTATCCTTCTATTGCTACAGAAGAAAGAATAGGAATCATTGAAGATGATTACAAATGTGTCTTTAATTTGGTTCATTACAGATTTAGGGACAGTTTACAATAGATTTTTATTTAGTTTGACGTTGTAGTATACGGCATGTAAATGATTTTATGATTAAATTTATTACATAATACTAACATTACTACCTAATAACTGACATCAGATCTTTTTGTGACATATTTTCTGCATAATCATACCCTAACATTACAGGTAAGGCGCTCAGCTTTTTGACGATCAGAAAAAAAAAGAACAAAGATTGTCAACCGGAAGTCAGCTGCCGATACAAGCGCAATAATGGTGCCACCCTGAGCACAAAACTCATGTTGAGGTCAAAGAGCACTAGCCTGGTATTTTTATTGAAGTTTCATAATTATTGGGATACATCAACATAAAAAAGGATATAACGTGCTTGTTCTCTGAATGAGGTTGTGACAAGTACGTCGTAGGTAACGAGAGACAATCTGTGTGTGTGCTTAGTTCTTTCGCCCTCGTGTGGCGTTTTTGAAATGCGACATTGATTGGTTTTGCCTTGATGCTCGACTGTGCTGGTGTAACTAATATGCCTGTTTTCCCTCCTCTATCAGAATCTCGCACCTAAAGGTAATTTTGAGTATTACTGGCTTTAGATTACGCTGTTTTTGTTTGCTTGAATTGCTACTTCGTCCCTAAATTTAACAGATAAAAAAAGAAAATATGCGCGTTAAAGTTTTAACGTTTGATGTACATTTTAGCTCGTGCTAGCTGCATGTATGCGGCTATTGTGTTAAATGCATCTGATGTTTTTATATAGAAAGTTTAGTATGGATCTTCATAAACAACCAACATTGACATGTGAATCCTGACTAAGGTTCATTTTAAAAATTAAAATGAATTTTGGTAGCAAGTAAGACAAAATCATGAGACAGAAAACGAATGTTTGTCAATTTTATTAGTAGTTACACTCGTCTTAGATTGCGCTTAAATTATCGATTTAAAAGCTTTAGCCATCTAATCAAAATCTTGGTAACAACAAGGGTTCATTCAAAAAGCCAAACTTTCAGAAAACATTTTAGAATTGATTAATTTCTTGTGTTCCTTTAGTAATGGATTTGTTAGCATACACTTTGGCTAACATCAATAATTAACATAAACTTACTTTTGTAAATATTATCTTTTAAAGTGGTATTTACTCTCTGAGGCTATTGAATTTTGAATTTTTTTCTTTAGTTCCTGGAGGAGACAAGACATGGAGACTACAGGAGCAGATGCAGCACAGACAGACATTGCCACCTTTTCAAAGGATCATCTGGATCCAGAGAGTAATGACATATGATGGACAACAAATGCTTGAAATTTTGTGATATTTATGACATTAATATAATTGATTGCACAGTGAGACTTTTGTATAATTTATATACATAATGCTAATAATAACATTGAAATAGCTGTGGTCCCGGTCATTATTTCATTTATAAATATGTTGCATAGTAAAGCCAATCAAATCCTGCACTGTGTTTGTGAACATGAAAGTTTTCAAGTTTTCCGTTCAATTGGAAAATAGCTGACTCTAGGGCCCGGTCCACAAGTACATAGTTATTTTTCTGCACGCTTAGACTTTCGTTACGGTTATCATTTCTATGCAACACACATTTTTGAAACCTGTTCCTAGGGTACATGTAAACCATTAAAACATAAGACTGTTTCCTGTTTGATCACCAAGCAAAGGCCTATGTGTTTTTGCAAACGCAGTACTGAATACTCATTTTAAAAGTAGACTGCCACCTGTTAGTTTAGTAGAGTCTTTACAGTGTTTTATGGGGTTTGAGTTTTCGTGTGGATACAGTTTTTTTTTTTTTTTTTGACAAGTGTGGACACAAAAAAAACAGATGCTGGTAAAAAAATGTATTTGGATATTGCACAATCTGTACAGATGTAAATAAATCATTAATTTCCTTGTCGTTACAGCAGGTGTCCACAGCTGTGAGTTTTGTGGGACCACTTTTGAAACCAGGCGTGGTTTTTCCAGTCACGCCCGCTCACATCTCCGGCTGCTAGGAGTGGCCATGTCAGACAGTAGTGGAGCTCCCATAGACCTCCTGTACCAGGTCATGAAGGAAAGAGGTGGAACTCTACCCAAAGTCATAGACAATCCCACACCTTTAAAAAAGGCCCCTGTTCTTAAAAAGGAAGCTGGCCCCAAGCTGAAGATTAAAATATCGAACCTTGTAAAGAAAAAATATGCGCTTTCGTCATCACTGCCTTCCAGTGGAAAGAAATCTGTGCCTGGTCACGCTTCAGGAAAGCCCGGTAAAGTGTTATTAAAGAAGAAAGTCACCCCCACTCCAGTGTCTTCTCAGGAGGCTTTTGGGTCCAAGCTTGGTGATGGGAGTCTGTCTACCCCTCTCTCACATGCCCCCTCGAAACCCCTCTGGGCTCCTCAGGAAACTGACGCACCACTTATTCTTTGTAAGTAACGCTAATTGTGTGTCTGGTGTAATAATCCAATATTTTGTTCAAATAGTTTTGTTTGTTTTCACCAGCAACTATGAAAAACTCCAGAGACATGGATGATGACAATGTGTGTGAATTATGCGGAGCTTGGTACGAGACTCATAAAGCTCTTTCCAGCCATGCACGGTCCCACCTGCGGCAGTTTGGTGTGAATTTCGACTCTAAAAGTGCCCCCATTGAGATCCTCCATGAATTCATTCACAGCGACGACTTCCAAAAGAAGGCTAGTGCCTGGGACTGGGGCACAGACTTTGATGATTGGATGTCTCTCCCATCTACTCCTTCCACCAGCAAAAATCACTCTTCCACCCCTCTCTCAATTAATGAATCCACTTCTATACGTCTAACAGCCCTTCCTGCTAAAAAGAAGAAATCTTCATTGAGTGTTTCAGGGAGTTTGCTACTTAAGGCTAAATTAAAGTCCCACCCTAAGGTCAAAAAGAAGAAGATCACATTGGGCAGCTCAGGGAACATGGCTCTCAGTGACCAAATGGACATGGCATCTCCACCCTATAAGAAAAAGAAGCAAGAGACTATTGGGGTTTCAGAGATCTTGCCCCTCACGAGTAAAGCTGAGCTGACTTCTTCTCCCTCGATGCCTTTAGATCTTTCAGAACCGTTGCCGCTCGTTGACGGAGAGGAAGTTAAATCATCTACAGTTAAAAAGCATGTGATTTCTTTGGCTGGTTCGTCAGCCACACCCCTTGGAAATAAAACAGAAATGAACATTGGCCGTCAAGGTGAGAGCTTAAATATTTTGATTATTTAATATTTGTAATATACCTCGATTTACTGTTTTAATTAAAAAGCCCATTTTGGGGTTTTGAAAGGTTCATTATTAGTTTTTGATGCTTCCCACCACGAGACCAAACACATTCATCAGGTTAATAGAATTCTCTCAATTCCTCTTTGGAGCAAGTTTTTGTGTTGCCCTGTGATTGGCAACCTGTTGAGGCCCAGGTTAGTCAATGGGTGGACTCCAGTCCATATCTGCAACCCTGACACGGTAAAATTTGCACCAACGGTAAAGTCATTATCCAGATCAATTGTCAATAGAGTGGTCTGGCGTTTATTGCAGGGTTCTTTGGAGAAGAGTCCATCTCATGAGCCAGTTTTACTGACGTGTCAAACAACCAATCACATTTCATTCTGCATAGCAACCACAGCAACTGCCGACATCCAAATCCATTTGGCTAACAGGTCAAAACCTCTCTTTTTGGCTCCAATAACTGCCTTAAATAAAACTCCTGGACGCCTTTTAAAGAGGATACACTGTGAACTTCATGTACTTTTGTGAATCCAATGTTTAGTTGTTTATAATCGCTCAATTTCAGTGCACACGATAGATAGATCTTTCACGTACGGCAGCACGTTGATTCCTACAGTAGAAATGCTTAAGAATGCACATGTACTGGACCTTTTTACATTTGAGAGTCTGCTGGTCGACATTTTTTCATAAGGGCTCAGTCTTTTTACTGTTTTCACACGATGGCCATCAGAAATCTCTGTTTACACCACATTTAATTTCCCTTTCTTCTGTGGTAGATTGTACTAAGACTAAGCTGTACTATTTTCTTTTTCATTTGTGATATTTGATCATTCATTTGTACATGCAGCTCATTTCAAAAGCTGGGTCTATTCACCAAACCTGAGAAGTATTGATCTAACTGTGACAAAGTGCTCTGACCAAGACTAAGCTCATCAGATGTTTCTTCCGTAGGGGTGCCAGCCAGATTTATCAAATGTGAATACTGTCCTGAGAGCTTTAAGAAGATTTCGAGCATGGCCAGTCACGCTCGCTATCATCTGCGTCAGATGGGCATCAGTGAGTGGTATGTCAAGGGATCTCCTATTGCCACTCTGAGAGAAGTGATGTCCCAGCGTCCGTTCACCCATCTCAGCTCCCGAAAATATCCCTCATTGACGCCAGTGCCTCCATCTGAAGCGTCTTCGGCACCCTCCCTTGTCAGTACCCCTGAACCTGTTTCTCCTCCCTCTTCCCTTCTTGGTTCTCCCAAAGTTCCAAAGGCCAAGAAGGGTTTCAGCACAGTGATTCCGAAACTCAAAGATGAGCCTGTGGAAACGGATATTTTCATCTCTGAGTCTACAAAACAACAAAGTGCGTCCAGCACGCCTTCTGGACCCAGCATCGTTGCATCACCTGTGATCGGTTTGTAACTACTCATTATTTACTTTCCTCTGCACATATTTAAGAAACCTGATGCCCTTCTGCTAATTAGAACTTCAAACTAAGGTGTCCAGTCACTGCTTATTTCTCATACAGCTCAAAATGCTGTCTTTATTCTTAAAGGGGCCATATTAGGCAAAATCAACTTTTCTGACATTCTTTGCATTTTTTTTTGTGTGTTGTTCCCTCATCAAAAACATGCCTTCAGTTTAATTCTGAATCTTTCATGTATGTTTGTGTAATCCTGTATTACTTTTTTGTGAGCTGAAAACGGCTAAACGTTCTTACCTCCACCCAATGACCAATCAGATTAATCGCTAGTACAGCTCATCTCTATGCAGATGGGGTACGCTGCCTGCCCCAGACGTGAGAACCCTGGGCTGAAGTCAATTATAATGTAATACTTCTGTCGATTATAAGTTAATAATGGGTTTGGTGGTGTCAAGCAATTTTGGCATGGACAATGTCCAAAGTGAAACGCCACTATGGACGTTGACATTGTCCCAATAATCAACTTATATTTAAAAATGAGTAATAAATGGTGTCGCAGCAATATTAGCAGCTATGCTAACCAACCCAGCATTACACAAAACAACTGAAATCTGTTAATAATGTTAACAAAACACCATTAGAAAGAATAAACGCATTCCGTTTTCAACCCATTACAATAATTGCATGAAATAGTTCCAAACTTTGTTCATTAACTTGTGTTCATTAGTTCGTCAGCATACAGAGGCACTGAACTGTGTGAAGTACGTTGTTATTTCTACATGATTATGGTGGATTCATTAGTTTGTGAAGTGATGAGATTTACATTTGACTTTTTGATGCACTTTGGACTTTATTTGTGTCCCTTTCCAGCCGGGGGGACACACAGAAAACTCTTCTTTCTCATTTGAACAACTTCTTGCCATTCGACTTGCGACTGGCGGCCATTACCCATGATTCCCGAAATACTAGTCTCAAAGGGGACGTTTCTAAAGCATGACTGTGGGAGGAACGGGGGGGAAACAGTGTGTTTTGCAGAGGAAAAAAATATGAGGTCATTCAAAAAGATTTTTTACAATTAATACTGCTTTTAGAATGTTGTTAGTAGGGCTGGGTAAAAAATGTAGATTCTCCAATTTTAATCGACCTTCGGTTTAAAGCAAAGATAGCAATTCTTGAAATCTCTGAATCGATTCTTAATATGCTTGCTTTGGGCAAGAGGATATGAATAGTCATCTCTTGTTAAATTTTGTGCAGCAGATTAAACACATAATTCCATTCTAAAACAAAAGATACAATCAACTCAGAACTGACACTCAGAACCCAGAACTGATGATAATAAAGTTGGATCACACATTATCTTCAACAAAACCCTTAGCAAAGCGTTCACGTCAAAATTTACTTCCTCAAACTGCACATTTTGTTGTGACGACTCTTGCGCACACAAATCATCGGCGCACAACACATTCAGACAGAGGCCAGATTTGAGTTGCATATTGTTAACATGTCCTTAATTATCACCAGCATTTTTCACCTCTGGCTAAACCTTTTACACAGCTCTGCACATCTAAAAATAGACTCCTTGTGTTTCTGTTTTCCTTGTTGTCTTGTGCCTATAGACCCTAATACTGAGCCGCAAGAGCCCGTGTCCTGTGATTACTGCGGCGAGATATTCAGCACTCGTAAAGCTCTGTCATGTCACGCTCGGAGTCATTTAAAACAGCTGGGAGGAACATGGTCCTTGAAATATCCACCCATCGAAGCCCTGAGTGAGATAATGAAGAAAGGGGGCTCTGCGCACGTGGCCCACATCAAATCTGAATCAAATGCTGGAGCAGCAGCATCGTGGAAGAAAAAAGCACCCTCGCCACAAGCATTTCCTTGGTCACCCCCAGTAAAAGACACATCGGCTTTAGATAAGTCAGCAACAGGTAACCGTTTTATTCTTATTGTCAGTTTTCCAATTTCTAAATGTTTTTATTCTTCTCGAGTTTGGAAAATAAATATGAAACAAAATGATGGGAATACCAGACAAGATACTGAAGAATAAACTACTGGTTTACAGACTGTATAAAAAGAAAATAAAATAGTAGCATGGACATAAAAAACAATTCAAGGGATGCTGATTAAAGAGCCATATACAGGCAGGTTAACAAGTTCAAATCAAATTTATTGATCAGGTAAGAAGATAATCACGGTGAACATTTGCTGGAAAGCACATGGCCAACAATAACAGGTAGCAGTGTGCTCGAGAAACAGAAACTAACAAACAAGAGTATAACATGACTGTGTTGACTTTGTACCCAAGACTCTGGTACCTTCATTTTCAAATTAAATGCAAATTTTCATCAAAGAACATAATTTTTTTTAACACTCAGCACCAGTTCTGTCCTTTTTGTCTTTAGCCCTGGCAAGATGCTTCTGAAACGGTTTCTTGTTCTTGATAAAACAATTGCGATGGCTGAAATGCGCGAGTGGTCATTTTTTTAAGTAATCACTCTCTGAGACAGATCATTCAACCATCATCTTTTGCCTTGTATTCTTGCCTTGTATTCTTGAAGTATTTCTTTCAAGCTTATAAACAGAGCAGAACAGTAATGTAAAGTTTAATTTAAAAACCCGTATTTTAGGCCTTACAAAGTAAGGGTGTAACGATATTTCGTAGGACAATATTGAAGCAAAAATGAGACAATATGCATTGTTGATGGGTGGCAATATGTCCACGGTACAACGACGGCTGTTAAATCTTGCCTTGTCAGCTCCCAGAAGTCATGTCTGCATTCACTGGAGTTCCTGTAATCTCTAGAACTTACAGTTAATGTAGAACTGAAAATGAACAATTTGCGTTCAACTTGAACTGACATCGTAATAGAGGACGCTCCAAGTTTATTGACCGTATATAACATGGAAGAATTGTCAGTGATGTGACCCACTGGTTTCTGTCAAATGAGGCTCGGAGTGGGTGTCACAATCCCTTCACTTCCTGATAAGTGAAAATGGGCAAAAGATCCACAGAGGCAGGACATGGGCGTAGAAACCACACACACAAAGAAACAACCAACGGTAAAATCTTAAAAAAAAAGGAGAAGCCAAGTTGCTCAGATGTGAACACCGGAGGATAACGCCGTGACGAGACAGGCTGAAAAAACTGTCAATCCTCTACCACTCAAGAAACCACACCCCTGTGGGTTTCTTTCACCGCTCTACCACAGCAACTGTCGTGCGCGCAGCAAAGCAAGACTTGCTGGAGCTCGCTTTATTACACACTGCTCATCGATGTGGTTGCGAACATCTAGATGGAGACATGCTGGAGCGCTATCTTCAAAAACACAGCCATCACAACTGTGCGTATTTGACAGCAAATCGGAAATTTCCCTAAACCACAGATTTAAAAGTTGACGGTGCCTCCTCACATCACTGATTGTCCTTTAGCTGGCCGTGGTTAGTGAAATACGATATCCTGCCCTCCTTTAACTTTTGGGAGCAATTCATTGATTGGATATGAATGCGTCTCCCTTAAATCCTCCTGTTCAAATCCGTAGAAGTAGTTTGCTAGGTAGGTTGAAAGAATAATAATATATATGCAGAGTTATTCATAGGTGGAACTGAAAAAAACGTGGTATACACAAGCACATATTAAACAGGATGGTGTACCATATGGTTCGGTATAAAACCAGGTTTTGTGGCAGCAAACACAACCACAAGACAACCACTGCCTCACTAAAGAAGCGTAAAAGGGTGTTCGTTGTGGCCATGGATTGGACATTTGTTGCCAGGAGAATAACATTAATGTGCGTTTTCTTTGATGAAACACAAATGTACACTTCAGCAAAGTTGAATTTCTTGACTGTTTTTACATAAAGATACAACAAAGACAGGGTGTATATGTGTTGTATATGGTTATACAACTGGCACATGTTATATAGGTAACAGTTCTATAAAGTGTTAATATCTTATCTTTTCTACTCTATTTCAATAGGCTGTGATGCCACCTGTGAGCTTTGTGGATTTGATTTTGAGAATAGAAAGGCACTGGCAAGCCATGCCAGAGCCCACCTTAGGCAGCAGGGGGTGGATTGGAAAATCATTGGATCACCTATTGAAACGTTAAGTGAGTGGATGAAGAAGGAACCTGGGAAAGTAGCAGAGCTCCACAAAAGTTACATGAGAGGAAAGCTGCCTTTAGTCAAGAAGGTGAGCCCTGGGTGAACTGTTTGTATGTACATTCGGTAAAAGTTAACTATTATAAATCTAGAAAATAGAAGCTTACAATTAAAGACCAAATGAAAATAAAATTCTTAAGTAAAAGGCTTGCTTCATATTTAAAAAAAAATATATAATAATTTGTTAAGTTTGATTGCCTTTGTTGAAGGGCCCCAGAAAGCGTTCCAGAAATCATTCTTCTTCAGATTCTGAATCACTTCGACCCAGTTCTCAAAAAGTTTCATCAGCAGTTCACGACTCTTCTGGTCATGGCCAGATATCCCATCATTCCAAAGTAGCCAAAGATGGTAAAGCGGTAACAGGCCACCCATCATCACACAAGAAACGACCTTCATCTGAGGAACTCTCCTCAGAGATCCTGATCCAGTCCCCTACATCCCTCAGTGAACCCAAAGCTCGTTCAAATCGAGGTACGCATTTATTCTTTATTGACTGTGATTGTTGATTATTACCCCCGGTGTAAATTACCTTCAAAGTTCTCCTTTTCCCTGTCATAGGCTTTGAACGACGTCCTTCGAAGCATTCGTCTGACTCTCAGAGTAGATCTGGGCGAACTGAACCATCCAAACCACCTCGGGTTGGAAACATCCCCTCGCTGGTGCCTAAACCCCCAGCAACCAGCTTGGTAAAACAGGTTGGCAAGACGTACTCCCTCAAGTGTAGGTGAGTTAAAACAAACTTTCTAAATTGTCTGCAATTCTGGTCGGTTTCCTATTAATGTTTTTTTCTCCCAAAGAATTGAGAGATCTGTAAGGTTTTGTTTGTTTAGAAATGAACGGCAAATATTTCTGAAATATCAATACCAAAATTGAAAAAGTACATCACTTAGTTACTCCCAATGAAACAAGAACCAGTGCTGACTGACTGTGCTGCAGATTTTTACTTTGGTTTCATTCATTGTTTCATTTTCCAACACGTTTTATTCCCATTTTGGGGGTCTACGGATCTCCAGTGCACATTGGGCGAGAAGCGGGGGTACACCCTAGACAGGTTGGATTATGTTATGGGCAGGCATATGTTATGGGTACAGGTGCATTTAATTGATGGCATTTTGAACGCACAGAGATACCGTGATGAGATCCTGAAGCCCATTTTTGTGCCATACATCCATCACCATCTCCTCATGTTGCAGCATGATAATGCACGGTCCCATGTTGAAATGATCTGTACACAATTCTTGGAAGCTGGAAACATCCCAGTTCTTGCATGGCCAGCAAACTTACCAGACATGTCACCCATTGAGCGTGTTTGGGATGCTTTGGATTGGCGTATACAACAGCGTGTTCCAGTTCCTGCCAATATCCAGCAACTTTGCACAGCCATTGAAGAAGAGTGGACCAATATTCCACAGGCCAATAGACAACCTGATCAACTCTATGAGAAGGAGATGTGTTGTAAAAAGCAAATGGTGGTCACACCAGATACTAGCTGTGTCTCAATCCAGGTTCTGAAAGCCTCTGGAGGGTCCTTTCTACACAGCCTTTAAGGCTACGGCTTGGAAGGTTCCTCTGAAGGCTGCATTAACCCTTGGTAAACGGGATGATCTAGCCTCTAATTCTTCTTCTGTTATTTTTTGGCAGTTTACTTTATGGTGCATTAGCGCCACCAGCTGGATTAGTACTTAGGATCCCGAATTGAATGAATGAAACGTTCTTGTATTATGTATGTTTTTTCTTTAAGTGATTCTTTTATATTTATGTTTTGTGTATAATACATTTGTAAGATTATTCTAAGTTCTTTTGTTGCTTAATTTATTTGAAAGGGTTTAGGTTTATTTTTAATTGTTCTATTTCTTTCTTTCTTTTTGTCTTTTTTTTATTTTGAATACATTGTATTAAAACATGCTCTGTGTTTTTGTTTTGGTTGCATTGGTCACATTTATTTTCTGTTTTATGTTGTGTATAATTTAAACCAGTATGTTGTTCTAGCTTCATTTTGTTTTCATAAGTTTTATAAACACCTTCGTATTGTGGGATCTCTGAGGTCACGAAGGAGGGTCGTGATGCATCCTCGGAATTCAGGGGAAAGTTGGGTGCATTTTAAGGACCCTTCACGTTTTGCTGAAATGAGACGGTCTTAGTGCACCGTTGTGACGCAAGGGGCCTTAAAATACGCACTCGGGAGGATGCACACTTCTGGATTGGGACACAGCTACTGACCCCTCCCCCCAATAAAACGAAACTGCCTGTACAATAACCATGCTGTCTAATCAGCATGTTGTTATGGCACACCTGTGAGGTGGGATGGAGGAGAAGTGCTCACTATCACATATTTAGACAGATTTGTGAACAATATTTCAGAGAAATGATTATTTGTGTATTTGGAAAATGTTTCAGATCTTTGAGTTCATACCATAACAAAATGGGAGCAATAACAAAAGTTTTGCGTTTATATTTTTGTTCAGTGTAGTTGCCCTCTCTCCTTGTGCCCAACTCTAAACCAAACAATGAAAGGGCGTTTATTCGCCGGTTTGAACTGGTCCAATCGTTAGTGCTTCACTTATTTGCCTCACTATTCAAAAGTTGTAATGCATTTTCTTCAGCCAAAGTATTGTGATTTTCCCCGTCCTTGGTATCTATAGCTGGACATCTGTAAACAGTGTTCACTCTTGGCAGGTTCTGTGAGGAGGTTTTCCAGGGGCCGCTCTCCATCCAGGTGGACTGGGTGATGCACCTCCAGCAGCACATCCTCAAGCTGAAGAAGGACCAATCAACCTCATCCTCATCTCCCCAGCCGCTGGTAGCTCTGAAGCACCACTGCTAGGCAGGTGTCAGGTCATGTGGACCTATGCCGTTACACTCTCGCTGTTGCATCAGGACTTTAACCGTTAACTGTGATGTGGGTTCATTTCTCTGTTTAAAGGACGTTTTCTAATCATTTCTTTATATAGCTGCATTTGGATTAACAATATTCAAACTCAATTGGTTGATACTGTCCACATTTTTAAAGAACTTTTTAAATTTTTAGTGTCATTTTTACTCTAAATCTCACAAAATAAGAGCAAAATCCATTTATTTGTAGATAAATAAAAACACTTTCAGATGTAAACTGAAACCAGGACTAGAGAGCAGCTTGACCATATACAGCATGCTTGGAATGAAATGAAATTTTATATTGTTAATAGTAATGTTTTTACACTGTAGTCTTTTATATTGTCAAGTTTTCACATTCCTGTGGGTTTTCTATATATATATATATATAAATATAATACATTGCAGACTGAAGGACATGGTGTTTAAACTCAAACATCCGACCAGTAAATCATGTGTTTGACCATTTATTTTATGTGTGTGTGGGTTTTTTTTCCCTATCTGTCTTTTGGCTCTTAACTCTCTAAAGTTTCCGGTTGAATTGCATATATGGACGAGCAACAGTCATGTTTTCATTATCTTCTTTTCCATTTTAGTGAACGTTTTCTCAATCACACAGATACTCAGTTCATTGTAGATGACTTGATTCCCTGAAGCAGAGACAGTGATATTCCCAGAACATCTCTAATTTTCCACTGCCGTGCTGTTTTCCCACTCAAACCTGGCTCCCCTCCTGATTTATACGGTAGTGTGTTTCCTGCAGGGAGGAGTGATGGGAAAGGGATGTTCAGTATTGGATCTATAGATTCTGGTGAATGACGCCTTTATAATCAGAAAAAGGGTTTCTGGTAGGAAAAGAGGAAGTGGAATTGAGGCACAACCTTTTTCTGCAGAATAAGGGTGAGGTTTAATGATGAAGAGCAATATCAAAACTTGCTGACATTTTCCAACCAGAATGATTTACATGTTCACTTTGGTAGAGGTGCACCCCCTAGTCCATCGCAGACTTCCTAAATTATGTTCTGTTATTTTTTTTAATCCTAATCGAGTTACTTCTTATGGTAAAATCAAGGGTAGTATAAAAAAGTGAATACAGCACTGAAAAAAACACTAGTTTACTAGGCAAAAAAAAATCTGCTAGCAAGGCGAGCAAATTTGTATTGGCGCAATTTCTCAAAATTAGCAAAAATGTCTTGATTTTTATTATTATTGAGCTTTTACTTGATTTTCAACTTCGGACCTAATCTGTGCTTCTTGTCTTCCATTTCCTCAGAATGTTCCTCACAGTTGAAACTAAAAGCTTAAATCTGACAGAGGTTTCTGGAGCCTTCCACTACATCACAGAATTGTTTTGAGGCTCCCATGCAACAAATGACCTCCTTTGAATACTATCTCATTATTGGATTCACCAGGATATGGAGGTCAAGGGTCAACGAGGTTACTAAACCAATTCGGAGTTCTAATAATTAGTGCTGAAGGTATTGAAATCAATAAAATGACATGGGTGACTCGATTTATATCCAAACATTTACATACCACTGTAATTATGACATGAATCATTAATTCTGTTATTTGCCATTGAAAAAAGGGGGGAAATATTAATTGTGCATCACATGATCTTTATGCAAAATGGGTGATGAGGTCATTTTGCAACTTCAGTCAATCGCACCACTTCTTCTGCGATCAACAGATCCACCTTAACTATGATGGTGTATTTCACTTAATTCATTGTATACTCTTGACTATTAGCTCGTCAAAATAAACCATGTCCAAACAATTTTCAGAAACAATATATTCTTAAACACATTCTGTTCGATGTGAATCATTGCTGAACATGTTTTTGCTTTAAAATTGTGCTTTTTGGGGACCTTTAACAAATTGATTGCTTGTGTACGCTTCAGGCTTCCTTAATTATTGCAGACTACTGTGTTTTTTAGCAGGTTGCTATGTGTTTTTGTTTTTATTTAATTGCTAATATTATTTGTCAACCTTTAAAATATGATCTACAGGAACCATGAAAGATCAAAATTCAGCGGTGGGCGGTAACAGGGTAAATGTAATTTGTTCCTGTACTTAAGTAGCTTTTTCAATCTGTTCTTTACTCAAGTATTTTAATTTGGGGAGACTTTTTAATTTATCTTAATTTTTACACAACTTCATTTTGGGAAATCAATCGTTGGAATGAGTGGAAATGTAGTTGGTGAAGCATGCAGGAGCCACCAATTTGTACAGTGCGCACTCTTTGGAATTGTTGTGGTTGACACTTGGTGGAATCTACTTAACAAATGCAGTTCATTGACAGCTCAACAGGGTTTTTGAGACACCTGTGCCTTAATAAATGATGGAAGAAACTCACGAAAACTTCTAGTTTCTGACTAGTTTCTGTCACAGTAATCTCATATGACCAGGCTATATTTATGCACGGAGTATAATATAGTAAAAGAAAACTTGTTTTCTTTTATATCAAACTTGAAATATGTTAAAAATAAACCTTAAATTGAAAAGGCCTAATCTGAAATTGTGTTATTTTATTTGGTTCTAAAGGAAATTGAAGGTTTAGAGTTCATGATCATTTAAATAAGTGTTAACTTTATAAGAGTCAAAGTCTTTCACATGTTTTTAAAGCAAGATTCTTGGCAAAAATGATAATGGTATATTATAGCCATAATAAATCATAGTACTTTGGATACTTAAGTACATTTTCAGGCCAATTTTTGATTCTCAAGGGAGCACTTTTACTAATAATATTTACAAATAATATTTCACCTAATGTGTCTTTACTTTAACTCAAGTACTTGATTTGTGCACTTTGTCCACTACTGTCAAAAATGCATTGCAGGGTTGAGATATTGTAAATAAATATTTAATTTAATACAATTGTTTGCTTTAAAGATCTAAATTGGCATACATTTAGGTTTGTTTTTAATTTGTTAATAAAAATCAATTCTCAACTTCATTTTCAGAACGGAAACTACAACGTTTTTTATTTAGTCTAGTATAAAAGTCTTTAGTAAATCAGAAAAAAATGCTTGTTTATTTTAGAAGGTTGAATATCTTGAAAAATACAAATAGTTCATGCTGTCCTGATGCTCTTCTTGCAGTCTGGGACACTCTGTCTTCTCTGGTTGGTATATTTGGTGTCCTTTACACAGTGATACTGGATTCAGATTTGGATTAAAATAGAAATCTCTCTGTGTGTCTGGAGCAAGTGAGCAAAGTACGACGGCCAAAGCTTGGGAAAGGGATATCTGCTTCTCAAGGATGACAGATCTCTCAACATGACTCTCGTTTGCTGGTTTTAAAAGAGATACACATATCTTCTGTTCAGCAAAGATATATTGTGATCAAATCACTGTCCGTTCATTAAATATTAACAGCAGATTTCGTGTTATTTGAGGATGCATATTTTTAGCTTTCAAAAATCAATTGTACTCCAATCAACATCTCTCTGTACAGGACAAGGATAAACTGCTACTGTTTCTACAATTTAAATATTGATTTTGTTTTCTCAGATTCACAATAACACAGGATCAGAATTCAGTTTCATGATTTTAAATGAAAACTATATATTAACCCTTAGACTTCTGGGCCCTTTTTGACAGTTTTTTTTTTACCACTTTACAAGTTGCTCTAATAAATTACCTTTAAAACAGATTTTTGAGACCATGCTTGACTTTATTTTTTTAGTACAACCCTATCTTCTTTTTTTACAAATACTTTTTTCTTTACATTACACAATAAATCCACAACAATCTGGAAATTGTACCAAAAATACAAATTAGAGTATTTAACTTTGTAGTTTTTTAACTGCAAAAATCTGATAAATTATACACTGTTTCAAGAAATAAAATTTTAACTAATGTTCTCTGCCCAAATGTTTCAAAGGCTGGCAGAAATGTTTAATCGCTCTGAACATGGTGTTAACCGGGTGATTTTGTACACAAATCAATAAGCTACATTTCAATCCAAACTATGATTATCTTCTGATTTTGCTTCATTATACCAGTTCGGAGTGTGTGAACCAGTTCACATTGGTCAGCCATTGCAGAATGTAAAACTCTTATTCCACTGCATTTGTCTCAGTAATTAATAAAAAAAAAACAATAAAATTCAAAAATGTTTGCATACTATTTTTCCAGACCACCGTATTTTCGTTTGATGGTAACATAAATCAAGCCTGAATAACCCTTTAGCCGTTTGTCAATGGTTTCTTTCATGCTATTTGTAATTCCAATGGGGCTCAATCCCATAGGAAAACATTCCTGTTTAATTTAATGAGCACAGAATACTAGGTCTAAAAATACCCTTTAGCATTCTATGCTCATTGGAGTTGTTAAGGGATACTAAATGAATGTCAACTTCATTTAACAATCAAAATATAAGATTTTTTTTTATATATGATGAAAGCACAGAGCCTCCAGTAAACGTTCCCATGTCGTATATGTGGATATTCTTACATGGATTCATGAAAATTCTGTGATGCACTGAATTTAATCTGTAGGGTTTCTGTAGGTTTTGTTCCTTTTATAAATAAAAAAAAGGTTGTTTGTGCCAATGCTTTTTTGTTTTCTTTTTTTTGCACAACCCCAGCATTTTTTTTACAAACTTTCTATCAGAGAATAATTCCACAACAAACCTGAAATTGTACAAAAAATAAAATTCTGAGTGTAACATTTTGAAAACAAACAAATTTTGTTTTATAACAAAAAATGAGTGTTGAGATTAAATTATACATCCCAAAAATACAATCACAAGTTCAAAACAACATGAAAATGACATTTGAAAAATGAAAAAGTATACCCTGTTCAGAGCACTTTTTGAGCCAGAACTTTGAAACACTCAAGTCTTATCACAGGTCTTGTACTTCAAAAGGTTATCCCTTTTTTCACCACTAGATTGAACTGATGACGCGGATTTGGGTTTTGTGTAATGAATCTCTGTAAAAAGAATTTGACAATTACCTTTTTTATTATGGCAAAACTTTCAACAACAAATTTTGTTCTTTGTGGTTCTACAGAGGTCTTTTTTTATTATTATAATTGTACATATTGCTCATGATTTTAATTATGTACATGTATTTACCTGACTAATAGTAATAGAGCAGTGTTCCTCCTTTTACCTCGTTTTCTGAAAATCCAGTGTAATGTCTTGAATGTCACACTTCAGTATCAACAACAGAAAACTAAGTGAATCCTAAGCTTTCACAGACATAAATCCTAAAGAGGATTCACTTTAAGAATTTTTTTGACACAATATTTGTTCTGGAATTAGTTTTTTGCATCAAGATTGTGGTTCAAATGCAAATTTAGAGTTTAATCTTGGAATGTTGAATATAAAAGCAGAATTTACAACACATCTGAATGTCTGCTTTAGGTTTAACACCTTGAATAGAACAGGACTTGATTTATTTTCTTGTGGATTAAGAATAATTGAGATAAATGCACATTTGTCAATTATTAATGGGAATTAAATAACCTTAAGCAAATCCCCTATTGCTGTTACTGTTCCCCATCTGTTTATCAGCAAATACCGGGTTCATTTTGTAAATGTTCTTGTTTTATACCCATCATAAATGTTGTGTTTAGGAGTGTTTTACCATGATATGGTGCAGAAGTGCCTATTCTATAAATATATAAATCTGTGTTCTTTAACATTCTGCTTAAGATTGTGCATCTTCTTACTACTGCATAATTCACCAGTGAGTGGAAATACACCACTGACAGCCCCATAAGACAGTTTAGTTGTGAATCATGGGGAGTGGGTTAAGTTATAACTGCAAGCAGTGATCCGTGGCCAAGCAGCCATCAGAAAAAGCAGCCGTTAGCCCACTGGATTGTGGTTGCTAGGCAGATAGCTTACTGTGGGTGTGAAAAGCCCTGTTTAGTTGAGGGCCCACTCCAGGCCCAGCAGTTCCGCCTTGTGGACTTCGGCCTGGGGGCTTATTTAGAGCTGCAGGTTGGTCAACACCCAACACAGGAATTACTACCTTGATGCAGGCTCTGTTCCCTCTGCTGTACTGAGTGGTGGCCGCAACCCTGCCAGAAATAGTGTGGGTGTGGTTTGCAGCGCCTTTCCTTTGCCGGAAAGCGCGCTCAGTTGACATCTTCCTCCCCTGTTCGGCATGTAAGGTGGTTTTGCCCAAGGGTCTGACCCTTACAGAACTACCGTCCAGATTTGGGGTTCCCTACTCAGATGCCTCCTTTCTGAGTATACTATACAGAGCCCCTTGCTAGGTGGTTTGTATTACCCTCCATCTGCTCGGCGGGAAACGATGGCTCTGCTGTAGCTGCCGAAGATATGTTTCATTGTTTCAAAGGTTTAATCGCAGGATGATAATTACACCAGAAGCCCTGTTCAGGTCCCAATGCGGTTTTCAGGCACCCCTACCCCAAGGAGTTCCCATTCAGGTTCTTTGACCGTTAGTTGCTAACCTCTTTTAAGCGTAGCGTTGGCCTGTCTGGGAGGACTTCGGGCATGGTCCTTTATAAGGGGTTCCCAATCAGTCTGACATCTCAGGAATCGACTGAAAGGGAATGTCTAGGTTACTTGTGTAACCCCTTGTTCCCTGAAGGAGTGAATAGAGACGTATCCCCTTGACATGCTCTTGATGTCGATGGTTTTTAATAGTGGGGTCACTCCCGAGGAAAGTGGGATTCCCTCTGACATACGTCTTTATTGCCTCCTTCAGGGAACGAGGGGTTAAATTTTTTGTCAACCACCTTAATGCTGATGGATGTGATGGAACTCTAACAATCTGTCAGTGTCGTTCTGCATAGATATTTATTTATTTATTTTTTTTAATTTATGTTTTCCTTTTACTGACATGGTGTAAGGGTGTTGTTACCTATTGTAAAAAAATTGTAAATAAAATATTACAAATATATATAGATATTGGCAGAAAATTGTTCATGTTTTTCATACAAAACATATTCCATAGAAATCCCATAGGGGTTGAATTTTCGCAAGATCTTATAAATATTAGTAAATGCCCTATCACACACTCATGGTCCTCCAGATGTTTCCTGCTCTCCTGTAGGGAACATACTAAAGGCAGCTGGGAAGCTTTCCTAAATCACAGCGCAGCAAATTTCTAACATTCAAAGAGGTTTTTACTCTCTGTTACAGCATCATATATTCAGATTTCTTTTGCATGTAAAACAATTATTTTGCGCATGAAGTCCACAGGTTTTGAGAGAGCAGTTGTTTCCACTCTTGGTATCAGATGTTTGAAAAGGGAGATAATAATTGTTTGTTTTGGACACAAAAGGAATATGAACCCGTGGCTTCAGAAGGTTCAATTACTTAAGCAACATGCGTTTCAGCGAGTTTATGGAGCTTTGAAATCAGACACATCAAAATGCCTGATCATCTGAGAAATTTTCATTTCAAGTTGAGAAATTAACAAGAAAATGATTCTAAAGTTTGCCACCCGAAAACCTATATGCCGTTGTTCTTCCCATCAGAGGAAATTCAATCTCCTGCCATGTGATCTTAACCTCCAGACAGCAGGAAGTGCCTTTGAAGTCAGATGTTACATGTTAGAGCAGGTTTAGCTGTAAAAACAGACATGAAACCCGGCGAAGGACTTGTCTTTCCTTTCGAATATATAAACAGAATAATTCTTCCCTGACTGTTCGGGGCTTTTACTGCCGTGCCTGTTGTCTGTTGGCACGCTTTACATGCGCTTAGCCTCAGATAAAAACATTTCTTAGACTGAAATCGTTATTTCCGTAGACAGCTTTAGTAATGCTGTCTATTGTTGTTTATATCTCTGCAGAACTCATTCTCTAATCCAACACTGAATCTGGAGAATATATTTTGAATTGTGCTGACTCCATAGATGCAACGCTCCCAATGTTTTTATATTCTTCTCACCAAACACCAAACATTTTTCGATTTTCTGTCATGGCTTCGTCCGGTTTTACAAATTACAGCAAAACTAATCGACTGAAAGCCTTTATTACCAATGTGTAATGGACCCAGAGTTGTTATTGCAACTTATTTGTCACATTCTGCAGAAACATCGTGCTTTAACACTACCATCACTTCTCAGCTAGCATTTTATTACACCAATGAATCACTTCTCCAACTGCATCATTTACAAAATGCCATTTATGTATAGGAAAGAAGGCAGTAAAGCTGATTTCTGGGATTGGTGTTTGCAAATGTGTTTCAGGGACTGGTCATTTCGAGGAATTCGCAGACAAATAAAATGGATGAACTTAGGAATACGAGCGTCAGGTTTGCCAATTTACTCAGGCCCTACAGCAAGTGATGAATTAGGTAAAATGGTTGTAGAACATGTGGAAAAAGTCTATAAATTGATTCGAGTCAGACACCTTTGCTCCAGCTAACAGAGAAGACAATATTGTGTCAATAACTAAGACTGCACAATTTAACGCTACAATCAGATTATACCTTGTAAATGTTGGGCAACCAGATCTACACCATTCTTTAATAAAACCATGTTTTTAAATGCTGCCTTTACGAGGAGCCTGACACCATGTGCTCACCTGTGATTTGGCTCTGGCTCAGGTGATGATTGCTTACATGCTTTCACTTATTCTCATACATGAGAAGAAAAGGTGTATGTGACATTCTGCTCTTTTCCAAGAAAATAATAAATAAATGTTTAAACTTGAGAAAATGCCATTTTCATTTTTTTAATAAGCAGACTAAAACTGTTGCTAAGGTAACATTTTGGTTTGTATGGAGGGGTCAGTGACATTATATAATATTCTCCATGTCACTATGAGTGAAATGAGCCAGCTCCCATATAGTATTATTTCCTATGCTGAGCTAGAGACATACCAAGTGGTTGCTATGGGGGACTCAATGACATAACATAATGTCACTATAAGATATATAAACAAACCCCCATTTCTCTTATCGTTTGCCAAAAACGGCTTGGAAATAGGTAAATTGGGTTACTAGGGTGAATAGTTTGGTTGCTAGGGAGCTGTCAGTGATGTCATAAAATCAATTTGAAGATATTTCGGTGCCTTTTACTATTTTTACTGAAAAAGTCAATGAAAAAATACAACACCCTCTAGACCGTAGGGTTCAAAAACTTTGCACAGTGGTTGGTATGTTCTGGCACAGACCGATGAAGTTCCACTAGTGCAGTGTGTTTGATGTTTCAAAAGTTTTACAAAATTTGACCCCATGTTAAGTCAATGGAAAATGTCCTAGAATTCCTTCTTTCCTTCTGATTCCTAGTGGTATCAGTTTGGTGACTGTAGTTGGAATGGTCTAGAAGGAGAAGCGTTTTTTAAGGTCAAAGATGAAAAACCAGCATAACAATCTTGAATTCATATAGCTGTTTTCCAGACACTCAAAGGCATGTAAAAAAGCTTCTTTTTTCTGCACATTTTTTCTATAATAATAATTTGTAAAATGGTAGAAATAACAAATTCCGAGAGCAGTTTGTGCAACAAGTCGTAAATAAATTTGTACTGTGTTAACAATAAGACTGGCTTGTCAAGGGTTTCTCCAGCTGTCGACGGGAGTGTTTGCATGTGTTTCCCCTTCCTTCAACCATGTTTCAACCGTGTATCTGGTTTCCCTTCTCAGTAAAAACACATCCAGGTGTATTTGTAGCTTTTCCCCACAGGAAAATTATTTTAACAATATAATAATTCATGATTGTAAAATGATTAAATGGCTTTAATAATGACATAATGGTCAAAGGATGTCAGCAATAGAAGTGACTGAAATAGTTTTGGAGATGAGTGTACACCCATCCTTCTCCATGTTTCCTATTATTTAAACCATTGCTTGGGATTCTATTGAAATTAGAAAACCCGAATTTGTATTTTCATATTTATTTATCTTGTTTGAGTTTTCAAAATATACTGTAGATTCAAAATATTCACCAATTTGGAAACTTTAGAAAACATTTTTTGTTACATCATTTGTTTTTAAACATTTTACAGCAGGAAAATTTGTGATTAGTTGATAACGATTAGCAATTATCATAAGCTATTTTAGATTTAAAAAGTTTTAAAAATACATTTGAACCAATTGGGTTTTGAAAAGGCTTGAGCCCTACAGGAAAACTTACCATGCGTTTCTGAAAGATAGTGATCTGTATTTTGGAAGAAAGGGTTGAACGTAATCGCAAACACTAATTTGATTTCAATGGATTTGCCATTGATGAGATAAAGACCTCAGTGCCTCATTTGGCCTCCAGTGAGACCACTGCGCTCAGGGTTTTTGTCCAGTTGACCTTTGTGCTCTGAGGCAGATGAATGTTAGGCACACACCCTAAAGAGTCCTTTATTTTCAGATCAGTCCATCAATTACAAAAACAGAATTGAATCAGCAGATAAGAAAAAATAAAGGGCATATGTTGTGGATTAATGCAGCTGCTATATTTACTCATTTTTTCATTTTTATTGCATCCTGAAGAAAATACTTTCCAGATTATGTGATAATGTTGTTCTTCTGATGACTTGATGACTAGAATGAATTTTGAAATATTTTGCCTTTAATTAGCCTATTGGGCAGAAACATTTTGGGATACCGTAAGCCCGTCCAGCTCCCATAGCAAATCATCGCTGGCTTATGTCCCATTTCTGGGTTCGATTTTTATATCTGTTTCCTGTCTAAATCCACTATATTTATAAAGATATTGTCGAAGAAACAAAATAGCCAGCCCTACTTTTTTCACAATACACTGAAGTAAACAAAAAGTATTATCTCATACAAAAGCTGTCACCAACTTTCAAAAACATGTCCTCATCTATTTCCTAAAGATCCAAAAAGCTCTTATAAAATTGTTAAATTCACAGTGTTAAATTCAACACTACAAGTGTCAGTCGTGTGGAATTATATAAACACTGTCACAATGTTAAATGTAACACTGAATGTAATGCTAATTCAACTTGCTAGTGGCATTTTTGAGTGTTTGTTACTAGTTTATAATTTGTTCTAATAAATTATCTTTAAAATAGTTTTTTTGTGGCAACGCTTGATATAACTTTTTCAATACAACCCAGCTTCTTTTTTGAATAAATATTTCTTTCATTACAGAATCATTTCCTTTATTACACAATAATTCCACAAAACTAAAATTGAAAAATGAACTACAAAGAATCATAACAAAAATAAAAATGTTGAGACGATAAAAAAAATTTTGAAATCCCTCAAAAAAGCAAAGACAAGGTTTTTTTTTTATCAAAAAACATGCAAACCTCTAAACCCTCTAAACATTCCAAGCATTGTTTTGTTCCATTGTGTTTTTTTGTCCATGAACTTTGAAAAGCACAGGTCATATTAGAGGTCTTGTACTTCCTTGTACTTCCTTCTTATCACCACTAGATGGCACTGATGGCACTAATTTGGGATCTGTAAAAAGAAACTGGACGACAATCGTACGTTTTCTCACATTTTAATTTTAAAATAACATTGCAAGAGTTATGACTCATAGTTTGCAAGGTAATTCAAAGGACAAAATATCAAAGCTAATAATCTTTAAAACGTACACATTACAATTGAAATGCAAATGCACCGGTTAAACATTGTCAAATGTCTGGTACAAGCTTTCCTGCTATACCCACTACATGGTGTAGGTTGTAACCAAGTTTCTAACATCCCCTGGTGCACAACTGCTGTATTGAAAATCCAGTTATTAGAACTTCCAGTTATTAGAAGGCTTTTTATGTTTATTCAATGTTCTGAAGCACAAGAGACAGATTTCCTGTAATAATGAGCGCATAAAAATATGCACAAGTGTAACTTCTGGGGGAGGTCTTTTCCAGAAAGGAGGTTGGTGAAGGTATGTCTTCTCATATATGTGAATTGAAGGAGTGGTTTGGGTATCGTTGTGAAGGAGGGTATTAAAGCCAGGAAGTGGAATCCTAGGGGATCCTTGGAAGGACTCTGCACTACAAACTGTCGATGAGGAGTGGGGTTTATGGAGCGAGGAGGTTGGTGATTGGTCAGAGAGTGAGAGATATCAGGTGTAGCCACTGATTGCATTGAGATGAATTGGGGGCATGAGAACAAGGAAAGTGGAGAGTTTTAAGAGCATGGGACAATCTTTTTTTGGATAGTGAGACTTTCAATTAAAATGATTAATTGATTCCCAATTCCCAAAAACTGCTTAGTGAAGGAATTGTACCTTTTAGGCAGAGCCCCATCTGTGATCACTTCTGAGCATGTGCAGACTCCTGGTTGCTGTGATATCAGCGCTCATGTCTGTGGCTGTATTAAAGGATTAACTTGTGTTTGAATTCAAAATTTTACAAGCTTGAAAAGATAGAATTTTGTTTTTACATATATTTTTTTTAATTCTAACAGCTTTTGTAATAATATTTCAGTACAAAACAAAAAAACTATTATATTATTCACAGCTTGGGAAAGACTTGTCAATTTTTACATGTGAGCATCACTAGTGACTAATAATGAATCGATTAGGTTTGAGGTGTATAAAAAGAGCCACAGAGAACTAGATCTTCAAATCACCTCTGCAAACATGCCTAAGATTCACCCTGAGCCCCGAGACTACAGTGTTGATTATCAAGAGGCTGAAGACCATATCCACTGCTGATGCACCAGACACCTTCAATGTGTCTCAGCTTCAAATACAGAGGCAAAAAATTGATTTGACTGGAGATGTTTTTGACAACTGCTCAAGAGGAACGCTTGTTGACTCGAAAATCCCAGGCCATCCCATTTTCCACTGCAGCAGAGCTCCACAAGACTTGGTCACCTGAAGTCCCTGTGTCAACAAGAACAATTTTTCAGATTTTGTCTAGGAATGGCCACCGTGAAGCCAGCACTAAACAAAAGATGATTGAAAAAAGATGGATTCTGATGCCAGAAGATCAAGATGCTGCAGAATTGGACAGCCCAGTCGAAGCATGGAAGACGGAAAGAACTAAGGAAACTGATTAACTCTGGGAGGCAGCAAGACTGCTTTCTTTGCTCTTCCTGATGACTTCATAAATAAATCGTATGAATCCTTGCCAACCCACATGGATTTAGATCTCACAGCACCACTACTTAATTTGCTGATATATTTTTGTATTTGCAGAACATTTGTTAAATTTCTGTACAGCCGACAAAACTTTTGACCTTTCTCGTAAATCTTTTTTCAGTGAAACGATTTATTTCAGTGCATTATACATCATTTAGGAGGGTTTCAGCTTTTCATACAAGCTATTTGTAACGACATTTGATTAATTAAAAGTCAGGTTAAAATAGTTAAAAGCAGGTGTTTCTACAAAATAGATAAGCAACAAGACTTTTGTCCGAGGCTTTTTCGACAGTAGCACCGTTCCCTGTTTCACCTACTCTACACTCCCAGAAAAAAAATGTAACCAACCTAAAAAAGGAACAAATGTTGTTTCTGTGGCTGTTTCTTTTATAAAAACTGAAATATACCTTAATGGCGAGGTACTTATGAGAAAAATTGTGATTGAGTTATGAATTTTGAATTGTACCAATTATCACTTTGTTGCTATGGCTTGTCGTAAGCATAGCAGCCAATCACATAGCCTTCAGTTGCTGTCCTAACGTATCAAAGGAACACATGTAAAGGTACAACACTGCTCCCTTAAGGTACTTTAATTGTGCCACCAGTTACATTTTTATCTGGGATTAAACTAACTCCTCACCCCACCACCTCTTTTCTTTTCATAAAACATTTGTATTCTTTTTTTTTATTGAACCTTTAGTGCGTCACAGTGTAATTGTATTTGTGTCCACACACACGTCATCACTGAACCGTTGTATTTGTCAATCTTAACACGATTGTAAGACTCAAACAATCAATCCTGTAACTTACTTTCTTCCACATCTGCCTGGTGAAGCAGACACATAAAGTCTGCCGTCGTCTGTGAACAGCTTGCTAATAGTTTGAGGAAATAGCGTGTGTTGTTGTCCCTTACTGCCGCTGTCACTGAGACAAATCAGTGGAAGATCATGCCCTTTTCTCAATCATATTACAAAGATACTTTATTTAAAGAAGGAAACAAAAACAGATATAACTCCATCCCCATGTCTGCTGTTCTTCAATTTCAAAATCATTCCTTGCTACTTATTTCAGAGCTTTACACAAATTCTTTCAAATATTGATTAGAGAAAACCCAAAAGCATGTGGCAAAATGATGAAAACAACATTTAAATCAACAGAGATGTGTTGGATCTAAACGTCTATGAAGATGCCCAGATAAACACCTGTTTATACTTCTCATGCCTGAGGGAAAAATTGGTAGCTGCTTCCACCACTTTAAGGGTCACCAGGACCCAAAGCATACCAGCAGGCGCCCTGCTCTGAAAGTTTAAATGTTTTCATGACAAATGCTGCAGTTTTGTAATGTTTGCTAAAGAAATGATCTTACCATTAAAAAGCTTTTAGTACCGGTAAAGGATCATTCAGTATAAGTGGTAAAGAATCTATTTATAATATATTTTTTTAGATTTCATACCATGGATATCTTTGAAGATTTCAACAGAATTGTCACAATACGTATCGTGGAGTTACTGAGAAATATCATCTAGAACCTGAAGCGTAATTGCTTCTTGTGTTGATTCTGATTCTAGTCACTTCTGAAACTTCTCTACCTGTCCTCTTGTTTTTCTGTAATGTTAACATTTTAGACATTTAGTAAAGACATTTATCCTTTACTCACATTTTAAACAAAAAAGATTATAAAACTATCTCTCTCCATCACATAGAGTAAAAAAAAATTACTTAACGCAAACATTAACACTGTCCCCTAGTGGAAGGATCAAATGCTCTCGTTCAAATCAAACTACACCTTCATAGCTTTGTGGTCTCAAAACATTAAAAAAAATTATGATGGTTCGTTTTATAATCGTTCGTTTCAATAGTTGGTTAAAAATAGTGTTGTAAAATATTGTGATGAATATCGTTTCATAGACATAATATCGAGGTAGGCATCATATGACCAGAGTGTATTGTTACACCCATAATACACACAGTACTGTGCCAACAAATTATGAAAGGAGGTTATGAAAAATGCTCAAAACAAAGAATGTGAATGTTTTTGTTCAGAAATTAATGTTTTAATTATTACAAAATGCAGTGACAAATCAATATTTGGTGTGACCCCTGTACGCCTTCAAAATTACAGCAATTCTTCTGGGAGAGTCGTTGTTGATGCAGTGTAACTACCTTGTGTGTTGTTGTTGTTGTTGTGCTCAATATTGCCATAAGAAACTTTCTCCACCTCCACCTTGGCACCTGAGTTTGGCTGTTCCTCACTTAGTTTTAAGCCTCCCACACAGCTGTTTCTGTTCCAGTTCATGACTGGGTTTCATATGCCAGACTAGGTTTTTACACCTGAGAACAATCCAACAAAATCCCTGAATTTGTGCAAGTTTACCTAGAAGAATTGTTGCTGGTTTGAAAACAATATGTATTAACACCAAATAGTGATTTGCATTAAATTTACAAAAATAAACAATCATTATTTATTTGTGTGAAAATTTTTTCGCTCCTACTTAGAAGAGTTCCATGTTACTGTTGGTCTCATTCTTTTATGTCGAGTTTGCATAATTTTGTTCATAAAAAAACCCTAAAACAAAAAAAAGAACTTCCTACACAGCTGTTTCTGTTTCAGGTCATACGCCTGACAGTAATCCTACAATATCCCTGAATTTGTACAAATTTGAAGACAAAAGGTAGTAACACCAAATATGGATTATTTTTTCTTTTGCTTGCTGTCTTGCATTTGCAACAGAGAGAGAGAGAGAGAGAGAGAGAGAGAGAGAGTCTCAGGGTAAACGGTGATCTGAGTCTTCCTCAGGGAGGGGTTTACTAACACAGTCACCCCAGCGCATTCCCTTCCTGGTCTCATAAGCACATAGCCTCAGATTCTATTCTGAACTCCACTGGTGCTGCTGGAACCATCAAACTGCTCATTTCCTGGGATTTACTCTTTTATAATTTTACTAATTTCACTTATTTATGCGACATTTTTCATCTTTTAAAAAACCTATTCCAGCTTATATACCTAGTTACATTTCAGCTGTAGACTCTTAATATTTAATCTATCTCCTTTAACTAAACTGAACAGAGCATTGATCCTCTTGTTTCCCGAGCTGCGGTTTTAATGGATGTTTGATAATGAAGGTAAGCAGTTCTGCTGATGTTTATGCATGTGTTTCCCTTAGGAATAAACTTTCTAACAACATGCAACTTGATATATTTTGTGAATCAGGTTGTAATGCATCTAAGTAAACTAAATTTAACTCTGGTACTTGACCCAACTGATGCTGTCTTCAAGAGATGTTGTTGACTACTGGGAGAGGTAATATCACTGGAAGGGCAGTGGTAGAGGAATGAAGCATCAGGAATGTGTTTTAACGATTTGCGGCTGTCAGTAGAACATTCATCCCCTGTCTGAACATGTCCGGTTCTCTCAGATTAGGCTTTTATGCGGGACTGAAAGGACTCTCCCTATTTACCCCCAGGCCAAAACCTACCGTGTGAAAATCTGGCAAACATTCTAAAGTGAAAATGCCATTTTAGTAAGGTACTGTGCACGTTTTTCTCCTGGAGGATGTTCTTGGCTCAATTTACAGCTATATGAATGGAGCGTACCCTCCCTGTGCTGGTTTTCTCAGGGTTTCTGTAGTCAAACAAGTATGCAAAACAGTACTGGTTACTCTGGGAATTGACTGGTGACCTGTATATGCTTGCCTTTTGCCACCAAACCCATCATGACCTTATTGGAGAGACATACGTGTACACAGGAGAGGAATCAATTAGCATTTGATGATTTGATTTTTGAATTTTGGTTTGCAAACGTTGAATGGAATGCATCAAAAAAAAACATCTGTAGTCTGAAATGTGAACGTATGTTTAAAATGTGTGCTATACAAATGAGAAATGTTAGAAATTGATATAAAAGACAAAATCGACTACCCCATCTGGAATCTAGGTGACAGAAACCAACCAATGTCACAAGATGCACCGGAAACCCCTTCCCCTAATCGCTCCCATGACCAATCAACAACCTCCTGACTCCACTCACCGCCCTACTCCATAGTCATCTGCTCTACAGTTCACACTGGTACCTTCCTTTGGAATCCCTTTCTTGGAAATACCTCCACTAACGTGATCTCCTCCATCAGGTTACTCCACTTCCTGGTTCGTGTTTGGGTCATCCATCATAAGCTAAAACGAATTTCTGGCTTCCCTGCAAGGATTACTCACCTGGCTGTCTACCAATTCTTCGGTGGGATCAGTCTTGCAACCATGCGGCTCCTGTTCTGGGTCCAGTTCCAGTGTGGTTCCCTATATTGTTAACATGCTCTTCTCCTACTCGTCTGACTTCTGTTTAACTCCACATTCAAATAAAACCGATTATTGCACAGATACCTGGTCCCTGTTGCCTTTAGTAGAACCACTGAAGAATCATTTACAAGTTTCGATTTCCAACTTCAAAGCTTTGTTTAAATTTACCGTCAGTGGGTGTTTTAGTGTTTTAGTCAGGTAAAGAGCTGAGACACTTTTAAAGGGAGCACCACCTTGTTACCTGTACACAGAAATAACCAGATTTTCAATGATCAAGGCAAGCAAAGCTACAGGACCAGATGGCATCACTGCTATAGGCTCCTGAAGTCCTGTGCAGAACAGCTGTGAGTGATCTTTGAGCACATGTTCAACCTACCGGTAAGTCTGAGGTTGGCAAAGGTACCACTACTGTGGAAAACATCATGTGTGGTGCCAGTACCAAAGATCTCTCACCCTAAGGACCTTAACAGACCAGTGGCACTAACATCCCATTTGATGAAGACCCTGGAAAAGCTAGTTCTTTCCAACCTATGGAAAGCTCATCGATGGACATCCTAGTTTGCCCATCAGTCTATCATTAAAGCAGATGATGCTGTCATCTACCTCCTGCAAAGGTCTCTCTCTCACCTGAAGAAAGCTGAGAGGATGATGAGGATCAAGTTTTTTTTATTTTTCCATGCAGCATGTTCAAAACCATCCAACCCACAGTGGACAAAGTTCCCGTAGGCACAACAATTCCTGTCCTACACCAGTGAACATCCAGGAAGTGGACATTGAGATAGTGGACTGTTATAAATACCTTGCTGTTCACCCGAACAAGAAATTTGACTGGTCTGACAACACAGCTGCACTTTACAAAAAGGGCCAGAGCAGACTTAGGTCCTTTGGAGTGTTCACTCCTGGGGACTTTTTATGACACTCTGGTGGCATCTGCCATATTTTTCTTTTTTTTTTCTGACCACCTGTAATTAGTAGAGCCACGGGGTAGATGCCTGGTTGCTATAGAGTGGACCATTTACGTATAGTTTGTCCATTCTGGAAACTTCATCCAAACGGCTTCTCAGTGGGAAAAGTTGGTTTCTCCTGTCTCCCTAGATCTCCCTAGATCGCTGAAGTTCTGTCCTTTCAACTCCCAAACACTACTCTTCAGAAGCTCCTTCTGCTTGTATTCGGTAAACTTCGCCCCAGGGGGCTGTGGTCGCCGGCCGTTCGGACCTTATCCTCCCAGGCAATGAGACAGCATCAAAAATGTAACCGTGTCATGACATCAGGGTTCTTACAGTCGGTTTCATCATGGTATACCAACTTCATTTATTGACATTACACATTTGTGTGTTGCTAGCTCCATATTTCACACTGAGTTTCCAGTGTTTGTTTTTGGATATCACAATATAGTGAATTACTTCAGGAGGGGGAGATCGGGGGATGCTAGCAAAGCTAGGCAAATCAGGCATTTCATGTCCAGCCTTGACGTAACAATTTGACTCGTGTCACTTCGTCAATGGCGGAAATAAAACCAGTTTTTAAAGAAACAAAGTTTTTTTTTGTTTGGGAACATCCATGTTTTGATTTCTTATTCAATCTACTCTTATATGTCACTATAAAAGCCACAAAAGGGCTCAACATTTTATGACCCCTGGCTAACAACCATCAGCGGATGTAAATTTACACTATAGCCAATGTCAAATCTGAGCACCTGTATGACTGTTCTGGCAATTTGTGATTGTCTTGTTTGTTAGAAAGCACACTTCAGGAAACAGCTCTGCAGATGTGGAACAGAAGCTTCTTGTTTTGCTTGAAAAGCTGAATAGCTTAACATGTTACTTTTTTTAGAGAGCCCATTTAAACGCAACATAGTGTATGTTATCATAATTAGAAATGTTTGAGTAATTAAAGGCGATTCTTGATTATAGTCAGTTTGGGAGAAAAGTGTGTAGTCTGTGGTTTTGTATATTTACATTTGTACTTTGCAGTTTATACCAAAAGCAAATGCTCTACTGATTGAGCCACAGCAAACTGTCTCCTGTGTATATCCTGAATATCTTATACTTGGGTTTTCCAGGATATTCTTTGAAAAGTATAACCTGGGTTATATAGAAAACTCAGAGAATCGAAGACCAGGAGATAACGGAACAGGTAACAGAGGTAACAGAACAAGTTTAAGCCCCCAAAAAGGACAACATACATTAGCTGGTATTTTGTTGTCAGGGGAATACAAGGAGGACCCAGATGCGAGCGGCAGTAAACAGTTTATTCTTTTCAAGCAAAACAAAGAACCCAAAAACCTCGAAAGATAAAAAACTTAAACTACCCCGAAGGGGAAAACAAGCAACACAAAACCCAAACGGGTATAATCTGGGCAGATGCGGGAACGGCGCCTCTCCACACGCCTCCAGAACTCAAACAGTCTGTAATAAAATAGAGAGAGATGTTGCTGGATAATGAGTCCTTACAATGAAGATCTCCAGGGAAAAAAAGGCAAAAATCCACACAAAACGTTTAGACGACACAGAACAAGACGGAGGTAAGTGCAATGGAACTTTCTCATAGTAATCTGCTCATGAAACTAGAAGGAACCTGGGACATATGAAGGAATAGTGATCAAGTGCGCGCACCTGCTAGCGCTAATGGTAGTAATGAGCTGAGTGGAGACGCGGAGTGACAGATTAACAATTACATGGAACGAGACGGTGGTAAAACAATTAACAAGACCTAACAGTGCCCCCACTGTAACGAGCGCCTCCAGGCGCTAAGGGGTGTTTAGAATAGTAGTCCCTAATAAGAGACCGATCAAGGATGTCTCGCGAGGGTATCCAACTCCTCTCCTCAGGACCGTAACCCTCCCAATCGACTAAGAATTGTAACCCCCGCCCCCGTCTCCTGACATCCAACAGTCTCCTGACCCGATAAATAGGAGCGCCGTCAGAGACAATGTCAGTCTGCGTAACGGGAAGGGGATGAAGCGCAGAGCGCAAAAACGGTTTGATGCGGGATACGCGAAACACCGGGTGTATCCGCGCGAGGGATGCTGGCAAGCGCAGGCGGACAGCGGTGGGGCTGATCACTTTGATGATCGAGAACGGACCGATGAAGCGTGGGGCTAATTTGCGCGAGAGGTGCTTGAGAGGCAAATCTAGCGTCGAGAGCCAAACCTTTTGGCCACTAACGTAACGTGGAGCGGGAGCACGATGACGATTAGCGAAACGACACATCTGATTATTAGATCGTTTTAAAACCGACTGAATGATTCGCCAAGTTCTTTTGGCTCGTTGGATGAAAGCATTGACTGACGGCACGTTGGCCTCTTTCTCCTGCTCGGGAAAGAGTGGAGGTTGATAACCAAGACAGCAATAGAAAGGAGACACCCCGGAGGAAGCGGAGGGAAGAGAGTTGTGAGCGTATTCGGCCCATGGTAGGAGGTCACACCATGAAGCGGGGTTGTGGCGGACTAGACAACGCAGTAATCTTCCCAGATCCTGATTTGCGCGCTCAGCCTGTCCATTAGACTGAGGATGAAACCCAGATGACAGGCTAGGAGCAGCGCCAAGTAAGCGGCAGAATTCCCTCCAAAATTGAGAAGTGAACTGCGATCCCCTGTCGGAAACAACGTCGCTGGGGATCCCGTGAATGCGAAAAACATGATTAAATATTATCTCGGCCGTCTCTCGAGCGGACGGTAATTTAGGAAGAGGTATGAAATGAGCGGCCTTAGAAAACCGATCGACCACCGTGAGAACAACAGTATTGCCGCGCGACGTTGGTAAACCGGTGACAAAATCTACTGCTAAATGTGACCAAGGTCTGGACGGTACGGGCAGAGGCTGAAGCAGACCTGCGGGAGGAGAATTCGCGGCCTTGCTCTGCGCGCAAACCGGGCATGACTGTATATACCGGCGAATCTCGCCGCACATGCGTGGCCACCAAAAACGTTGCCTGATAACGAACGTGGTTCCGCGGATCCCTGGATGGGCAGCAAATTTAGACGAATGCCCCCAGCGAAGGACTGCGGGTCGCAGAGAAGGAACTACAAAAAGACGAGCGGGCGGACCACCTGAAGGTATAACTGAATTGGATAGAGCCTTGCGCACGGCTCGCTCAATGCTCCAAGACAAACCCCCCATGATCAAAACGGGGTCAAGTATGGTCTTCGGCTCATCGGACTCTCCCCGGGAATCAAATTGACGAGACAATGCGTCTGGTTTGATATTCTTAGAACCCGGGCGTTAGGAAATAGTAAAGTTAAAACGGCTAAAGAACAGTGTCCAGCGTGCTTGTCTGGCATTTAAACGCTTGGCAGAGCGGATGTATTCTAGATTGCGATGATCGGTCCAGACGATAAACGGAACTGCTGCTCCCTCCAGCCAGTGACGCCACTCCTCTAAAGCAAGCCTGACCGCAAGGAGCTCGCGGTTACCCACATCGTAGTTGCGCTCCGCTGGAGTTAAGCGATGAGAATAAAAGGCACAGGGATGTACCTTGCCATCACGAGCCGAGCGCTGCGACAAAACAGCTCCTACTCCGACCTCCGAGGCATCAACCTCCACAATAAACTGGCGACTGGGATCAGGCGTAGTGAGGATAGGTGTGGATGTGAAGCGCTCCTTGAGCATTTCGAAAGCTCGATGCGCGGAATCAGACCAAACGAAACGTGTCTTAATTGAGGTTAAAGCGGTTAGTGGCGCAGCCACCTGGCTGAATCCGCGAATAAAACGGCGATAAAAATTAGCGAACCCCAGAAATCGCTGGAGGGCCGAGCGTGAGTCTGGAACCGGCCAATCCACAATAGCGCGGACCTTTCCGCGGTCCATGCTAATGCCCGTGCTGGACACAATATACCCGAGGAACGGGACGGACTCGGCATTAAAGATGCATTTCTCTGCTTTGACAAATAACTTATTCTCCAGCAAGCGCTGGAGAACACGACGAACATGTTGAACGTGAGTACGCGCATCTGGAGAGAATATGAGAATGTCGTCCAGATAAACGAACACAAACTGGTTCAGCATATCACGGAGGACATCATTCACTAAAGCTTGAAAGACCGCAGGCACGTTGGCTAAACCGAAAGAAAGAACCCGGTACTCATATGGGCCGAGAGGCGTATTAAATGCCGTCTTCCACTCATCCCCTTACCGTATGCGCAACAAATGGTAAGCGTTGCGGAGGTCCAGTATGGTAAAAATCTTTGCACCCTGCAAAAGATCAAAAGCAGAGGACATTAAGGGCAAAGGGTAGCGATTTTTTACCGTTATGGCATTTAAGCCCCTGTAATCAATGCAGGGACGCAAGGAGCCATCCTTTTTTTGCACAAAAAAAACCCCAGTGCCAGCAGGAGACGAGGACGGAACTATCGTACCAGCAGCTTGACCCTCAGCAAGATATTTGGCTAAAGCCTCCCGCTCAGGCGCAGATAGCGAGTATAAGCGGCCGCGCGGAGGCGAGCTACCGGGGAGGAGGTCAATGGCGCAATCGTAGGGCCGATGCGGGGGTAGAGAAGCTGCGCGTGACTTACTGAACACAGCTCGTAAATCATGATATTCGGGGGGTACCCGATCTAAACTGGGAATCTCTTCCTGAAACACAGACACAGAATTAACTGGTGGTACAGCCGAACACAAACATGAACTATGACACTTCTCACCCCAAGACAAAATAATTCCTCTAGACCAGTCAAAATGAGGATTATGGCGACTCAGCCAAGTATGACCGAGAATTACAGGGGTATTAGGTGAATGAAAGACATAAAAAGTAATGAGTTCATGGTGGTTTCCAGAAACAGAAAGTCTCACCGGCGCCGTGATGTGAGTGATGTTCGCCAGGGTCTCCCCGCTGAGAGCGTGGATGCTGAAATGCCCAGACAGGTCGCGGAGTGGCAACTTGCAGCTTCTGGCGCAAGCTTCATCAATGAAACTCCCCTCAGCACCAGAATCCACCAAGGCCGAGCAGGAGATGGAAGACGAGCCCAGTCTGATGGTGATGGGAAGGAGGGTCCGTGAGTGATCTCCCGGAGACTGAGTAGAGACGCCCACCGCTAGCCCCGGTTTTAGCGATGGGCGGGGGCTTTTACCGGTCTCACCGGGCAGTCGTTGAATAAATGACCCTCAGCGGCGCAGTAGAGGCAGAGTCGCAGCCTAATCCAACGTTGTCTCTCCTCGGATGAGAGACGAATTCTTCCTATCGCCATGGGTTCAGGTTCAGGCAGTCGGCCGGTGTGCGCTAGGGTGGAGCCTCCTGGCACCTCCCACTGGTGCTCCGGAACGGACTCGCGAGGCCGTGGAACCCTGGTCAGCCTCTTGTCCAGCCGTAGGGCTAACCCCACCAGCTCCTCAAAACTGTCGGGCACAGATTGAGCAAAGATCTCTTGTTTGAGCTCTTGAGATAGCCCTTCCAAGAAACGTGAAGCGAGTGCCGGCTCATTCCACCCCGCCGTGGCAGCTAAAGTACGGAATTCGATGGCATTGTCAGCAGTTGAGCGACGGCCTTGGCACAATACCGCCAGAAGATGCGACGCCTCTCGACCCACCACAGAGCGGTCGAAAACCTTTATCATCTCTTCTTTAAACAACCTGAAGAGTTGACAGCACGGTGCATCGGCCTCCCAAAGCGCAGTTGCCCAATTTCTGGCTTTTCCGGTCAGGAGGGAAAGGACAAAGGCGACCTTGGCGCGGTCTCCGCTGTACGTTCCAGGCTGGAGTGAGAACACAACTTCGCATTGGATCAAAAAGGGTCTGCAGAACGTGGCCTCTCCAGAATACACCGGAGGGTTATTAATTCTAGGTTCCGATGAGTGGTGGGGATCGGGAGCACTAACATGACCTGGCCTCAATGTGCGCAACTGCTCCGTGAGGTCGCGAACCTGAGCAGTTAGGGTGTCGATGGTGAACCGCGAGGCATTCAACTCCTCTGCATGCCTTCCCAGCAACGCACCTTGATGTTCGACAGCGGCGCGGATCGAATTCTCACTCGCTGGGTCCATTCTTGATGAGCAGATTTGTCAGGGGAATACAAGGAGGACCCAGATGCGAGCGGCAGTAAACAGTTTATTCTTTTCAAGCAAAACAAAGAACCCAAAAACGAAGGATAAAAAACTTAAACTACCCCGAAGGGGAAAACAAGCAACACAAAACCCAAACGGGTATAATCCGGGCAGATGCGGGAACGGCGCCTCTCCACACGCCTCCAGAACTCAAACAGTCTGTAATAAAATAGAGAGAGATGTTGCTGGATAATGAGTCCTTACAATGAAGATCTCCAGGGAAAAAAAGGCAAAAAATCCACACAAAACGTTTAGACGACACAGAACAAGACGGAGGTAAGTGCAATGGAACTTTCTCATAGTAATCTGCTCATGAAACTAGAAGGAACCTGGGACATATGAAGGAATAGTGATCAAGTGCGCGCACCTGCTAGCGCTAATGGTAGTAATGAGCTGAGTGGAGACGCGGGGTGACAGATTAACAATTACATGGAACGAGACGGTGGTAAAACAATTAACAAGACCTAACAGCATGCCTGAGGTGGAACTGAGCTCCTGGATGGATGCTCAGATGAAGACAGGCACATTAGAAAACACAGCAGTAACCATAGAAGCCAGGCAGGATGAAGTTACTGCGAAAACAGTTCTCAGCCAGGCAGGGGTGAAGAGGAAGGCTGGAGCAACAGAGACTAAAGTTTTAATAAAGCAAAATAACACTGGAGATGAGGAGGAGGAGGCGATGGAGACTGCGGTTGAGCAGGAGAACAGTGAAAGGGAGGAAGCTCCTGTAGATACAACCCCCCCCAACAGCAGCTGTGAAGCAGGGAACCGTATACCCAGCTCAAAAGATTGTAGAGTTCCTTAATGTTAATTTTAATCAGAAAGACCAGGATAAAAAGGTCAGAGCAGAGTTTCCGGACGTAAAGGGGTTCTGTGACTCAGTCCGGACATATCTGAAAATGAAGGAACAGTGTCCCTTCAGCAAGACTCATGGCTTCAGGCTCAGAAACCTGCTGCTGAAGCTGAAGGAGGAGAACAGTGCCCTAAAATGAAGCGAGTAAACCCTCAAGCCCTCCCTCTTTACATGTTTTATTGCCTTTATATCGTTTTATCCTTCTCCTTTTAACCATGAACACTTTTAAAATAGCTTCTCTAAACATCAACGGGGCGTGAGAGGAAAAAAAAAAGAGCGCTGGTGTACGAGCTGAGCCGAGCAAAGGCTGTGGATGGTTTCTTGGTTTCCTCCAAGAAACTCACAGCGACATGAGGAACGCACTGGACTGGAGCAGAGAATGGCCAGGGCAGGTGCTGCTCAGTCACCAGCAGAATAGCAGCGCTGGGGTGGGCCTGCTGCTCTCCCCCAGGTTCAACCCGTTCTCTCGTACCGTAGAAGAGCTCAGCGAGGGGAGGCTGCTGCTACTGGCATTTTAACAATTCTCTGCTATGTGACATGACTTTTAGAGATGCTCTGATGTTTATGTGGAATGTCTTTAGAAGGAGAAAACACGAGTTCTCCTCACTGAAGCAATGGTGGGACCGCGGCAAGACCAACATTAAGCTCCTCTGCCAGCAGCACACCATCAACGTCACCCAGAACATCTCTGAGTCCATGAAGAGCCTGGAGCGTGAAATAGAGGAGCTCTTCAGCACCCTGGACTCCTCAAGAGATCAATCCCACGCAGAAGCCCTGAGGAAGAAAAGGAAGACTTTATCGGAACTCCTGGGGGCCAAAGCACAGGGAGCACTGGTGAGGTCCAGGTTCCAACATGTGACCGAGATAGACACCCCGTCCAGCTACTTCTTCAGCCTGGAGAAGAAGAATGGACAGAGCAGGATCATTCACTCCCTGCTCTCTGAGACTGGAGAAGAACTGACCGAACCATCTGACCTGAGGAGAAGAGCCATCCGCTTCTACTCCAGCCTGTACAGCAGCGAGCTCGGATCTGAAGAAGAGGAAGAGGAGATGCTCAGAGGGTTCCTGGAAGGCCTCCCTGCACTCTCCAGCGATGAAGCAAAGTCTCTAGATGAGCCCCTAACTGAAGAGGAACTTCACACTGCACTAAAGAGCATGCAGGGCAGGAAAGCCCCAGGGATCGATGGGCTCACGGTCAAGTTTTTTAAAGCTTATTGGGATATTTTTAAAAATGATTTTATCGAAGTTTTAAATAAGAGTTTTATGGAGAAGCGCTTGCCTCTGTCCTGCAGCAGAGCCGTCATCACCCTGCTGCCAAAGAAAGGGAACCTGCACGACATCAAGAACTGGCGCCCTGTTTCCTTGCTCTGCACGGACTACAAGATCCTCTCCAAAGCCCTGGCAACCCGTCTGAGAGGAGTGATGGAGCAGGTTATACACCAGAGCCAGACCTACTGCGTTCCCGGCAGGTCCATGGTGGACAACGTCTGCCTCATCAGAGACGTGCTCCACCTCTCCAGCATCTCTAATCTAAACACCGGCCTGATCTCACTGGATCAGGAAAAGGCTTTCGACCGGGTGGAGCAAAGCTACCTCTGGAGAGTCATGGAGAGGTTCGGGTTCGGCTCCAGCATGATCTCCAAGATCAGAACGCTCTATCAGGACATCCAGAGCATCCTGAAGTTCAATGGTGGACTCTGCGTACCTTTTAATGTACAAAGAGGAATCAGACAAGGCTGTGCGCTGTCAGGAATGCTCTACGCCCTCTCCCTCGAGCCCCTGCTGCACAAGATCCGAAGCATTTTACCTGGTTTTAATCTCCCTGATTTTAATAAGATAATTTTATCTGCATATGCTGATGATGTCATTGTGTGTGTGAACAATCAAACAGAGGTGGATAAACTGGAGAGCATCACCAGCAGCTTTAGTCAAGTCACAGCAGCCAGTCAACTGGAGGAAGAGCGAAGCCCTCGCTGTAGGACCCTGGAGGGAAGGCCTCCCTGTGCTCCCCGAGAGCTTGACCTGGCGGAAAGATGGGCTGAGGTACCTGGGAGTGTTCATCGGGACGAAGGAGTTCATGGAGCAGAACTGGGAAGGCATGGAAGAGAAAATTGAGGGTAAGCTTGCCAAGTGGAGATGGCTGCTCCCTTAGATTTCTTACAGAGGCAGGGTGCTCATCACCAACAACCTGGCAGCATCCTCTCTGTGGCACCGTATTTCCTGTGTGGACCCCCCCATTCAGCTCCTGTCTGCTCTACAAGCAAAATGTTGGAAAAATTCCAAAAGAAGAACACCGACACCACGAATCCAATTGATGTTAATTTTAATTCCCTATTTGACACACTAAGTTTGGTTCCTATTTTTGATCAAGGAGATTACGAGCATATGGAGGCGAAAAGCATCATAGAGAGAGAGAGAAGGAGAGAAGAGCATCCGAATGCCAGAATGGAACACTGTGATGTTACACACACTGACCGATCGCAAAAACATACACACTACTGCGAACTAAACTCAAAAAGTCTCACAGTTAAAGAGTTATCTTAACCCAAACAAGGGGTGGTTACAGGGACGTAGTCACAATAACGGAAAAGAGAATAAGAGAATAATAAAAGCAATGACTAAGCAAAATGTCACTGTGTCTCTAATGTCACTAATGCATTTGATAAATCATACATTTAGTATCTACAAAAACATGGAGTCATGAAATCACATTTCATCATTTTTCTAACACAAAACTAGTGAACTTCTTCTGGAACCGACTGCACTGGGTCCCTCAGAGCGTGCTGTTCCTGCAAAAAGAAGACGGAGGGCAAGGCTTGATCCACCTGGCCAGCAGGACAGCTACCTTCCGCCTACAGTTTGCCCAGAAGTACCTGAGCGGCCCCAGAGATCTGGTGTGGAGAGAGGTAACCAGCCTCATTCTGTGCAGAACCAATGATTTTAATCTTGATGCAGCCCTGTTTTTAATTGACCCCGCTCACCTCAGGAGCAGCAATCTTCCTCTCTTTTACCAGAGTGTTTTTAAATCCTGGGGACTGTTCCGCTGGGCTCAAGAGAAACCTACCTCATCTCTCTTCTGGCTCCTGGAGCAGCCCCTGATGAATGGAGTGAGGTTCGATGTGGGAGCTATGGGAGCTTTCGGCGTACGTGCAGCGCTGCAGAGGACCAGGACCCTCCGCCTAAAGCAGATAGCGGATGCAGCTGGTCCTGATCTGGACGACACCGAAGCCCTGAGTGCACTGCTGGGATTGAGGTCAAGGAGGCTCACGCAGCAGATCCTGAACCTGTGGACTCGAGAGCTGACGGCAGAAGAGGCGCAGATGCTCAAGAGATACAGCTGTGGTGCTCTGACCCCAAACAGTGAGGAACCGTTCCCTGAGTTGAAGTTCCAGCCTGACTTTGGAGATCTCTCTGGACCCCTGCTGAAGCCTGTTGCTGAAAAAACCCTGAGCGAGGCAAACCGGAAGGATTTTTACATAGATAGCGTCAAAGTCCTGAACAGGCGCACCCTGAGTGAGTGAGAAGACACGGTGTGGAGGAGCAGGTTGTCTTTGAAGGAAGAGACAGGGCCAGTGTGGAGAGTGCTCTACAAGCCCCCACTGAGGAAGCAGAGCGCTGACCTTCAGTGGAGGATTCTGCACGGAGCCGTCGCCGTTAACTCCTTCCTCAATGTGACCCCCAGACCTCCAGAACATGCCCCTTCTGCCCCCTCACCGAGACGGTCTTCCACTGCTTCCTAGAGTGCAAGAGACTCGTCAGCTTTTTTAATACATTGAATTGTGTTTTTAACCGTTTTAACGAGACTTTCTCAGTCAGCAGGTTGTAAATAAAAATGTAAATATTAAATGACTCAATAAAGTCTTTTGTAAAAATCAAATCTCTCTCTCTCTCTCTCTCTCTCTCTCTCCCTCAGACAGCCGAAGAGCACGAAGACGGAGAAGGACACGAGCACGGAGCACGCCAAAGACTGCACGCACCACGTATTGCCATTAATAAATCCATCCTCCGGGGATATTTCTATTCCTATATATATATATATATATATTGTGACGGAGGTCCATTTTAATATGCGCGGTCCTGGCATAAAATGAAAACACCTGACGCCCGCCATCATAGGAGGATCGGGAACAGCCGCGCCTCATCAGCGCGGCAGCATAAGAGAGAGAGAGAAAGCTGCCACAGCGAGCTTGATCTCCGAAGAGTGCAGCAGCAGCTAACGCCTCTCTCTCTCTCTCTCTTCCCAGACAGTTCATGATCGCCAGAAGACGACCTTTCTCAATCCCGATCCTCCTGGAACCGAAACTCACGAGCACTGTTGGGATTCAAAGAGCACGAGCACGAAAGAAGAGGACACGAGCACCGAGCACGACAAAGACTGCACCACAGCTGAGCACTCCAAATCACCACTGTTACTAATAAATCCACCCTCCGGGGATATTTTCTGTTTACAACCTTGTTGTGTGATCCCTCTCCTGCGACAACTGGTGGAGAATGCGGGTATAACACCCAGGGGGGATCACACTCAAGCGTTCAACACCCCGGATCTTCTGACACTGTTTTTTTTCCTTTTTTCTCTTTTTTTCTGGATTCGGAGTGAGTACGGTGCGCGGCGCTCTCAAAAAAAATGGAAGACCTCGTCAAGCACCTCGCAGAAGTGAGCCTTCGACAACAACAGATTGTGGAGTTCCTGACAAAGAAACAGAGCGAGACGGAGCGGAGGGTCAGCGATCTTCAGGGTGCCAGTGCCCAGCAGATCCCGTTGCCCGATGTGAGAGCGCAGGCCGCGCGGCTCCTTCAAAAGCTGACCCCACATGATGACGTTGAGTCGTACTTGCAACTATTCGAGTCCACTGCAGTGAATAAAGGGTGGCCACGAGAAGAGTGGGCACGGGCGCTGGCACCGCTGCTGACCGGCGAGGCGCAACGTGCTTTCTTCTCGTTGGATCCTAATATACGTGAGGATTATAAAGAGCTCAAGAGGGAGATCCTTGCTCGACTGGGCTTATCACCCATCTCCGCGGCACAACAATTCCACGGCTGGGAGTATCGCCCTCGCCAGCCAGTGCGCGCCCGAGCCGCTGACCTATCCCGCCTCGCCCGACTCTGGCTGCTCGAAGGAAGCCCCTCCGCCAGCCAGGTCGTTGAACGTGTGGTGTTGGACAAGCTGTTGAGGGCGCTTCCCCGTACGCAGAGACAAGCCGTCCGTATGCGCAACCCAGCCACACTATGGGAGGCCGTGGAGGCCATTGAGCTGGCGGAGGTGGCCCACCCCGGCGACTCCGGAGAGCGTGCGCCACCGTACCCCCGGAGGGTGGTCCAGGACCCGCGCCTGCCAGAGGGCACCTCGCGACCAGTGAGCAGACCGGCGGCTCCCTTCCCCCAGGACGAACCGATGCCCACGGAGCCACCATCGCCACCCAGGAAGAAATGGCTGGCGGGTTGCGGCCTCCATCAGCGACTGCCCAAAGGAGCCCCGGGAGTGGCGGTGAAAATAAATGGACGCCGCTACAACGCATTGCTGGACTCGGGGAGTTCAGTAAGCCTGCTGAGGAGCCACCTCCTCCCACCTCGACCCGAAACCCACGCCGTGCTTCCCTGACCTGCGTCCATGGAGAGACCCGTGAAGTGAGGGCCCGCCAAGTCCAGCTCCAGGCCAGTGGAGAGACCTGGACGGTCGAGGTGGGTTTAGTTAGGAACTTACCTGTGCCAGTGCTCCTCGGCAGGAATTTCCCCATTCGCAGAGAAGGCTTCATCCACCCAGGCTGTATCCCTAACATCGGATAGCGGGAGAGATGGTGAGTCCGCCCCCCCCTCTGCTAACCTTTTCTACAATGTATTTCAGCGGGTTACAGGGGGGGGGGGGGGTCCTTCAGCCGCGAACAACACGAAGACGACCGGCTGAAGCACTGTTGGGCTCATGTGCGCGTGGCTGAGGGACAGGAACTCCAACCCGGACCCCATACTCTCCCGTACTTCATTGTGAAGGGGGGTCTGCTCTATTGCGTTGCAGAGCGACGGGGGGAGGTAAAGGAACTACTCGTCGTCCCCCGGTCGAAGACGGAGACGGTTTTGGAGCTCACACACGCCCATCCAATGGCTGGGCACCTGGGAGCGGCAAACACGGCGCAGCGGATCCGGGACCGCTTCCATTGGCCGGGGATAGACGGCGAGGTTAAGGCTTTCTGCCGGGCCTGCCCCACATGCCAAAAGACGTCGCCGCGTACGCCTCCCCCCAGTCCGCTGATTCCACTCCCCATCATCGGGGTGCCCTTTGAACGGATTGGGATGGACTTAGTGGGGCCGTTGCCTGCCCGAGGCCATGAGCACATCCTGGTCGTCGTGGACTACGCCACCCGGTACCCGGAAGCCGTGCCCCTACGCAAAGCCACTGCGAAAAACATCACCCACGAGCTGTTCCTGATGTTTAGCCGGGTGGGCATCCCCAGCCAGATCCTGACTGACCAGGGAACCCCCTTCATGTCCCGGCTGTTGGCTGACCTCTGCCGGTTGCTAAAGGTCGAACAGCTCCGCACGTCCGTCTACCACCCCCAGACTGACGGCCTGGTCGAGAGATTCAACCAGACCCTGAAGGCAATGTTAAAGAAGGTGGCTGCTGAAGACAGAAGTGACTGGGATCGGATGATCCCCTATGTCCTCTTCGGCATCCGAGAGGTGCCCCAAGCCTCTACAGGGTTCACGCCCTTCGAGCTGCTGTTCGGCCGTCAGCCAAGGGGGCTCCTGGATGTCGCCCGAGATGCGTGGGAGCAGCAGCCGGTAGCGCTCCGCTCTGTGGTCGAGCACGTGACCCAGATGCGTCAGAACATTGAGCGGGTCATGCCATTAGTCCGGGAACATCTGGTCCAGGCGCAGCAAGCCCAACAACGGCACTTCAACCGGGCAGCCCAACCCCGGGAGTTCCAGCCAGGAGATCGAGTGATGGTCCTGGTCCCCACCTCAGCCTGCAAGTTTCTGGCCAAGTGGCAGGGGCCATACACCATCACAGCCAAGGTCGGTGAGGTCAACTATAAAGTTCGACAGCCTGGGAGAAGACAGCCGGAGAAACTTTACCACATAAACTCCTAAAAAAATGGGTGGGGACCAGAGACCAGCTGGCCGCACTCGCCTCCTGTTCCCCGGTGGTCGTGAACTCCAACGACGACCTCTCGGCTGCCCAGAAGAGGGAGCTGCAGCACCTGGTCAGTCAGTTCCAGGATGTGTTCTCCGATCAGCCCGGGCAGACCACTGTCGTCGAACACCACATCCGGACACAACCAGGAGTTATCGTCCGGCAGCGGCCCTACCGAGTACCGGAAGCCCGTCGGCAGGCCATTGAGGAGGAGATCCAACAGATGCTTAAGTTGGGGATAATAGAGCCATCCCTGAGCCCGTGTTCCAGCCCCATCGTGATGGTTCCCAAACCCGACGGCACCCTCCGCTTCTGCAATGACTTCCGCCGGCTGAATGAGATCTCGGAATTCGACGGCTACCCCATGCCCCTAGTGGATGAGCTCCTGGATCGCCTAGGGCGGGCCCGCTATATCTCGACCCTCGACCTCATGAAGGGCTACTGGCAGGTGCCAGTGGCCGCAGAAGACCGGCCCAAGACCGCCTTCTCCACACCATCTGGCCACTGGCAATACCGTCGTCTCCCGTTTGGCCTTCACGGAGCCCCGCCCACTTTCCAACAGATGATGGACATCTTGCTCCGCCCACACCAACCATACGCCGCAGCCTACCTGGATGATGTGGTCATCCACTCGGAGGCATGGGACGACCACCTGGACCGTCTGCGGAGGGTGCTCATGGAGCTCCAGAGAGCCGGGCTCACCGTCAACCCCCGCAAATGTCACCTTGCCCAAGCCGATGCGTCGTACCTGGGATTTCGTGTGGGGCGCGGCGTAATCCGCCCCCAAGACAAGGTCAACGCCATCCAAGAGGCACCCCGCCCCACCACAAAGACCCAGGTACGAGCCTTCCTGGGGTTGGCGGGGTACTACAGGTGTTTTATCCCCAACTTCTCCTCTTTAGCCGCCCCCTTGACAAACCTGACCAGGAAGGGGCAGCCGGAGAAGATCGACTGGACTCCGGAACTGGAGGGGACGTTCCGGAGCATCAAGCGGGCGCTAACGACGGAACCGGTACTCCGGGCGCCCGACTTTAACTGCCCCTTCCTGCTACAGACAGACGCCTCCGACACAGGGTTGGGAGCCGTCCTGTCCCAAGTACAGGAAGGTGAGGAACACCCTGTGATATACATCAGCAGGAAGCTGAACCCGGCCGAGACCCGGTACGCGGCCGTCGAAAAGGAGGCCCTGGCCGTCAAGTGGGCAGTCCTGGAGCTAAAATACTACCTCCTGGGCTGGCGGTTCACCCTCCTGATGGACCACGCCCCACTACAATGGATGGCCAGAGCGAAAGAGACCAACGCTCGGGTGACCCGCTGGTTCCTTGCGCTCCAGGACTTCCACTTTGAAGTCCATCATCGGGCCGGGGCCGACAACGCCAACGCGGACGGCCTATCCCGGATCTGGGCCGGATATGCAGGTTTGTCGGGGGTCACTCCCCACCCACCCTTAATTCCCAATTCATCTATGATGCGTTTCAGGACCCACCAGGAAAACGCTTGGGGGGGGGGAGTGTGACGGAGGTCCATTTCAATCAGCGCGGTCCTGGCATAAAATGAAAACACCTGACGCCAGCCATCATAGGAGGATCGGGAACAGCCGCGCCTCATCAGCGCGGCAGCATAAGGGAGAGAGAGAAAGCTGCCACAGCGAGCTTGATCTCCGAAGAGCGCAGCAGCAGCTAACGCCTCTCTCTCTCTCTCTCTTCCCAGACAGTCCATGATCGCCAGAAGACGACCTTTCTCAATCCCGATCCTCCTGGAACCGAAACTCACGAGCACTGTTGGGATTCAAAGAGCACGAGCACGAAAGAAGAGGACACGAGCACCGAGCACCGAGCACGACAAAGACTGCACCACAGCTGAGCACTCCAAATCACCACTGTTACTAATAAATCCACCCTCCGGGGATATTTTCTGTTTACAACCTTGTTGTGTGATCCCTCTCCTGCGACTATATATATATATATATATATATATATATATATATCCATATCTCCAGCACACATTGGGCGAGAGGCGGTTCACCCTGGACAGGTCACCGACAGCTATATATAGTTTTTTTTTTTTTTACTTTGTTCAATTGTAGAATCAAACGAATATGGATGTTTGTTCTTGTGCAGATTCCAGAGGTTCAAAGAATGGTTCAAGATGATTCCTGTGACAAACTACAGCATCAAAGAGTTAAACATGGTCATGTAAAAAGTCAACCAGTCCCAGGCAACAATGCTTATGCACACGTCTTTCAACATCTTTAAAATATATTTCTGTTTTCATTCAGTTACTGAAAACAACACCATGTGTTGTGATACCTGGAGCTACATTTGGCTGTCAGTTTTGTGAACCACTTGGATATTGTAAGTGCACCTCTCCAAAATGTATATTACTCTGCATTTTAGTGATGTTTTATTACCACTTTTTTCATAATGTACTTCTAATATCTGGTTGAAAGAAAGATGGCTGAAATGTTGTTTCTTTCTATGTTCCTGCACAGGTTTCTGTTGATGGAGATGAACATGTGCCAGTCGCAATCCACAACAAAGAAAGTAATGTGGTCCTGCAACCCCTGTCCTACTAAATCCACCCATGTTCGATGTTACATACAATTGTATAGACAATACAAACAGAACATTCAATTCTGAGATCTGTAAGCTGCTTTCACTCAAACACTGTGAGCAAATCAGAGTCTTGTGATTTTGGGGTTTGGTTTTTAATAGTGAGTGAATATATTATCTTGTTATATGTCACAGGGTTACATTTTTGTTGAAAATTCAGCAAAAATAGTTGTGACTTATTAAGTTTTTTTTTTTTTTTTTTTGCATTAAGAATTGTCAAAAAAGAAGTAGACAGGATCATTTATAGTATAAATTTACATTAGTTTAAAATGCCCTTTACATTTTTTTTTAGAGTAGAGAGAAGCATTGCCTTTTTAAAGTGCATGAAAATAATTCACTTGTTCTTTGAAATAATCTCCAAAAAAAGAAGAGTCTGGCTGCAGACTATTCACGTGACTTGCACTCTCTCGGACTATTGGTCTTTTGATACACGCTGATTAATTCGCTACCAGCAAATTATGATACATGGAACCTTCTTTATCTTTTAATTGATTATATTCCTTTTTTAATTGATTTATTTGAATATACAGTACATCAGGTTTCTCATACATCAGATATGGCCTCCTGACACTGTTGTGTGATTGTGGAGCAATAAAGCTCAAAATGCAAAAAGTAGAGTTTGGTCATCAAGTTTTTTTTTTAATTCATCTGCAATTGTTTTTTATGTGCACAAAGATTTCTATTTAATTTAAAGAAAGTATATCTCATAAGTTACTGAAAGTACTAGAGGATCCCAATACACCGTACATCGAGATACGAAACTAATGCATTCCAGGGTGACGTTCGGATCTCGAACATTCCGTATGTAGAAGCAAGTTTTACATGTAAAACGCCTAATCTGTGTAACGGCTCTCAGAAACAGTACAAGTAGATGAAAAAAATGGAAAACCAGAGAAAAATCAACGTTTCTTCAATCCTTAAATCTACACATTGTTAATGTATCAATCGTTAAATCTACACATTGTTTACTCCGTATGAAAGTTGATATTCTCAAAATATTTCACGCATTACTGACACCAACACGGTTTCAAGTGCAAGCAGAGAGAATACCGAGCGTGTGAAAAGAGATGGAGAGACGCTTCTGAGAGAGTTTCTCTAAGTTGCGCTACAGAACAGCACATTCCACAATATAAACGTTATTTCCTTTACGACATCTTGACTCTAACATTTGTTATAGTACATTATTGGTAATCTATACATAATGTTTCGCTGTGTTGTTGAAGTGTTTTGAAGCACATCAGACCCTTTTTGCACTGGGAGATAGGAGCGCAAGAACCCAGAAGCGCAGTGTGAAATCATGACGTCAAACGGAAAATACAGCAGAACAGCTTGTAAATGTTCGTGTCTTAAATTTTCCTTCGGATCTCGAATCAAAAAATTTTCTGCGAGACGTTTCGTATCTCAAACATTTCGTAACTTGAAGCATCCATATCTTGGGGTACCACTGTATTTCATTTTGTGAGTTTCTGTTCTACTTCCCTCATGCTGAAATGAGTTTCAGTCTAAAGTTACAAGATTGTAGACTTTAAATAACATCGTCAACTAAACACATTAAACCCTAACTTTACCAGCCCTAAAAGATATCAACCAAATTACCCATTGAGATTGTCTTTTAAAAACTCTGATCCTTTCAAATTTTCAGTGAGTTTTTTTTATTATATATTTAAATTAAACTATCCATTTAAAGGATTCATATTCAAAAGTTTCAGTGAATGGAAACAAGATCACATTTGCCTTAGAAACTGTCCATAACTGTAAACAATGTTTTAAATTACAAATTGTATGACAAAAACAACCACCGCACATTAAAAACTGTTAGAAGACGCAAATCCATTCTGATTGGTCAAGACTGCTGTTCATCAGCACTTTAGCTGTTAACCTCTTAAGCCCTAAAGCCTATTTTCCGAAAATTCTATACCTTCACTTTATAAGGCATTTCACAGCTTTTACAAGGTCTAAACTGCAAATCTTGGTATCAAAATGAAGATGGGTTCTTGGGGGGTGGCGTGGATGAGTTAATTTGACAGCTAAACAAGCAAATAAACACAATCAATTGTAACCACTACATGTGAAGGACATCTGTAGCAAGTCTGGTGTCCATACTACAAGAAACTAATATTCTGTACAGGTTTTGATTGAACAAATTTCAATCTTGATTTGTTTTCGCTGGTGTTTTTTTGGGGGAACTTTTGCTCCCTGCTCTGAAATACTTCGCACCATGTAAATGAGTTGCATATCACTGCATTCTGCTTGTTGTTAGCCTTTATTTGACACAGAAACAAAAACTTAGTCAGGAATTATACTCCGGACATGTTGGTGGTTATTTGCATGGCATTAGAGCTGTGGTTGGCGGATATGAAATTGAATTAGATACTTTTTTAGAGGAGTTTATGTAATATGTGTGGGTCACTCTCAGGGTTAGTGAGCTATGAGTGGAGATGTAATGCACAAGGGGGCAAATTTTGACGCTATTCTCAGCTGAAATATCATAGGTTGCTTACCTCAGCGAACCGTGGCACTTGTGCTAGACCAGACAGCCAGCTACCAGGCACCTTTGATTCACAGCTTAAGCCTGTCAGTCCTTCAGTTTTTTCCTGTACACGTCCTCTTTCACAGCGATGGGAAAAATCTGTGTTTCTCCTGGCTGCGGTGGATATATGTAGTCGAAGGACGGTCATGAGAGATGTGTGGAGTGTTTGGGCTTCAAACACACCTGCACAGCTCTCGTGCGGCGAGAGTGTTTGCACTGCAACGCTCTCCCGAATCACACACTGAGGTACAGGAGGTCCTTTTTGGAGGAAGGGGACACCGAAGCTCTGGCTTCGGTTGCTCCGCTGAATCGGACTAGTTCCTCTGAGGCCTTAGCGGACAGCGCCGAGGTGATGACGTCAGGCAATCCCTCGCATAACCCCCACGCGCCGGAAGTGCGACCCGTCCGGAAGTGCGGGTGTCGGTGCTGCTCCGGCTTCACCAATGTCACAGTACGATCCTATTGATGATCTGCTGTCCATTGGAAGGGGCGCCTTCTTCCATGTCCTCCACTTCTGATCTGCCGCCTTCCGTGGTTGCAGCGGAAGCGGAGCCGGAAGTCATGGCGATGCTCTTCAAGGCCGCGGCAGAGATCGGTTTACAGGTGCCTTCGCCCTCATCAGCTCTGTCGCGGTTGGATGATTGGTACTTTGGCAAACGCCGCCCCTGCCAGAACCATTCTTCCCGGAGGTGCATGAGGAGCTTACAAAATTCTGGCAGGCTCCTCTGTCTGCGCGGGTTAGAAGCTCACCCCCTTCACCACTCTGGCGCAAGCCACAGCTAGGGAATACCTAGCACCTCCGCGGGTGGAGCAGGCTGTCACGTTTCACTTGTGCCCTGACAATCCTGCTGCCTGGCAGTCGCGCCCGGGTGTCCTCTTGAAAGCTGGGAAGTTCTCGTCAGCCCTGATGACGAAGGCCCACATGGCTGCAGGTCAAGCTGCGGCTGCACTGCATGCCATAGCGACCTTCCAAGTCTACCAGGCCAAGGTCCTCCGGGACATGCACTAGAGTGGTGGCGGCCTCGAGTCCACGAAATCCACAACGCAGAGCATCGGTCGCACAATGTCCACGCTCACTTGGGCCACTTGGGATGAATATTTTATGAAAAAATTGTAATTGGCTAACTGAAACAAAATTATCTTATAGTTGACTTCGGATGGTGTTTGTTAAAGATCTGAAAGCTTTCGATGATGCAAGAACTCAGAATATCACATACAATGTTCTGTCATGAATTACACCAGGAAGCACATGGATCTCATTGGTGGACCTGACAGACTGATTCGTTTTAAGCTTTCCATTTGACAAAGACAATCAACACTGGTTTGCATTGTGAATTTGATTTGCATTTGATCAGAAACCATTACACATTCACTGAACTGTGTCACGACTATTGTTTCACCTCACATTGTTTCAGAAACTCTGTGAAAGTATTTGAAAGCTTGTGCTAGAGCGTGTTATGAGAGACATGTCAAAAGACATAAAACACTGGTGATAAGGTTAACAATAAATTACAAATGGATCCATTTTAAATTTGTAACATTTAAAATCTATAGAGTAAACTGATCAGTGCTAAACTTATTTCTGTGGCAGGAATAGGTTTATGAATGAAAAGCCACACTGCGCAGTGATGATTGTGAAGGCAGATCAAAAGATTTTGCTCTTCTCACTCCACAATCTCTTTTCTTTCTCTAGAATTGTGTTGTTAAAGTCTAATGATGTTGTAAATGTTGAATTAATTATAGTTGTTTATTTTTATTAATTTCACAGGAAGATGGGGTGTTTCTGGAACCCAATGACACTCGTCTCACTTGCCAGAGCCCCGGGGACAAGTCGGTGGCGTATAGGGGGCCTGGGCCGCCGCATCCACTGACTGGCCTGCGGCCCTCATCAATACATGAGGAAGGGTTACCCTCGATAAGAAGGCGTTATACTCAGGAAGAGAGGACGGCAGAGAGGTGCGTGTAATGCCCCCCCCCCCCCCCCCCCCCCGCACCCTCCAGGGGGAGTCGGCCGATGGAGAGAGCCTGAAAGCTCCAACATCTTCCCGAGTTGTCAACCTCGGGGGCGCATCTTGCGGGAAGAAGCCCTCGTCTGCCTTTGAGAACCCTCTGAGGATGAAGGCGCCCTCTGCCATGCTTGCTCTCTGTGACGGAGAGTGCTCTCTTTGGCGTCTAGCAGACGGAGAGGGTTCCACACCGAGCGTATTGGAACTGCGCTTGTTACGGCGCGGAACCATAAGCTCGCCCAGACCCTCTGTCTGCTTCCTCATTGTGGAGACCTAACCAAAGAGGCCTTCTGGGGAAATAGGCGCGTCAAGGAACCTGTTACGGTCCTCGGTGAGCATTGATGCCTCTTCTAGGCAAAGATGGCGCTCCTGGACAATGTGGACATCGTGCGGCCAATACTTTGCGCTGCAGATTTCCGTAGCCAAGCGCAAGTCTTGGTAAGACTCTGTGCCACCACCACTATGGTGCATGTCACGGAGGACTTTGGGCTGGTAGACCTGAAAAGTTGCCATTGTGGCCAAGTAAGCCTTCGTCATCATGTCTGACGATAACTTTACCGGCCTTGGAGGGGACACCTGGGCGGGCCCGCCAAGCGGCAGTGCCATCCGGGCACAAGTGCACCGCAACAGCCTGCTGCACTTGCGGAATCGCTTTGTATCCTTTAGCTGCAGCTTGCGCCAGAGTAGCGAAGGGGGAGGAGCTACAGACCCTCGCAGACAGGGGAGCCTGCCAGAATTTTGTTAGCTCTTCATGCACCTCCGGCAAGAAAGGCACCGGCGATGGGTGTGGAGAATGGACTACATTGCAGGAGATATGCACCCTCTTGATACCATTTGAAGAGGTCACTGTTGAACTCAGTGCAGAAAGGTTTGTAGGTCAGGTCTAGTTTTCTATAGCATTCATGCAAATTAGCTGATAATAAATTATAAATATTTGATACTGTGAAATACATCATAGTATTTATTAGTCCCAAGATTCAAAAAGATGGGATTCATGTATGGCAGAACTGCAGATGATGCTTTTCAAAGAGTATCAACTGCAGCAGCAAGACTGCAGCAGCAAGACTAGCAAACCCATCCAGCAACCGGTCCAAGAGGAAGGGGCAGGCTTTGCTGCTCCAGAATCAGTTGTTTGGAGTTATTTCCATGAGGAAGTAGGGATGGCAAATGACTCGGGTACCAGTGTATCCAAGGCTTAGCCAACTAGTGGCTAAGAAGCTTTGTGTAGTGGCCACATCAGTGCCTTGAAAGAATTTTCTCCAAAACTGGACAAATCCTCACAGAGAGGAGAAATCGCCTCAAGCATTCCAAAGTGAAAGCACTTGTGTTTCTTAATTCAAATTTCCAGAAAGAAAAGGAGGCCATAGTAGTAGGTATTTTATTTTATAATAATTTATAGTTATTGGGTTTATATAGTTTTAAAATATTGAGATTACCAGTATTGTTAAAATGTACTTAAATTTTGCTACTAAAGGTTTTTGCGTGAAAAATTACTGAAGCTTGCTTTATTCTTTGGGTATTTATAATTGTTTAGGTGTTGCATAAAATAACAAGTCAAAGTAGTTTTACACACAGTGATCTCACAGTAAATGTGATCTCACTGTCAACTCAGTAATCAGTCCCTTCAGGATTTCGCTGGATTTTTTTGTGATTGTTGCAGCCTAAAATGCCGGATTTTGCAGCAACTTTTTCGAAAAGTTGAGTTTTTTTTTTTTGACAATGTTTCTCAACAGCATTGCATTACCTTATGATTTCACAAACATGTTATGAATTTTTTAAGTGTTCTTTCCTTTTATTATCGCCCACGGCTACGTCTATGTACTGGAATAAATGATTGATGAAACTACCATGTGAAAGCATGAAAAATAGTTTAATCAACTGCTCCTCTCAAACTCGCTATCACCTTTGCCCACGCAAGTACTGCCTGACAACTAATAAAAGAAACCATCACAGACCTAGTTTTACAAACGTTATGAAGTTTTGTTGTTTACCTTGTTACTTTCGCTGCTTGCGATGGATTTGCGAGCAACAGCCTGCCGTGTCGGCTCTTGCACGGACATGCTTCTGGCATGTTTTGCTGTAGAGAAGTGTCAGTCAAGCGAGGATTTTCTTTAGTGTTCCATGACAATGTTGCACACAGAGCAAAAGAGTTCCCCTCCACTTTCATAGAGAACATTATGGAATAATTGGTTGAATTTGCGGTAAAGTCGTGGTGATTGGATGAAATTGCAAGGGCGCAAATAAATCGCTGGGATTGGTTGAATTTGCGTGAATTGGCACGATCGCAACATCGCAAGTTTCTGAGTAATGTGGTAACGGAATATTTATAAAGAATCCATATCAGACTTTAAAATCTTGTCCACATGTCAAATGAAGCAAATCAATATTTCTGAATATTTCAAACTCAAATATTTGTACAAATTATCCCACCATTCCTGTGATTATTTCCAGGATAAAATAATTGAACCCCAAGCTGGTTTCTTAAAAGTAAAAAATATTAAAAATGAGCCAGTTTTTTGAATGGCTCTTTAATGTAAACAAATCTCAAAGATCCGGGGCTGTGGCTAGGAGCTTAGAATCCTCCAAAGATGCACCCTGCTCGGTGTGTGTTAGGTTAATTGTCTTACTACCGTCTCGTTCCATGTTATTGTTAATCTGTCACCCCGCGTCTCCACTCCGCTCATTACTCCCATTAGCGCTAGCAGGTGCGCGCACTTGATCACCATTCCTTCATATGTCCCAGGTTCCTTCTAGTTTCATGAACTTTCTCATAGTTTCATGAACTTTCTCATAGTTTCATGTCACACCGAGGAGATTTCGGCTCTGTAAATGTCCCGGGACGGCACCCAACTTCTCTCCTCAGGACTGTAGCCCTCCCAGTCTACTAAAAACTGTTGTCCTCGCCCACGACGTCGCACCCCCAAGATTTTTCTAACTTTATAGGCAGGTGCGCCATCAATAAGAAAGGATGGTGGTGGAGTGGAGGGGGTGGCGCCGCGGCGGATAGGTCTGGCAGGTTTTAAACAGGAAACGTGGAAAACAGGATGGATACGTGAAAGGTAGTTAGGTAAACGGAGTCTTACTGCAGCGGGGTTAATTACTTTAGTAATGGAGAATGGACCAATGAAACGAGGAACTAGTTTACGAGAAGTGGCCCGAAGGGGAATATTTCGAGTAGATAACCAGACTTTCTGACCACATATATAGTGAGGAGCAGGATTACGGTGACGATTGGCAGACCGCTGCATACGTTCTCTAGACTTCTTTAGTTCCTGAGTAACCCTCTGCCATGTGCGCAGAGCGCGGTCAATAAAGGCCTGTACAGAGGGAACATCAGAGTCCTTGCGTTGAGCATTAAATAGGGGAGGTTGATAACCTAAACAGCATTGAAACGGTGACAGCCCAGTAGCAGTAGAGGGTAAGGAGTTAAAGGCGTATTCTATCCAAGTGAGTTGGTCACTCCAAGAGGAGGGATCGTGTGCCGCGAGGCTACGTAGCATACGCCCAAGTTCCTGATTAGCGCGTTCGGCCTGACCGCTAGTTTCTGGATGGAAGCCAGATGACAGGCTTAGAGATGCCCCAATCTGACGACAGAATTCCCTCCAAAACTGAGAAGTGAACTGGGAACCACGATCTGAAACAATATTAGAAGGCAGCCCATGAATCCTGAAAACCTGATTAATTACTGTAGTGGCGGTCTCGCTAGCAGAGGGGAGCTTGGGTAACGCGATAAAGTGCGCAGCCTTAGAGAAGCGATCCACAATGGTCATGATAACTGTATTGCCATTAGACTCGGGCAGACCCGTAACGAAATCCATAGCAATGTGAGACCAAGGACGAGCGGGAATAGGAAGAGGTTGTAGTAACCCCGCGGGCGCCTGCTTGACCGATTTGTGTTGAGCGCAATTTGGACATGCCGAGACAAATGCCCGTGTATCTTTAACTAACGTTTGCCACCAGAAGCGCTGTCGAATAACATGGGCAGTACGAAGGACCCCGGGATGTACGGTGAATCTAGAGGAATGAGCCCATTTAATAACGGAAAAACGGAGAGCTTCTACAACAAAAAGCTTATTTTCAGGGCAGTCGGGAGGAATCTGGGTAGCCCCAAGGGCCTCTTTAACAGTGCGCTCAATACCCTACCTAAGCGCGCCCACAAACCTGGTGGCGGGAAGAATTGTAACTGGAGGTGAGCCTTCACCTGAGACAGAAAACTGTCTGGAGAGAGCGTCAGGCTTAACATTCTTGTTACCGGGTCGATAGGAAATAGTAAAATTAAATCGATCAAAAAATAAAGACCAACGTGCCTGGCGCGCGTTGAGTCTCTTAGCAGACCGAATATATTCCAGATTTCGGTGATCCGTTAATACCAAAAAAGGGCAAGACGACCCCTCTAGCAAATGGCGCCATTCCTCGAGAGCTAATTTAATAGCGAGAAGCTCCAGATTGCCTGCATCATAATTTCGTTCGGCACTAGACAGGCGACGAGAAAAAAAAGCACACGGGTGAATCTTGTGGTCATGCTCGGAACGTTGAGAGAGAACGGCCCCCACGCCACACTCAGAAGCGTCAACCTCAACAATAAATTGACGTTCCGGATCTGGCGAGACGAGAATGGGCGCGGAGGTGAACATGGCTTTGAGGCGATCAAATGTGCACTGGGTCTCCTCGTTTCAAAAAAAACGCGTCGTAGCAGAGGTTAATCTGGTGAGAGGAAGCGCAATTTGACTGAAACCCCGAATGAAGCGTCGATAAAAATTAGCAAAACCCAAAAAGCGCTGAAGAGTCTTGCGAGACTCGGGCACGGGCCAATTGGTTACGGCTTCGATCTTGGAGGGATCCATATGAATTCCCTCAGACGAGATGACATAACCCAGAAAGGAAACCGAGGAGGAATGGAAGTTACATTTCTCTGCTTTAACATAGAGTCGATTAGTTTGGAGACGTTGGAGAACTTTATGCACGTGTATAATGTGAGTTTCAAGGTCCGGGGAAAAAACAAGAATGTCGTCGAGATACACAAATACAAATAAATTAATCATGTCTCTAAGTACATCATTAACCAGAGATTGAAACACAGCTGGCGCGTTGGATAAACCGAATGGGAGAACCCGATATTCAAAGTGGCCGAGGGGGGTATTAAATGCGGTCTTCCATTCGTCACCGGCCCGGATACGCACGAGGTGATACGCGTTCCGGAGGTCTAACTTAGTAAAAAACCTGGCTCCCTGCAATAAATCGAAGGCAGTGGTCATGAGAGGTAGAGGATAACGGTTCTTAACCGTAATAGCGTTAAGCCCCCGATAATCAATACAGGGACGCAAAGAGCCGTCCTTCTTCTCTACAAAAAAAAATCCCGCACCGGCGGGGGAAGAGGAGGGTACTGTAATGCCAGCCCGGAGTGACTCAGAAATGTAATTCTCAAGAGCCTTACGTTCGAGCGTGTTAAGAGGGTAAAGGCGACCCCTGGGAGGGCTCGTGTCAGGAAGAAGTTCAATAGCACAATCATATGGGCGGTGAGGTGGGAGAGAGGTGGCCCGGGACTTACTGAATACAGTGCGTAAATCGTGGTAAACCTCGGGAACCCCGGTCATATCCGCCAGCTCCTCCTGAAACATAGAAATATTTGATGTAGATGCGGGAGCAGAAACTAAGCAAGAAGAATAACAGTCAAGCCCCCACGAGCATATAGTTCCATTACGCCAGTCAATCTGGGGATTGTGTCTCTGAAGCCAAGGATGACCTAAAACAATGGGGGCTAATGCAGAGTGAAAAATAAAAAAAGACAAAGTCTCAATATGATTACCGGAAACTACCATATCCAACTCCGTTGTTTCATGGGTAACCTGGGAAAGGTCTCTCCCGTCCAGAGCGTAGACAGCGGCAGCGGTGGGAAGGGCTCGTAAGCGAAGGTTATGAGAGCGCAAAGGTTTCATCAATGAGATTGGCCTCGGAACCGGAATCCAATAGCGCAGAGCAGGAGATGGTAGTAGATTCCAGCCGAAGAACAACCTTGACAAGAGTGCAGGACGAGGAACTCGGAGACTGAGAGGTACCGCTCACCAATATTCTCCGAACTATTGGCGAGCTGGGTCTTTTACCGGACAGTTGGCACAAATATGACCTGCCTGTCCGCAGTACAGACAGAGGTGGTTAATCATCCTTCTCTGACGCTCCGCAGGTGTCAGACGCGCGCCGCCGATCTGCATGGGTTCCATTGAGGGCGTGCCTTGAATAGTCGTGACCGGCTTGGAAGTCGAGCATCCTTCCCGAGGAGTGTTGGTGGGGCCAGTGTAGTGATAGCGAGCGCTCAACTTCCTGTCGAGCCGCAGGGCCAGGGCTACCAGGTCATCAAGCTGGGTGGGGAGATCGTGGGCGCAAAGCTCCTCCTTGAGGATAGAACTCAGACCATCGAGGAAGCGAGCCACCAGCGCCGGTTCGTTCCAACCTGAGACTGCGGCCAGGGTATGGAAGTCTACGGCGTAGTCTGTAACGGAGCACTTCCCTTGGCGGAGTGCCGCTAGCTCTCGGGAGGCTTTTACCCCGAATACAGATCTGTCAAAGACCTTCATCATCTCGGTCTTGAAAAGGACATAATCGTCGCAGCATTCGGCCTGAGACTCCCAGAGGGCGGTTCCCCAGTTGCGCGCCCTCCCGGTGAGAAGAGAAAGAACGAATGCTACTCGGGCCCGGTCATCTAGGTACGTAGAGGGCTGGAGGGAGAAGACCACTTCGCACTGTGTGAGGAACGGGCGGCATTGTCGAGCTTCTCCCGCGTAGGTAGGAGGGATGTTAACCCGGGGTTCGGACGAGCGTCCGGAGGAAGCGCCTCTGAGCTCAAGGAGAGCGGAGTTAAGGCGTGAGGAAAGGTCGGTCACCTGGGTGGCGAGCGGGTCGATGGCTTGGCGAGTGGATTGCATCTCCTCTGTGTGTCTTCCAAGGAGAATGCCCTGATGTTCCAGAGCCATGCGCATGTTAGGGTCACCTGCTGGGTCCATTGTGACGGATCTGTCCTGTAAGGATTGCAGAGAGACCCAGTTGCAGGAGATGACAAGTGTTTATTGCTTCTCAGTAGCAGGGAAAAATATAACGAAAAAATTAGCAGAAGTATGCCCAAAATTCCACCAAAAACGAAAAGACACTTGTCAGAGGTAGACGAACTGGTGAAGAAGCACCACTCGTGACTGAGTTCCAGCCGCACTCGCGCTCGAACCGACAAGCTGACTCAGAGGTTCCAGAGGTATAAACTGCGGAAAGAAAGGCGACAATATCTTGTGCACAGGATAACCAGAAAGACAGATCCATAACTCAGACCACAAAGAGATTGCAATATATACACACACAAGTGGAGGCGCAGGATAGATTAATTGATAGAGTGCGGCTGGAGCGCAATTAGTAGAGATGAGCGCGAGCGCGGGACAGCTGAAACATATAATGAACGGAAAGGCAAATTAAAGAAGCACAAGACGAAACTCTAATAAAATGATACAAACACTATTTTCTTGGGGTTCGGTTCATTCAACAAAGATGGACATGCTGTGACCAATGTTTTTACTAAACTGGAATACATTCCAAATGACCACAGGTTAATTGACATGTTTAATTGTTCCACCTACTGACTAAAGGTTTGGTTCATGGCCTTTTCATTAGCTACTCCAGGACAGCTTATTTATCTATTAGTGCGAACCCATCTCTGTAGCAAAAGAGTGGGAAGAGCTTCGGGTGGAGGTGAAATACCCATCGAATCTGGTGACAGCTAGTTTTCTGAGAAATTAATTTAAGTTCAGCTTTATTTTGTTACTGTGTCCTGTCCCACTGGACAGTTTTGCTTTATGCAGGGGAGTAAAACACCTGGTGTGGTGTTTTTTCCTCTGGATTGGAGCATTGAATGTATGTAAATATTTATTAGTTGTGGTTTCCACGAGCCAGTTTACATTGGTTATGTCAGGACACGGCAACGTTGGACTGAAAGGAGGAGTGGAAAGGGATTGGGGAAGGGTGAGGAGGAAAGGTTCAGGATTGAAAAAGAAAATTGAAAAATACCTACCATACCTAAAACATAACAAATAAGTCCTAGTTACAGTTCCTTTTGTCCCATTTAAATATCAACCATTTACTTGAAGGCAGACAACATTTCCAGGGTGAGATACTTTAACAGGATGTTGTTGTATTCAGTAACATTAATAGCTGCTGGAAGAGAGAGGTGTGGATGAAGGAGGAATAAATAGCACATCATCTGCATAAAGACTTATTTTGTGATGTATATTTTTGTACTTATTCCAGTAATTTTAATGTTTTGCCTAATTGCTTGGGCCAGTGGTTCAATAAAATTAGCAAATAGTGAGGGAGAGAGTGGGCAGCCTTGTCTGGTTCCTCTTTGAAGGTTAAATCTAGATGAAGTTTGTTCATTTGTTCTAACTGACGCATTCGCAGAGCTATATAGAATTTGGATCCATTCTATAAAAGAGTTACCGAATCCAAATTTACGAAGTGTTGCCATTAGGAATTTCCAGTTAACTCTATCAAAAGCTTTTTCTGCATCTAGAGAGATAATGGCAGATTCTAGACTCGTGTTGTTTGCTAGATCAATCAGGTTAATTAGTCTGTACATGTTATTTGTTGAGTGTCTACCCTTGATAAAACCTGTTTGGTCTGCATGAATAATATGAGGGGTAATTTTTTCCAGCTTTTTAGCGATAGCTTTGCAAATTATTTTTAAGTCTACATTTATAAGAGAAATTGGTCTATAGCTTGATGGCAGTGTGGGGTCCTTCCCTGGTTTTAGGAGTAAACTTAGGAAAGCTGAGTTCATGTTTGATGGCACTTTTCCTTCAGACTTAATTTCAACTACCATTCTGCTAAAGGTAGGTTCCAGCACTTGCCAAAACTCTCTGTAGAACTCTGCTGGATAACCATCTGGCCCTGGTGCTTTTTTATTTGGCATTTGGAGCGGGAATAGGAAGAGGTTGTAGTAACCCCGCGGGCGCCTGCTTGACCGATTTGTGTTGAGCGCAATTTGGACATGCCGAGACAAATGCCCGTGTATCTTTAACTAACGTTTGCCACCAGAAGCGCTGTCGAATAACATGGGCAGTACGAAGGACCCCGGGATGTACGGTGAATCTAGAGGAATGAGCCCATTTAATAACGGAAAAACGGAGAGCTTCTACAACAAAAAGCTTATTTTCAGGGCAGTCGGGAGGAATCTGGGTAGCCCCAAGGGCCTCTTTAACAGTGCGCTCAATACCCTACCTAAGCGCGCCCACAAACCTGGTGGCGGGAAGAATTGTAACTGGAGGTGAGCCTTCACCTGAGACAGAAAACTGTCTGGAGAGAGCGTCAGGCTTAACATTCTTGTTACCGGGTCGATAGGAAATAGTAAAATTAAATCGATCAAAAAATAAAGACCAACGTGCCTGGCGCGCGTTGAGTCTCTTAGCAGACCGAATATATTCCAGATTTCGGTGATCCGTTAATACCAAAAAAGGGCAAGACGACCCCTCTAGCAAATGGCGCCATTCCTCGAGAGCTAATTTAATAGCGAGAAGCTCCAGATTGCCTGCATCATAATTTCGTTCGGCACTAGACAGGCGACGAGAAAAAAAAGCACACGGGTGAATCTTGTGGTCATGCTCGGAACGTTGAGAGAGAACGGCCCCCACGCCACACTCAGAAGCGTCAACCTCAACAATAAATTGACGTTCCGGATCTGGCGAGACGAGAATGGGCGCGGAGGTGAACATGGCTTTGAGGCGATCAAATGCGCACTGGGTCTCCTCGTTCCAAAAAAAGCGCGTCGTAGCAGAGGTTAATCTGGTGAGAGGAAGCGCAATTTGACTGAAACCCCGAATGAAGCGTCGATAAAAATTAGCAAAACCCAAAAAGCGCTGAAGAGCCTTGCGAGACTCGGGCACGGGCCAATTGGTTACGGCTTCGATCTTGGAGGGATCCATATGAATTCCCTCAGACTAGATGACATAACCCAGAAAGGAAACCGAGGAGGAATGGAAGTTACATTTCTCTGCTTTAACATAGAGTCGATTAGTTTGGAGACGTTGGAGAACTTTACGCACGTGTATAATGTGAGTTTCAAGGTCCGGGGAAAAAAACAAGAATGTCGTCGAGATACACAAATACAAATAAATTAATCATGTCTCTAAGTACATCATTAACCAGAGATTGAAACACAGCTGGCGCGTTGGATAAACCGAATGGGAGAACCCGATATTCAAAGTGGCCGAGGGGGGTATTAAATGCGGTCTTCCATTCGTCACCGGCCCGGATACGCACGAGGTGATACGCGTTCCGGAGGTCTAACTTAGTAAAAAACCTGGCTCCCTGCAATAAATCGAAGGCAGTGGTCATGAGAGGTAGAGGATAACGGTTCTTAACCGTAATAGCGTTAAGCCCCCGATAATCAATACAGGGACGCAAAGAGCCGTCCTTCTTCTCTACAAAAAAAAATCCCGCACCGGCGGGGGAAGAGGAGGGTACTGTAATGCCAGCCCGGAGTGACTCAGAAATGTAATTCTCAAGAGCCTTACGTTCGAGCGTGTTAAGAGGGTAAAGGCGACCCCTGGGAGGGCTCGTGTCAGGAAGAAGTTCAATAGCACAATCATATGGGCGGTGAGGTGGGAGAGAGGTGGCCCGGGACTTACTGAATACAGTGCGTAAATCGTGGTAAACCTCGGGAACCCCGGTCATATCCGCCAGCTCCTCCTGAAACATAGAAATATTTGATGTAGATGCGGGAGCAGAAACTAAGCAAGAAGAATAACAGTCAAGCCCCCACGAGCATATAGTTCCATTACGCCAGTCAATCTGGGGATTGTGTCTCTGAAGCCAAGGATGACCTAAAACAATGGGGGCTAATGCAGAGTGAAAAATAAAAAAAGACAAAGTCTCAATATGATTACCGGAAACTACCATATCCAACTCCGTTGTTTCATGGGTAACCTGGGAAAGGTCTCTCCCGTCCAGAGCGTAGACAGCGGCAGCGGTGGGAAGGGCTCGTAAGCGAAGGTTATGAGAGCGCAAAGGTTTCATCAATGAGATTGGCCTCGGAACCGGAATCCAATAGCGCAGAGCAGGAGATGGTAGTAGATTCCAGCCGAAGAACAACCTTGACAAGAGTGCAGGACGAGGAACTCGGAGACTGAGAGGTACCGCTCACCAATATTCTCCGAACTATTGGCGAGCTAGGTCTTTTACCGGACAGTTGGCACAAATATGACCTGCCTGTCCGCAGTACAGACAGAGGTGGTTAATCATCCTTCTCTGACGCTCCGCAGGTGTCAGACGCGCGCCACCGATCTGCATGGGTTCCATTGAGGGCGTGCCTTGAAAAGTCGTGACCGGCTTGGAAGTCGAGCATCCTTCCCGAGGAGTGTTGGTGGGGCCAGTGTAGTGATAGCGAGCGCTCAACTTCCTGTCGATCCGCAGGGCCAGGGCTACCAGGTCATCAAGCTGGGTGGGGAGATCGTGGGCGCAAAGCTCCTCCTTGAGGATAGAACTCAGACCATCGAGGAAGCGAGCCACCAGCGCCGGTTCGTTCCAACCTGAGACTGCGGCCAGGGTACGGAAGTCTACGGCGTAGTCTGTAACGGAGCACTTCCCTTGGCGGAGTGCCGCTAGCTCTCGGGAGGCTTCTACCCCGAATACAGATCTGTCAAAGACCTTCATCATCTCGGTCTTGAAAAGGACATAATCGTCGCAGCATTCGGCCTGAGACTCCCAGAGGGCGGTTCCCCAGTTGCGCGCCCACCCGGTGAGAAGAGAAAGAACGAATGCTACTCGGGCCCGGTCATCTAGGTACGTAGATGGCTGGAGGGAGAAGACCACTTCGCACTGTGTGAGGAACGGGCGGCATTGTCGAGCTTCTCCCGCGTAGGTAGGAGGGATGTTAACCCGGGGTTCGGACGAGCGTCCGGAGGAAGCGCCTCTAAGCTCAAGGAGAGCGGAGTTAAGGCGTGAGGAAAGGTCGGTCACCTGGGTGGCGAGCGGGTCGATGGCTTGGCGAGTGGATTGCATCTCCTCTGTGTGTCTTCCAAGGAGAATGCCCTGATGTTCCAGAGCCATGCGCATGTTAGGGTCACCTGCTGGGTCCATTGTGACGGATCTGTCCTGTAAGGATTGCAGAGAGACCCAGTTGCAGGAGATGACAAGTGTTTATTGCTTCTCAGTAGCAGGGAAAAATATAACGAAAAAATTAGCAGAAGTATGCCCAAAATTCCACCAAAAACGAAAAGACACTTGTCAGAGGTAGACGAACTGGTGAAGAAGCACCACTCGTGACTGAGTTCCAGCCGCACTCGCGCTCGAACCGACAAGCTGACTCAGAGGTTCCAGAGGTATAAACTGCGGAAAGAAAGGCGACAATATCTTGTGCACAGGATAACCAGAAAGACAGATCCATAACTCAGACCACAAAGAGATTGCAATATATACACACACAAGTGGAGGCGCAGGATAGATTAATTGATAGAGTGCGGCTGGAGCGCAATTAGTAGAGATGAGCGCGAGCGCGGGACAGCTGAAACATATAATGAACGGAAAGGCAAATTAAAGAAGCACAAGACGAAACTCTAATAAAATGATACAAACACTATTTTCTTGGGGTTTGGTTCATTCAACAAAGATGGACATGCTGTGACCAATGTTTTTACTAAACTGGAATACATTCCAAATGACCACAGGTTAATTGACATGTTTAATTGTTCCACCTACTGACTAAAGGTTTGGTTCATGGCCTTTTCATTAGCTACTCCAGGACAGCTTATTTATCTATTAGTGCGAACCCATCTCTGTAGCAAAAGAGTGGGAAGAGCTTCGGGTGGAGGTGAAATACCCATCGAATCTGGTGACAGCTAGTTTTCTGAGAAATTAATTTAAGTTCAGCTTTATTTTGTTACTGTGTCCTGTCCCACTGGACAGTTTTGCTTTATGCAGGGGAGTAAAACACCTGGTGTGGTGTTTTTTCCTCTGGATTGGAGCATTGAATGTATGTAAATATTTATTAGTTGTGGTTTCCACGAGCCAGTTTACATTGGTTATGTCAGGACACGGCAACGTTGGACTGAAAGGAGGAGTGGAAAGGGATTGGGGAAGGGTGAGGAGGAAAGGTTCAGGATTGAAAAAGAAAATTGAAAAATACCTACCATACCTAAAACATAACAAATAAGTCCTAGTTACAGTTCCTTTTGTCCCATTTAAATATCAACCATTTACTTGAAGGCAGACAACATTTCCAGGGTGAGATACTTTAACAGGATGTTGTTGTATTCAGTAACATTAATAGCTGCTGGAAGAGAGAGGTGTGGATGAAGGAGGAATAAATAGCACATCATCTGCATAAAGACTTATTTTGTGATGTATATTTTTGTACTTATTCCAGTAATTTTAATGTTTTGCCTAATTGCTTGGGCCAGTGGTTCAATAAAATTAGCAAATAGTGAGGGAGAGAGTGGGCAGCCTTGTCTGGTTCCTCTTTGAAGGTTAAATCTAGATGAAGTTTGTTCATTTGTTCTAACTGGCGCATTCGCAGAGCTATATAGAATTTGGATCCATTCTATAAAAGAGTTACCGAATCCAAATTTACGAAGTGTTGCCATTAGGAATTTCCAGTTAACTCTATCAAAAGCTTTTTCTGCATCTAGAGAGATAATGGCAGATTCTAGACTCGTGTTGTTTGCTAGATCAATCAGGTTAATTAGTCTGTACATGTTATTTGTTGAGTGTCTACCCTTGATAAAACCTGTTTGGTCTGCATGAATAATATGAGGGGTAATTTTTTCCAGCTTTTTAGCGATAGCTTTGCAAATTATTTTTAAGTCTACATTTATAAGAGAAATTGGTCTATAGCTTGATGGCAGTGTGGGGTCCTTCCCTGGTTTTAGGAGTAAACTTAGGAAAGCTGAGTTCATGTTTGATGGCACTTTTCCTTCAGACTTAATTTCAACTACCATTCTGCTAAAGGTAGGTTCCAGCACTTGCCAAAACTCTCTGTAGAACTCTGCTGGATAACCATCTGGCCCTGGTGGTTTTTTATTTGGCATTTGTTGTGGAGCTCTGTAGAAGATATTGGTGATTCTAAATTTCCTATCTGTTCGTTTGATAGTTTTGGTAATTCCAGATTATTTAAGAATAATTAAATTTCAGTTGGCGATGGATTAATTTGAGATGTATATAAATTTTTATAAAATTCCCTGAAATTATTATTAATGTCTTGGGGGTCGTGAACAAGTTGTCCATTTTTGTTAATTACTGATGAGATTGTTTGTTTTTCCTTGTTATTTTTTAGTAGACCTGCTAAAAATTTGCCACACCTGTTAGCATGTTTGAGGTTATCCAGTCGTAGTCTTTCGATTTGAAATTGAGTTTTTTTATTGATTAAGATATTCAGTTCTAATTTAGTTTGCCTTAAATCTTTCAGGATGTTTTCTTGGGGGTTATCTGTATAAGCAGTTTCGAGGGATTTAGTTTTTACTTCTAATTCCTGCTCTTTCCTAGTTTCTTGTTTTTTCTTGAATGATGAAAATGAAATTATTCTACCTCGCATTACTACTTTTGCAGTCTCCCATAAAAGCTTATATGGGTCGCAAGCTTAACTCTGAATTACTTATTAACTGTTTGAGCTAACTCAGATCAGCTGTTCTGAAACCGAAAACTCTTGAGTATTGTTCATCAGCAGTTCCCAGCCATCATCAAACTCGGGTTGAAGAGATTATAGACATGAAGCATCGAGGAAGGTGCAGAAACAAAGATGTCCAGCAGAGGGCAGCAATGAACAACCAATCCAGAACAATACAACAGAACACACAAAACACGTTAATAGCCACAATCTTCGTTATTTGAGGAAAAACATTTAATACGATTCATACACAAAAAAGAAAAAATATTTTTGGACGTACATCACTTACAGAGAAAGAGCAGCACAGGTCTGTGATCAAAAGACATCTGAAGTCTTGTCAGAAACTTTACAAGAGCTATGAAAGAACTCGGATACACTGTTTCGACAGGAAAACCATTATGGCTCATAAAGTTTTTTTTGTGTGTGTGTTTCTTATTATTTATTATTATTACAAAATGCACTTTTTTTTTACAAACGTATATCTGTTTCTCCGCGTCGATAAAAATATAGCTAAACACACAATCACATTTATTGCGGTTGAAAATATTTCTACTCATATATTTTTGATTGTCCACTGCGTCTGACAGAAGTTAACCTTTAGTTAGACTCACACAGTGATTGAAAATAATACATTCAGAAGATAGAGTTGTTTCAGTATCTGAAATAATCATAATTCACAGAAAATAAGGAAAACTCTTTCTGACCGAAAGCAGATTTATGATGGAACCTCTACATTAGTCAGTTTATTAGTTTCAGTGGCTCATAAACCCATGAAGTGTAAAAGTCTTCATGAGGCTCTTCTGGCAAATGTAAAGCTGGGTATGTGTGGAACATCAAGAGCAGCTGAAGACACAGGTATGAGAGGGTTGTCATACCTGTGTCCCCAGCCCTGCTGGGGAAAGCTGCATGAATCAAAGAGATGTGGGTTCATCTATTCAGTTAGTTAACTTTATATCAATAATAAACAATATCGTCTGCAATAAATTTGACTATTAAAACTTTTTTTTGGTTTTAACACAGAAACCAATATATAGGTCAACAGTCCATCACAGGGCAACATTCACTCACACATTCACACCTAAGGGGAATTTAGATTTTTCACTGAACCTAAATTTAGTATTGTGGGGGAAACCGGGAGTACCCAGAGGAAACCCACGCAAGCAAGCAAGGAGAACATGCAAACTCCTTCCAGGCCGACAACCTTCTAACTAGAAGGCCACAGTGCTACCCACTGCACCACCGTGCCGCCCTATATATATATATATATATATATATATATATATATATATATATGTGTCAGTTTCAGATGGTGGATAAGAAAATTCATTGGTTTGCAGCATCGCTCATAATGGCAAAGACCTGATGATTGACTAGTTTAGTTCTAGATTAGGGCAAAAATAAATACATGTAACAATAAATAAAAGCTGTGCAGCTCAAACTCATTTGTCTGCAGTGTTCAAGCAGGAGCCAAACTGGGGGCTTCAATCCCTGCAATATTCGGATCAAAGTTGCTGCTCCTTGCTTGGACTATGAATTGTGTCCATGTATGGGATGGCTAGCTCAGTTTGCTGGTAGAGCTCGCTCAGCCCATGAAACTTGGAGCCCCAGCGGCGCAGGGTCTCATGACTGAATCCCTCATCGGAGATGCCTGATCCAAGAGAGCTCAGGCTGGCCGCACTTGAACCGGTGCCCTCGATGCAGAATTCTTGCAGGGTGTCCATGGGGAAAGTCAGGGGGTCATTGTCGGCCTCCCAGATAATGTGAGACACGTAGCTCTTAAAGTCCATGGAACAGGTAGTGGGGCAGTTGCCACTGGGCTGCTGGGGAAAGGTTGGGATGTAGGCACACGGATGAACCTCCTCCTGAGAGCCGTGGCATGATTTGATGAGTGGAGCAGTGGTGCAGGAAGAAGACTGAGAAAGACTGGAGCGCAGCGGCCTCTTCAGCTCAGTGATGTCATAGGCGTTCTGGGGACAAATACAAGACAAAGTGAAACAGGAAAGTGGTTCTTCAGAGAAAAGTACTGGTTCAGACTCTGAATGTCAATGAAAACAGAATTTAATATAAAAAGCACCCCTGTGTTCTTACGACACAATGTTGGACTTTCAATTAATAACCAGGGCAAAATCCCCTCAATCAAGGAAACTTAGGAAAAATAATAAAATCTCATAGTAAAGAAAAATGGCAGAGAAAATGTCCTAGAGGAACCTGAAACAGCACATCAGCGCAGGAAGCTACATCTCTGAGGACTTTTCTTCAAAAGCTGCGGTGTATCCTTGGCATGACATGTTTTGCAAGTTTTTGGAATACTACACCAGAAAGAAGAACAGTATCAGTAGAGGAAATGTGCTGTCTTAATTGGAAAATCTAGTATACATCTAGAAACTCCATTATCACTTTGAACTGAAATGCTCCTGGTCCATTTTGATTCAATGATCCATGCTAAGCTAACACTGAATATATTATCGCCAAATCTTTTTAATGCTACTTTTTTGTCTCTGCTCTGGGGACATGGACTATTAACATGAACTCAAAAAGTTCTTTCAAGGTCTACAGACAAGATACCTGCCTTTATAAATGACAATACTTTAGAGGTAGCCCATCATCAGCCGTGTTTAAACTAACACCAAATTTCAAAAGAAAAATGGAAGTTGCTGCATTAGGAGAAGCAATTTCATCATATATAGTAACTTGTCTCTGAGAAGATTTAGATGAAATGGAGTATGCAGTCATGTAATCTGGCTTTTGGAGGCGGGAAACTGCTCTTTGGCAACGCAGCTGAATTAATGCATATCTTTCTGTTTCCATCTATGGTTTTTTGTGCGATATTCCAAAATGCTCATAAAAATGTGGATGGAATTGTGGATATTAGCTTCATTGTGTTGAGATCACTCATTCTAAAGTGAGGTGTAAGATTGTCAATAATTAATTGTATATATTTATATGCATTTATATACAACAACATTTGTGAATGTGTAAATAACTGTTATTTACAGATAATAACAGAAAATTATCAGTGTTTCAAAGAGGGTCGGGGTGGGGGGGTGCAAAGGTGCTAAAGCGATTACCATCCGCATCTGTGATTACTTTGGTTAACAATGGCTTCTGCCTCTAAAAGATACACCAAATTTGATTACTTTGTCTCTGAGAAACTCCATATATGGTCACGTGGTCCGTCTGATTTACATTTCAACTAGACCCTCCCGTGGGAGTGGACTTGGATCGGGATGGTATTTGAGTAAGAACGCAAGAGGAGCTCGCGGCTGTTCTTCTTTGAATATGCCCGTGATCTGGAAGGCTTAGAGCCTTTTCAAATCATGTAGCCTCTGCTATTGTTTCACCTTTTTGCTGTGTAACTTAGTGTTTGTTAATAAAAAGAGATGTTTAATCTTGTCAATAGTTACTCTCTAATCACTTTCTAAAATAATGTTAAATGCTAAGAACTAAAGTATCACATTATGTAACACATGAGGTTTAAGGCACATGTGCCAAACTCAAGGCTAATGTAATCTAATGTGGTCCGCGAGAGCTTAAAAGTTTTGAGTGTCTAAAAAAAAAAGAAAAAAAAACCCTTCATTTCCCACAATGCCTTTGGACTTAGCCAAAACTTTAGCTGTGTTTTACCTGAGATTTCATCGTAAATATAACGTTTATACTGTATATATTAGCATAAGCATTGTCTTAGTAGTAGTTATAGGTTTATTAGTGTTAGATTGTAGTGTTTTTAACCGTGTTTCGGTCCGTGATTCTTTTTCCCTATTCGCGCAAGTGGGTCTTTTCTTCCCTATTTCCTCGCATTCTTCCGCTGTTTTTGGCACACTAAAGTGTTAGACTTCAGCACCAAAACACTTGTAAATAGTGAAAGAAGATGATTATACCATCGTCGAGAGCCCTGTGAGTTGTGAAACACAAACAGCAACAGCAGGGGGCGTGTCATCCTCTCAATCACAGTTATATGTAATAAAAGTTTTATACACAGGGTTTATTCCTAACAATAATGTTTTATAATATACGTATAGTGTAATTTTTTACATTATATATTCCAACATATGGCTTCATTCATTTATTTTTGTCTTTTGCTAAGGTCTTCAGCTGGACAGGAACTACTCTACAATATTACACAGCTGAAAAAAACAAACCTTTGTAAATAAAACAATCTGTAAAATCGACACTGAAAGCCGTATTCAGTTTTGAGTTGATGCACATTAGGTTGAGGTTCATTTCTGTAATCTCACAAATCTTATGCTGTACATTTTTAATTGTTTATAATGAGAAACTTGATGAAAATTCAAATCCTTTTTTTCAAAACAGACTCTTCTGAGCATTTCTTACATAAAAATAACAAATATTTGCAGATTTTGAAAGTTTTATTTCCTCTGAAAAGAAAAATGGCTAAAAAATGATACAAACACTATTTTCTTGGGGTTCGGTTCATTCAACAAAGATGGACATGCTGTGACCAATGTTTTTACTAAACTGGAATACATTCCAAATGACTTCAGGTATTTGTAAGCTGACATGAGTTGGATAGGAGTTGGAGTAATTTTGAGTGGGAGTGGGATGGGACCAGGAGTCAGTTCTACAGAAGCGGGACAGGATTTATGGACAGGATTTATTTTTTTACTCTGGTCCAAGTTTGGTTGGGATTTTTTTCTCTGGGAGTGGGAAGGGACTGGAGTGAAAATCCACTCCCGTGTCATGCTCTAGTCCACATCTCTCACTTGTACAGTTTGTTCCTTCATTAATGGAGTTATGTGGGTGTTCATACGCTGACAAAAATCAAAAGGTTTTGTATTAGAACAACAAGCATTAAATTGTTTATATGCAACTGAATTGTCACTTGAATAAGTTATAAATAGTGAGTTATTTAACATTAAGGAGTAGTTACATTTATTTTACATTACATTCGATTACATTGTTTTACATTTATAAGTTACATCTGGCCCTTTGAGGACAGCCATTATGCTAATGTGGCCCTCGGTGAAAATGGGTTTGACACCCCTGCTTTAAGGGTTTAATGATAACAGGAAAGTACATTTCTATAATTATTAACAATTATTAATACATAGTTTAATGTCGCTTTAATCAAAGCTAATGATAAAGATAAACATTCATTCATTTTCAAACCCACTTATTCCCTTTTGGGGTCACGGGGGTCTATCTCAAGCACACACTGGGCGAGAGGCGGGGGTACACCAGTCCAGGTAGAACATGCAAACTTCCAGGAAGATCACCGGCTCAAACCGACAACCTTCTAACTGGAAGGCCACAGTGCTACCCACTGCGCCACCGTGCCGCCTAAAGAGAAACAATAACACTCTAATAAAAATATGCAGTCAGATAAAAGTTCTATTCAATAATTAAAGTTCCCGCAAGCTCTGAAAGACAGAACACAGCTGAAAACCTTCATTCATGGTTGAAACCTGTTTTTTGGATCAGCCCATGGACCAGCCTTACAGAGGCATGTGCAAGAAGAACATTTCTTCTGATTGTAATGATGTAAGACCTTCACACAATTGAGTTCTTACTCTTTTAAAAGCACCGTTTAAACAAAAGGTTAATACCCCTGTTTTTTATACGAAACAGATGCTGATGGGAAAAATTGTTTGTCAGATAGAAACCTAACCACTGTTATTTTCTCTCAATGTTAAGCTGCTTTTTCTTGATATAAAAGTGAATTAAGCCAGAAACAAATTCCAACTGCTGAGTGTTCATTGTGCCTGGATTGAATGATGAGAGGGAGGGATGTGGGTTTAAAGCTATGTTTGAGAAAGGTTTGGTTAAAACCGAAGAGGGTTTGAGGAAGCCTTGTCTCGTACACTCACAGCAGTGTCTCTTGTGTCATGCTCATATTAATAGATACCTGGTCCTGCTCCCCTCCTCCCTCCTCGTTGTAGTTGAGGATGTTTTCACGGATGTCCTCCCAGCTTTCGTGCTCTGCGGGAATGTGGTAGACGCCACGCTTTCGGAACTTATTCCGGCTGCCTTTCTGATTCCAGACAGTCACTGCAACGAGCACAGCTGCAGAGGACACACAGAGCTTCAGTCCAAGACACTGAATTCAGCAGATATAATACTTTGGTGGAGATATGGTGAGAATTAATTTTCTTTTTCTCTCTGTTAATACATACAGTAACACAGTGCTCAGTATAAATGAGTGCATCCCCTTTAAAAAGTATGTATTTAATCAGTAGCTCAATGAACAAAAGAACAATTTCCAAACTTTTCATAAGGCTGAGTTTTATCTTTATTTTTACTCAAACTGGAATGTTCATATTTTGCAACACACTTATGTATAAACTGTCAGTAGTAAGTGTAACATGGAACCAAAAAAAGGCGCAAGCCTAAAAGGAGAAGTTTTTTCCATTCATTGTAGTGTTTTACGTTGAGCACAGCAGTGTTCGGCTGGTTCTTAAAAATGTCTATTCTTTTGACGGGAAACGAAATAGCATTTTGAGAAGAATTAACATTGCTTAGAATCGAATGTTTCATTTTGCAGGTGAATTGAGAGGTTTTGCCCATTGTGTGTGTTTTTTTTTTGGATTCGAGTTTGAGAATATGAAGCATGCTTTCAGAAAATATGTGCAAATGAGAAAAAAAGTATTTTTAGTATGTATTTTTTTACATTCATTAACATTTTTAATTGAATCCATGGATTATTCTACAATGATTGGTCTGGTTGGGTCACAGAAGCCTTCGAGCTGAAATGAGTTTCTTTAAACAGATTCCATTCAGTGCATCAAAGTAATCAAGGTAAGGTAAGGACAATAATGTTCGTATTGTGAAACATGGGTTTATGTAGTTATGGAAGGTACACCAGCATATAAAGAACTCTCAATATATTCATAAATGAAAAAATGTTTAGCATTTAATAGCTGTTGGTCATTTTCTAAGTATCTCACAAGTTAAAAAGTGTGTGTGTCCAACCCCCACCCACCCCGTTCTAGTGGTTATATCCTCATTTCTGCTGAGTGACTTCTTTCTCCCAGCCTGTGGTGGATCTTTATAAGAGATTAGTGTGTATTTGCTTGTGATGGGCTGTCAGAGCTGGCACATAGGCATGAGGGCCAGCCTATTTCATTCCTACACCTCTATGACACTCGTGCTTAGCATCATTTCGTACACTTGCCCCAGTTTGTCATAAATGGACAATAAATTCTAGGGTCTTATGATTATGCACACACTAATTTAATCTGACCCTCTGTATTTCATCCAATTTATTGAAGAAGAGAAAGGTATTCCTCAGCGGTTAATGGAACGTAAATTCAAAGGCGTTCGCATGGATCTTTCGATATTTACCGAAGAAAACAAGGAGGCACATGCTGATGGCCAAGATGGAGCTGGGACTGAGAGCGCTGAATCGCATAGATTTCACCTGGCCGATCTCACACCACTGCCCCCTGAAGCCCTCTGCACAGCGGCACTTGTAGCTCTTGGTGGATTGTGCCTGGCAAGTGCCACCATTCCGACACGTGGTCGCATTGCAAGGGGCGGGAGTACAATGCACCTGACTAGTGAGGTCATCCAGCACTGCCACTTGATTGGCCGGACACCTAGAGTTAGAAAGCGCACAATGAAAGAGGAACTAAGCACTGGCCAATGCGATGCGTGTCTTTACTTACCTGCACTCATGTGTTCTCCACAGGTCGACACAGTAAAGTGGGCTCTGGCAAGGTTTGGCACTGCAGGCATCTGACCGGCAGCCGGGTATTACTCCACGCCGCTCAAGTATTGAACTAAACTCTGTTCCCTGATCATCCAGAGAAAGAGAGTGACCGTTCAGCCTGACATCTCGCATGCAGCCTGTGTGTTGAAGAAATAAAAAGAACATAAAATCATATTTCAATGTAATGCAACACAACATATATTTATATATTAAGAACTGAAGTGGGCAGCATCGCAATGAACTGATCTTTTCTTATTCTTAAGATGAGCCCGAAAAGAAAAAGTCAGCGTTTCAGGATCTGTACATTTTCATTCCTTGTGAAGAATTCAATAAAAGTGATCAAATTCAAAAACTCATAAAAAGAATAGCAACATTTGCACTAAAAAATATGAGATCGAAAGCTTCCATTCTTGTGATTTTGCCAAGACGTGGCAGTGGCATTCTGTACCGAAGCTACAGAAAAAATTGTCAGCCCTGCATCCCAACCAAAAGCCTTGAAAGAGCTCCAAACACACAAGCCCTTTGCACATTCATTCACTCACAATTTATTCACAGTTTATTCAGGTGAGTCTTCTATTCACCCGAACTTCAAGGAATTCATGCAAACTCTGGTCAGGAACCGGTGAGCTCTTGTGCAGAGGAGCAGTACTACTTACTGTGCTCTTGAACGGTGCCGCTTCACAAACCAGTATTTTGCATTTTGTATTTTGCCAGAATTTTTGTACTGGTGTACATGACCAGAGAGCGTGTGTATAGTTCATTCCATTTAGTAGTGGGGAGACATACAATATTGTCTGTTTTTGATAGTGAAATATAGATTTCTGAGAATAACCTTCTGGGTTGTCAAACCAATAAATTGTTCTATTACTGTGGGTAGCTGCAATTCTTTTTTGCATATTGCCATGATGATAGATTTGAGCTGCTGGTATTCTAGGAATCTGTTAGTTGATAATCCGTAATTAAGAACCAAATCTTCAAATAAGATTATTTTGTTATCTGAAATGATATGTCTTAGATGTGTTATTCCGTTATTTTGCCAACCTGCAAAATATATTGCCCTTCTGTTTAGTAGAAAGTCTGGGTTGTTCCAAATTGGTGTACGTTGGCAAGGAGCCAGCGTTGAACTCGTCATTTTAAGAAATTCCCACCAGGCTGTCAGCGAAGTACGTATACTCAAATTTTGAAATCAGTGATGATGTTGGATTTTAGAGCTTATAAATGGTAAATCTGCTATTTTGTTTTCTTTGAAAAATGTCTGGAGTGAATGAGTGCATGGAGTAAATGAGAAAGTGCGCTCACCCTGAAAGTCTCCCTGAGCGTTTGTATTGGCGCTGTTTCCCAGAAATACAGAGGACGGGTGAACAACTATTTCCTTTTTGTTTCCTAGGATCCCTGTGATCTCTCGCGCACCACCACCCTGCTCCAGTCGCAGGGTGAACAAGTTGTCATAACGAAGAAGGCAGACCAGAACCCATCGGCCATGGTTCATCTGTTGACCTGGTAGCTTCAGCGAATGAGTGCCATCTCCAAGGTTGGCACGGACATTGAGGTAGCCGTCCACTATCTAAAGGACAAAGAAGAGTGTTCCTTAAAAGCATTCAAGAGCAACAGACACTTTAGAAGAGTGTCTTTTACTCACTTCAATGATGATGAACTCATGATCGTCTTGTGAAGCCATGCTGATAAGGCTGCCCGAAGAAGAACGGGTTCTCAACATCAAGAGAACTTGAGTCCGACGCAGACTTCCTCCCCCTCTTAGCAGGTAGTGTAGCACACTTTCTTTTTCGAATGACCACTCAGGCAGTGCTAAAATAAATTAAAACTCTAGTTTATTGTTGTAATGCAAGCATCAATTCAATCCAAAGCACTGATTTTATTTGCAGAAACAATTACACCGTTTATTGTGATTGGTGCATCTAATGTCTGGATAAATCAAGAAAAAAAGTGTCTAAACAGCAGATCTGGAAAACTCACATTTTAAAACTCACAGCGAAGGAACTGTAGTCACTGCTACACCTGACTGATACCACAGTTTACTTGTCTCTCTGGATGTGGGTGGGGCAGTGTTAGTGGTGGGTCATGGCGTGTGAGGGACAATAGGCCAATACACACCGACCTGAATTTTTGGTGCAAAGTTTTGTGCAAGAATGCACCTTGATTGAAAACCATGGGGACCAACAGAAGTTCCCACATTTGACCGAACCACTGGTGCCAATCAAATCCGTTTTTCGCAAGGAGAGCGACCAATGAAAGTTGGCTCTTTTTAGGATGTAAAAGAGTGGCACTCTTAGGGACTTCTTACAGGAAACAGGAAACATTTTCCACATTTTTGTCAAATAGCTCATTGTGATCAGCCACCAACAGATTAAACAAAATAATTTTTTTTCTATGTGCTCGTAAAGTTTTTTTTCTGCCGCGGTGTTCTTCCTTCCTGTTTCCCCGTGTTTCATGGAGTGCATCTTCAGTAGAGTTAACGCCATCTTCAGGCAGGGAACCTCGTTGCATCAATATTTCCTTGACCCAGATGAAGAGTACCCTGCTGAAAAGCCATCCTTAGTGGCCTCTAAACATCGATCCTTATTAAGATTAGCATGAATCTTTGAAAGGCTTCTCAGCAAGACCCTTCTCAGCAGGGTCTTCCGGTGCCTATCTCCAGCGAACATTGGGTGAGAGGCAAGGGTACACCCTGGACAGGCAGCTAGTCCATCGCACTGCTCCTACTCATATCATCAAAAGAACCCGCTTTCATTCCTTGTGAAAAATTTGCAGAGGCAAATGTTTTCTTTGGCACCACTTGTTCGGTCAGATGTGTGAGCTCCTGCTAGCGTCCATGGTTTTTGATCAGGGTATGTTGAGGCATGAAACTTTGAATCGAATATTTGGATGGGTGTGTAGAGTCCTTAAGGCATTTTTATTGAGATATGTAGTGTTTTTGTGGTGTTAAGTAAGTAAACGCTGAACACATGTGCTATACAAATACCTTTGGGGATCTTCAATACTAATTTTAACACCTAATGAATTTGAGTACAGATCACCGAAACTCAATCCTGTTTTGGCTTACATTTGTCACACTTGTGTCCCTTGTATCCAGGATGACAATCACAGCTGAAGGAGCCCCATTCCCCTAAACATCTGCCATGGACTCCACAAGAGGGTTCTGCCGCTGTCAAACACACACCGTCCGTAAGGGCACATCCCGGGGTGCTGTTCACACTCTCCCCTGCGCTGCCCAGGTCATACACCTGGCACACAAAGAAAGCCTGCATCAGCGCAGTGAAGATCCTCATTGATCCCTATTGACGTGTTGTCACAAAGCTCCTCGGGTAAATGTTTGCTACTTTCAAGCACAAGATGGTGGAGTTGATCACGGCTATGAATTTCAGGGATGAGAAGAAAGTAACAGAGAAACAAGGAGATGATATAGAGGTTTTACCTGACTGTCCACCACCAGGTTTCTCATGCACCCAGTAAAGCCTTTGTACACGCGCCGAGAGCCTTGAAGTGTGTGTGTGTCTTTAATACCACCAAGCTGGAGAGGCTGGTAGATATCTAAAAACCTGAAAAACATCACAAGGCACTCATTGCTCTGATGGCATGCTAAACATACATTTTCCTAATATATTTGCAAAGGAAAACAAAACTTTGAGGGGGAATAAAAAAGATTTAAAAAAAATTTCTGCCACCCTTAAATTCGCCCTTATCATTAGGGCCCTTTAGGGGCTCCATGCGGTGCTTTGTCTGAATCAATGAATTCTTTGTCTAAGAATCAACAACTTGTTTGTAGAAGTGTTCCTTTTCGTTCCCTTTCAGTCGAAACGCAGACAATGTCGATGTTTCGACTATGGGAACTCCCCGAACCTGGGAGGGGTGGTTCAGAACGGGCTAATTAATGTGCGAGTATAGATGATTAACAATCAACTGCTCTATAAGAGAAGGGCTTGCCTCTACACTCATTTTGCTTTCTTCCTCTGAGCGAACGGGTTGTTCCTCTGAATTCAACGCTATTGTATGCTGAAATATCAAAGGTTGCTTACCTCTGCGCTTGATGTGCTGCTGCTAGCCCAGATAGCTAAGCCACCAGATCGCTGCACCTCTGATTCCCAGCAAGAATCTGTCAGTGTTAACAATTTTTGTCCTGTATTATCCATTTTTCTCGGATGATGGGCAAAAGCTGTATCTCTCCTGGCTGTGGTGGGTTTTTCTTTGGGCTCAAACACACCTGCGTTGCTCTCGTGAAGCGAGAATATGAGTGTTTGCTCTGCAACACTCTGTCTTGCCGCACATTGAGGTACAGGAGGTCCTTTCGAGGAGAGGATACCTCGCATCATCCCACACATCATGCGTGCGTTCCCTCTGATCTGCGGGTGAATCGAGCCACACTCCTTGTGGTTGCCCTGTGTAAACCTACAGAGCGCGACTCACTCCGTAATAGACTATGTCCGGGCTAAGAGGCAGAAGGAGATTCCTGTCAGGTGCCTGACTGATACCTAACCTTCACAGCTTAGAGTCGGCCTGACTGGATGGACTTGAGGCATGGCCCTTTAAAGGGGGTTCCCATAGTGGAAACATCGACATTGTCTGTGTTTCGACTGAAAGGGAACGTCTAGGTTACTTTCGTAACCCCTGTTCCCTGAAGGAGGGAATGGAGATGTTCCCTGGCCATGCACCTTGAGTCGCTGATCTGAGGTGCCATTGAGGTAAGTGGGTTCGGCTCTTTGGAAGAAGCAGAATGAGTGTAGAGGCAAGCCCTCTTCTTATAGAGCAGTTGATTGCTAATCATCGACACTCACAAATTAATTAGCCCATTGAAAATTCTGTACCACCCCTCCCAGGTTCGGGGAGTTCCCATAGACGAAACATCGACATTGTCTGCGTTCCCTCCTTCAGGGAACGGGGGTTACAAAAGTAACCAAGACGTTCTTCAGTTTTAAAAGTCTCTCTCTGTTCCAGACCCATTGTCTGTAGCAAACTAAACTCCGGCATCTTCCTTTAACCTGTTAACACCCACCCCTCTTTTTGAGCATAGGTCTGAAAAAGGCATACCCAAAATAAAATGGCTGTAACTCTCACATTTTATGGGTTAAATTAATGGCCTTGGTGTCATTGAAAAGGTAACCCTTTCTAGTTTATCAGGAAAAAGTAAGGAACTGGATACTTTAAGTTATAGATTCACAAACTTTGTAGAAATAGTAGAAATGATCCTCACTTAATTTTTTTTTTAAATTATTTTATAAATAAGTGAATGCTTGAGCCCCTGGTGGGCTTTTAGACAACACTGAATAGAAGCCACAACAGTGAACCAATACATGACCAAAATCTGCCATATGGAGGTAAACATGTGTTTTCTGGAGTGATTTTTGTTCACATTGTCCAGGCAGGCAACATTGGCACTTGGTAACCAAATGAACAAATTGAAGTCAATTTTCATTTTTTTTTAAAGTACAAATTCAATACCACTAGATCAACTACTCAATGAACACAATATCTGCCATTGTGTTATTAACAGTAACAGAAAAACATGGCCTTTTCTCCGGAAAAAAAGTGCGCTCTGTTTATCGGTGTGGGTAAAGATGGATGACTGGAAGCATCTGCTCTCATTGTGCAGCCACGTTATCGAGTGTATGAAACCAAACTATGGCAAACCTTATATCATTGGGAAGCGTATCTCATTGACTAAATGACCCGTCAATCTGCTTGGAGCTTAATTGTGACTAGTTGGCTGTACACACGTGTGAAAAACGAGGACCCACATTGACATTCTCTCTCAACGAGTGGCCAGGGCTTGTTTACTGGCTTGCTGATTCGCCAATCATGGCCACAGACTTCTAAAGGTGGTCTCAAAATGTTCAGGAGACTCTACTGAATCAAAGCCTACATTGTTTGTCGGGTCTTCCCTAAAAATGGGCAGCAAAACAACCAGAATTTTTTTTTTCTTTTGTAGCAAACGCAAAGTGAATTGATGTGCTTTTTATGTCTGGTACCTCACCGCAAATCTTTTCTTAGAAACTGAACACTGGTAAATGTGAAATTCAGTGATTTTTTTAAATAAATAAACTCATCTGAAATTATGAGTTTAAATGGAAAGTAACTGTAAAGTACATACTTCTGAATAAATGTAATCATTTCATTTATTTTTTCCTTTCCATATTGACAGTGAGGCACAGCCTCAGCAGCCTCCCCTGACCCACGTCACTGATCCATCTAAAACGTACATATTTTACACCATTTTATAACTATCATTTCAGATTTTTTTTTTTCATTTCAATTACTCTCACTAGACAAATGTTTAAAATTACATTTATCATCACATTTTTACCTCTCATCTCCTGGCGTTTCACCAGAAGTCTTGCACACAGAGTAGTCCATCTCAAACACTTCTGCTCCTAGGCCTTCCGCCTCATTCACTGTAGCACCCAAGCAGTGGTCCAGAACCATCTGAATAGTCTGCAAAAATACAAAAAATCACAGTTGATTTGGCAGAAAGAGCACCACATCAAGCCTTTGATAATGGAATATTTTAGTCCGAAATTCTGGGAGGAACTAAAGTTCTGGTGAACGTACAGAGAAGCTCAGAGAGGTGTAAAGTCTCCCAGAGCTTGACAATAGTTTGAAGACAAACCCCCAGAGAATATCTGCGACTCAGGGTCTCATTCTAGTCACATGACCTCAGTGTTCAAGTCTATGTTAGTACCTTTCCATCGCTGATAATGTCAAGGTGATGCCAGCGGCGGTCTGTGACCGTGACTATCCCAGGCAGCTGTAGAGTCAGAGTTCCAGAGCCATGATTCACACTCAGCACAGGAGTTCCATTCTTTAGCTCTAACAGACAAAAAGAAGAATAGTGCAGTTTTCAATGGCAAGATTTCTGTTCATCACTAAGCTTTCATTTATTGAATAACATAAAAGCCATTTAAAGCAATGTTTAAGGCATTCAGTTAAAGTGTTTTTTTCAACCGCTAACAAGCTCTTACCCATACTTTTTCTAAACACAGACTGACGCCTAAACACAATTAGCCAAAATGAAAATGAATGCATGAATGCAATTTATAAATGTAACAATAATTTTCTCAGTTTGGAACTGTACAGTATTTTTCACAATCAAAAAACATTTCAGTAAAAAGCTAAATATTTTTTCCTTTACTACAGGAAGTTCAGAAGAAAACACGGTAGGATAGAACAGAATACATTTTAAAGTATCTATCACAGTGAACAAAATATCCATGAAACAAACAAAACATGCATATTCTGTAATCAAGGCAACCTTTGATCACCTCAAATGGTGCTACCCTCTTTAACTAGCCTCATATAGTGAAAGACTAAGGTTGATTAGATCTTTAATGATAGTGGCATGAATTGACTACTGTTCTTGCAGCATTTGGAATGACACGACCACATTCTTACACCTCTACCATTCCTTTTTCTGTGTCGGTTCAAGGCTCGCCGGTGACCTTCCTGGAAGGAGTTAGCATGTTCTTTCCATGTGTGGGTTTCCTCTGGGTACTCAGGTTTCCTTCCACAATCCCAAATACATGCGGTTAGATTAATTGAATAATCTAAATTCCCCTTAGAAACTGGCGACCTGTCCAGGGTGTACCCCCGCCTCTCGCTTAATGTTCTCTAGAGATACACCAGCAGACCCCCGTGAGCCCAAAATGGAAATAAACAGGTTACAAAATGAATGAATGTATGTATTCCAGAAAACAAATAGTTTGTCTTTATATTTTTTACAGATAAGCGATCGCTCTTACTTCTTCATAAACATGTTTCAGAGTATGAATTGCTTTTGCGCCAACGTGTGGCATAGACTGAATTGCAGCTCACTTTGAGTTTTATATATATCCTGCGACCTGAGCCTCAAATCGTTACAGGGGTACTTCTCGGGCCCTCCCCCCGAGTGGAATTGTCCAACCTTTCAAGGTGCTCTATTTGCTGTGTTGCACCCCTGGGTGAATTCTGCTGGTAAATGTCTGGCCAAAATATATAATCAGCATATACAGTGATACCCCAAGATACGAATGCTTTGAGTTACAAAATGTTCGAGATGCGAAGAAAAATTCGAGATACAAACGAATACAAGCTGTTCTGCTGTATTTTCTGCTTGACGTCATGACGTCACACTGCGCTTCCGGGTTCTCCCAGTTTAAAAAGGGTCTGATAGACTTCAGAATACTTCAACAACACAGTGAAACATTATGTATAGATTACTAATAATGAGCTATAACAAATGTCAGAGTCAAGGCGTCGTAAAAAAAATATGTTTATAACGTGGAAAGTGCTGTTCTGTAGCGCAACTTAGAGAAAGCTCAGAAGCATCTCTCCATCTGTCTGCGCTCGTGCTTCCTCCGACACATCGCTTCACTCAAGGTAAGGGTTCACATTTGGGTACGTATTATGTATTTTGCTTGTGTTTTATTCTGTTTTAATATCATTTATTACATTAACAATGTGTAGATCTAAGGATTGAAGAAACAACTTGATTACTTGATACTTGATTTTTCTCTGGTTTTCCATTTTTTTCATCTGCTTATACTGTTGTTTATGAGAGCCGTTGCACGGATTAGGCGTTTTACATGTAAAACTTTTTTGGAAAACATGCAAAATGTTCAAGATCCGAAAGCCACCCTGGAACGGATTAATTTCGTATCTCGGGCTACCGCTGTATAGCAATTCATCACAGCTCTGGCTACACCTGGATTACAAACACTGCTTTGTAAACATTTAATATGTGTAGCATTATCTTGTTCCCTTTCAGTCGAGACGCAGACGGCGTCGATGTCTCGGCTATGGGGAGGAGCTGAACCTGAGAGGGGTGGAGCCAAACTTTTAATGGGCAAATTGATTTGTGAGTGAAGTTGATTAGCAATCACGTTGATTAGCAATCAACTGCTCTGTAAGAGCAGAATGTAGCCCTACACTCATTCTGCCTTCTTCTTTAAAGCGAATGGTGGTTGCTTTCTATTTCAACGCTCATAACACGCTGAAATATCAAAGGTTGCTTACCTCTGTGCTTGATGTGCTGCTACTAGCCCAGATAGCTACGCCATCTTATCGTGGCACCTCTGCTTCCCAGCTAGAGCCAGTCAGTATCCTCAGATTTTGTCCTGTTACATCCATTTTTTCTGACGATGGGCAAAATCTGTACTTCTCCGGGCTGTGATGGGTCTCGTCGGAAGACGGTCACGAGAGAAGCACGTAGTGTTTGGTGCTCCCACGAACCAGTTCCTCTGAGGCCTTAGCTGATGGCGCAGGGCTAGTGACAATAGGCGATCCCTCGCGTCATCCTCACGCGTCAGGCGTGTGTTCCGTCTTATCTGCGGGTGAATCGAGCAATGCTTTGCATTGCTCGGTTCCTCGTATGATCCTACAGATGATCTGCTCCCATCACGGCATCGGAAGGGGTGCCGCATTCTGTGTCTTCGCGTTCATGCAGCAGCTGAATCGGAGTCAGAAGCTGCAGCAATGCTCTCTAAACCGCCACGGCGATTGACTCGGGGGCTCCGCCCCCTGAAGCAGAGCCATAGTGGTGGGATGATTGGTCCCTGACAAGCGCCGAGATTCTTCCCTGCTCTCTGCTGGTTCCTCTCTCCCCGGAGATGCATGAAGAGCTCACTAAATTCTGACAGACTCCCCCGTCTGCGAGGGTTAGAAGCTCCTCCCCCTTCATCACTCTGGCGCTTGCAGCAGCTAGGGGACACTCAGTAATTCCACGAGTAGTACAGCTGTCGCGGCACATTGCCCAGATTATCCTGCAGCTTGTTGGTTTTGTCAGAGTGTTTCTTCCGAAACCGGGAAGTTTTTTGTCAGTCCTGATGCTAAAAGCTTATTCAGTTGCGGGTAAGCTGCTGCAACTTACATGTCATTGCGGCCAAAAATCCTCTGTGACATGTACCAGGGTGGTACAAGACTTGGGCTTTGCATCTGATTTTGCCCATCGGGTTACGAAATCGGTAGCGCACTGGCCGCACGATGTCCACACTGTGGTCCAGGAACGGCATCTGCGGTTTATGATGTCCGAGGATCGTGAGCGGTTCCTGGAGTCTTTTTTTCCCAGATGGCCTCTTTGGTGTCGCCGTGGAGACTTTGCATCGAAAATCTCCACGATCAAGAAGCAGGCAAAGGGTCTGGGCGAGCTGATGGTTCCGCACCATAACAAGCGCGGGCTAGATCGCTCTGTATGGAGCCCTCTCCGCTTTTCCGACGCCAGAGAGAGTGCCACCCACCATGGTCTAAGCCTCCAGCCAAGAGCTCGAGGAGGACCCCTGCAGGGCGAAAGGCGCAGTCATCCTCAGAGGGTTCTCAGAAGCAGACGAGGGCTTCTTCCCGTAAGAAGCGCCCCTGAGGTTAACAACTCAGGAAGATGTGAGATCTTTTTTTGGGATGGCGGCACCCACCGTGCTAAAAAAAGATCTAACTCCCTTCCTGAGTATAACGGACTCATCCGCCTACCCGTCGGGGACACACCCTTCTCAAGTATTGACGAGGGCCCCGACACAGGCACGAGCTCCGCAGGCCCAGTCAGTGGATGCGGCGGGCCCGGCCCCCTTTAAACAACAGACTTGTCCCCAGGGCTCTGCCCTGGTGATTCCGCCACTAAGCCTGCATCCTTGTGGCCCCGCCAGGGGTTACATCGGCACGTCCGTCGCAGGACCACTGACCACTTACCTGGGAGCCTGGCGGAAGCTTCCCGGGGACAGCCAGTGGATCCTCCGGACCATCCGGCTGGGTTTCACGATCCTCTTCGCTTGCTGGAAGCCCTCTTCAGGTCTCGATGCAAGCCTCCGCGTGCCCCTGTTCCACATCTGTGGCACACACCTTCTGGATGCCCTGCGCTACAGCAGAACACAACTCACCCCGCAATAGACTATGTCCAGGCTAAGGGTCAGAAGGAGTTCCTGGCCAGGCGCCTGACTAATACCTAGCCTTCACAGCTTAGAGTCGGCCTGGCTGGATGGACTTGGTCATGGCCCTTTACTTTTTTTTTTTTTTTACCTTGTCCTGTCCTGCTCAAAAGTCATCACATGGGAGAGTATATGCCTTGCTGAGTTCGACAGTTTTGCTTTCTCCTGGTGTGGTGTTTTTGAATGTATGTAAATATTTGAATGTATGTAAATATTTATTAGTTGTGGTTCCCGCGAATCAGTTTATATCAGTTGTGTCAGGACAAGACAGTGTTGAACTGAAAAGGGGAGGTAATAAGTATTGGAGAGGGGTTAAGGTACACGAGTGAAAAAGAAAGAGAGGAAGAGGAAACAAGAAAAAAAAAAAAGTAAATGATAATAATAATAAAAATAGAACAAAAAAAATCAGTAAATGAATAAAAATAAAATAAATAAAAACCTACCTGAACAAAACGCATAAGTCCTAGTAACAGTTCTTTTCGTCCATGTCCGTTTGTTATAGTTCATGCAGAACCATTCTTGCAGTTTGTATATTCAGGCACACATACACACATACACAGCCAATCTTTTATGTGGGGTCATAATAGTGTTGTACACTTTAAAATACAACTCAGCTACATGGGAAGATAAAGGAGGCGAGGAGGAGGAGGCGACCAGGAGACCAGAAGAGGGCAGAGAGGGAGACCGCACCAGGCGCAGCGGAGCCAGCCCCCCAGCCACAACCCGGCCCCGCACCCACCACGACCAGCAGCCTCAGACCCCTCCCCCAGTCATCCATCCATTCATCAATCATTCCATCCATAAACCCATTCATACTCGAAGGGCGGTCAGTCACCGTCCAGTGGACCCGCGCCCACCGAGGGGAGGGCATATACCCACCCCGGACGGAGGACAGAGACGGTCTGAGGTCATGGGCCTTTACAAGGGGGTTCCCATAGTCGAGACATCGACGCCGTCTGCAATTCGACTAAAAGGGAACGTCTAGGTTACTTTCGTAGCCCGCGTCCCTTGGCCATGTACTTCACTCGCAAATCAATTTGCCAGTTAAAAGTTCGGCTCCATTCCTCTCAGGTTCGGCTCCTCCCCATGGTCGAGACATTGACGCCGTCTGCGTTCCCTCCTTCAGGGAATGTGGGTTATGAAAGTAACCTAGACATTATTATTGTGACCTGATTTATCGTTCAATCAGAATCATATGTTACTTTACAGGGCGATGTTTCCAAGTACTTTCAGGCTGATAAATAAATGCTGTTTTCAATTGAATTACAATGCCTACTTATTTTCATCTCTGTCCGCCTTATGTTGTTCAGGTTTGTTAACTCACTTCATATCGTAATACTCCTTGTGCAAAATCTGTAGTGGATCTGCAATTACATTATTCTAGCAAAGACCAAGATGGCGCCGAGCATGGCCGCCGTGTTGCGAGCTCTTAGCAAAACTTGTGTTTTGTGTTTTTTTCTTGTATTTTTGTTGTTTTTCGTGCTGGATGTACACGCGCTAAATGTCTATGAAAGACACACACTTCTGGAAATTGGTTCCCTCGTCGCACGTAGAAAACCAGACTGAGTTCTTTGACGACGCTCTGTTTACAAACACAGCAGCAGAGCCCTTTGTCTGGGTCACACAACCCCGGCGTCGACAAAAACGCAGCCGGAAAAGAGGAAAGAGAGCCGGCGTCCTCATCAGACTTAGACGCCGTGGATTTCGACCTCCGCTCCCCACCATTCTGTTGGCTAACCTACAGTCACTGGACAACAAACTTTGCGAACTACGGGCGCGCATTTTCTTCCAACGGGAAACAAGAAACTGCTGCATTATCTGTCTTACAGAAACCTGGCTATCTGCGGAGGTTCCAGACACAGCTGCTGAACTTTCGGGGTTCTCCGTGCACTGCATGGATAGAACGAAAGAACTCACAGGGAAAAGCAAAGGAGGAGGTGTTTGTTTCTTTATTAACAACTTATGGTGTGATGAGAGAAACATTCACTCGGTTAGATCGTTTTGTTCTCCTGATCTGGAATACCTTAGGCTTCTGTGTCGACTATACTGGCTACCAAGGGAATTTACAGCGATCATCATCACGGCTGTTTACATCCCTCCTCAAGCCAACACAGAACAGGCGCTCAAGGAACTATATGGGAGCATCAGCGAGCAGGAAACCGCACACCCGGAGGCAGCTTTTATTGTTACAGGGGACGTTAACAACGCCAAAAAAAAAAAAAAAAAAATCGCTCCAAAATACTTCCAACACATCACCACAAACCCGCCTGGTGATCGTATTTTGGACCACTGCTACACTCCATTCCGGAACGCCTACAAATCCCACCCACGCCCGCCGTTTGGCAAATCAGACCACTCTTCTGTTCTGCTCCTGCCTGCTTATAGGCAGAAACTGAAACGGGAACCACCCACTCTCAGGACGTTTCAGAGCTGGTCGGACCAATCGGATTCCGTACTCCAAGACTGTTTTGATCACGTCGACTGGGACATGTTCCGGACGGCTTCTGATGACGACATCAAAGTATACTCAGACACCGTTACGTGCTTCATCAGTAAAAGCATAGAAAACGTGGTTCCAACAAAAACTGTCCGTATCTACCCCAACCAAAAACCATGGATCAATGGCGAAGCCCTATCCGTTTCGAAACTCCGCCTACAAATCCAGAAATGCGGAGGAACAAAAACATGCAAACTACAACCTCAGAAAAACCATCAAAGCAGCAAAATGTCAGTACAAGGACATGGTAGAGGGTCAATTCAACACCAATAACGCAAGGAGCATGTGGCAGGGACTAAATTACATCACGAACTTTAAAAGTAATAAACCAGCCACCGTAAACATTGCTGCGTCTCTCCCGGACGAGCTCAACTCCTTCTACGACCAATTTGAAGTCCAGAACAGCGTGCACACAGCGCGCTCCCGCTGCCGATTCAGGAACGGTGAGCACACTCTCTGTCTCTGTAGCGGACATAACAAGATCTTTCCGTCGCGTGAACATCCGCAAAGCTACAGGTCCAGACGGCATTCCTGGACGTGTACTTAAAGCATGCGCACACCAGCTAGCGGAGGTTTTACGGACATCTTCAATCTCTCGCTCTCTCTGTCTGTGGTCCCCACGTGCTTTAAGACCGCTAAAATTGTGCCAATACCGAAATCAGCTAACACCACCTGCTTGAATGACTGGCGTCCGGTTGCACTGACACCCATCTTCAGCAAGTGCCTCGAGAAGCTGATTAAAAACCACATCTGCTCTGTACTGCCCGCTCACACTGACCCTCTGCAATTTGCATACAGAAACAAACGCTCCACTGATGATGCAATTGCTTTCACCCTACACACTGCTCTGTCTCACCTGGAAAACAAAAACTCATATGTGAGAATGCTGTTTGAGGACTACAGCTCAGCATTCAACACCATAGTGCCTATCAAGCTGGTGGAGAAACTTCAGGCTCTGGGTCTACACAGCTCGCTGTACAACTGGATCCTGGATTTCCTGTCAAGCAGACGCCAGGTGGTCAGAATGAACAACATCACCTCATCCACACTGATCCTCAACACTGGTGCTCCGCAGGGCTGTGTTCTCAGCCCACTTCTGTACTCCCTGTACACACACGACTGTACATCCAAACACAGCTCCAATACCATCATTAAATTTGCTGATGACATAACGGTGGTGGGCCTAATCACAGATAATGATGAGACGGCCTACAGAGAGGAGGTGAACTCTCTGGCGCTAACCACCTCTCACTCAACATTGGCAAAACCAAGGAGCTGGTGGTGGATTTCAGGAGAGAGAAGAAAGAGCACACTCCCATCACCATCAACGGCATACCAGTTGAGAGGGTCAGCACTTTCAAGTTTCTTGGAGTTCACATCACTGAGGATCTGACATGGACTGCTCACACAGATGCAGTGCTGAAGAAGGCACAACAACGCCTCTTCTTCCTCAGGCGTCTCAGGAGGCTTGGAATGAGCCCCCACATCCTCCGATCGTTCTACACCTGCACTGTGGAGAGCATCCTGACTGGCTGTATCACCACCTGGTATGGAAACAGCACCAGCAGCAATCGCAAAGGTCTACAAAGGATTGTGCAAACTGCTGGCCAGGTAGTTGGAGGTAAGCTTCCCTCCCTCCAGGACATCTACACCAGGCGGTGCATGAGGAAAGCAAAGAGAATCATCAGTGACTCCAGCCACCCAAGCCATAGACTTTTTTCTCTGCTACCCTCAGGCAGAGGTTCCGCAGCATCCGGTCATGCACCAGCCGACTGAAGGAAAGCTTCTTGCCACAGACTATCAGGCTGATTAACACTTGAAACACCTTACACAACTCTTTTCATACTATTCACTGCATACCATCATTTGCACTGTCTGTAATTTTGCACTGTCTGTATTTTGCACTGTCTGGAGCCAGCACATAAGCTTTTCACTCATCACAGCACACGTGCTGCTGATGATGTGACAATAAAAGTGATTTGATTTTAGTACGGCAAAAAAGCATGTTTCCCAGGGTCACACACAGGCCCCCATTATTTGAGAAGCACTGCATTCGTTGAAGCGTCATTGAAGTGAAATGTTATAAATCTCTCAAAGGGAGCTGTCCCATAAGTTAATCAATTGTGTTCAGAACCATTTTGCAATGTGTTCAGATGTTCTCTAGATCTTGTGATGGAACAATGAAAAAACATGGAACATGAGCTCTAGGGAACGTTCGCCAATGCTGCCAAAATTAGTGTCAAATCTGTCTCTGAAAGTTGTGTTAAGTGCTGGATTCTGGCATCTTCACATGGTTGGTCTGTTTGATTCAAGTGTGCGCATTAACATGAATTCAAATGAGGCAGGAGACTATTGGGGTTGTTGGTTTTCTAAGTGCACTCATGTCCACATAGATTGGGATGTACAAGAAGAATCTGCAAGGGAAGTGTATACGAGCAGATGATCTTTGTTCAGAAGTACATTTCCAGCTTTGATGCGTGAGAAATCCATGCAAATATTATCAGACCCCTGGATTTTTTTTTTAATCACACAGAAGTTACCTTACTTGATAAAGTGCTAGTCGATGTGTAAAGCAAACCTAGGCATGGGGTAATACCTCAAGCACATTTGATATGAAGCTGTAATGCTGCTTTATGCCCCCTAAGATTGGGTTTGACCCTCAACAGGAAAAAAAAATTGCTTATTCGTAATCAATTTTTGTTGAGTTAGAAATTGCTGTCACTGCACTGGAGGCTTCTGGCCCCGTTCAATAAAAACCTTGAGCAAACTGATGATGTAAGCTTATGCAAGGCCATGGGAGGGTCGTTTCCTGAAATCATACGACCGGTAGCACGGTGCTGTTTTGGACAGGTAGCACAGAATCTGAATATATGACCTTCAGCAGTGACCAGAAGTGCTGATCAATGCTGACCCAAACTTCTTGCAGCACTGCTGAACAAACACATTTATCTCTAATATAGTGCTCCCACATGAGCTTGTAACTGCTGGTCAATCACTGGCTATTACTGGGTGAAATAAACTCCATTGATTGTTTGCTCTCACTACCAAATCTTGATTCATCTTCTGCACTACCAGTAAACAAACCAGTAGTAGAATTTGGCATTTGTATGATACACCTGACATACATTTGCATCCTTTATATGGGCCAAACATAGGCTTCTTTTGGGCTATGCATGCTTTCTGAATTATCATCCTTATTTAGAAAAGCCTGTATTCTATGTCTCAACTATCACATTTCATTTTAGCCATTACAAACAGTGTAATTCAAAAACTCTCAGTGAAAGTTTAAAAATCTCAACTGAAAGGACTGAGCAAATATATCCAGTATAAATGCATTGTATATTATTGAAGCCTGTAATATAATAAATGTAGATATTTTGAAAGCAAGAATGAAATAAATTCTGAACGAAAGCTATTTGCTGTTCATACCAAGTGCAATAAAGTCCTCTTTTTCGCCTGGCAGAGCGATTCCCATTGGTCCATTGTAAAAGAGCAGGCCATTCGACGCCTCTGTGATGAATTCCACAGAGATGTGGCTCTGAAAACAAGGCTTTATGGGAGGGAACCAAGCGTAGCCACTGCCCTGAAAACTGTGTTTGGTCTGCTGGCAGTCGGGCCCATCAAACATCGGAGGACATTTACACCTGAAACAGAGCAAACAGGGATAAAATATTTGTAGACAGTTTTTCTAAAATTAAGTATAGTTCCAAAAAATGTCAGACAAGAAAATACAACAATATTTTTAGACATGACATAAATATGTAAACTCTTTTTTTAGTGAGAGACAACAAATCAAACTGGCTTCAATGAACTATGCTAAGCTATGCTAACAGTACAAGAGGAGGAAAACATCTGAATTTACTTCTTCTTCTTTTCCTTTCGGCTTGTTCCCAGTTAGGGGTCGCCATAGCGAATCGTCCTTTTCCACCTAAATCTGTCCTTAGTATCCTCTACTCTTGCACCAACTAACTTCATGTCCTCTTTTAGCACATCCATATGGAAGGAATACCGTAGTTTACATTTGTGAGCTTCTATGACCACACATACAAATTGTGACACATTTATCAGCTGCCATGATCGCTAGTGGTGGGGAAAAACATTTATACACACATTCATCTTTTAAAATTTAACATACATATACTATGTAGACAAATAGGCATTAATGCAGTAAAACGTGTTGGTATTAACACGCAAAAAATATTCTACCGTTATCATACAGATACCCAATTTTACATTCATACAGAATATGCTTCTTTAACTTACGAATTCACACAATCAGCAATTTTTCTGCCAAAAATCTTGTCCAGCTTTGGCAGCAGCCACAGTATTACTACGAGTCAATAATGTATGTTTAAACTCATCGTACTTCCGAAATTTAATGTCTTGATCCTCTGCAGAGAAATAAAACAATCTCGCTCTTTTCATGTTCATCGTTATTGGTTATTTGGTGCCTACGTCAGTCTTTTACGTGCACCCTAATCGTAGCTTAAGGATCAAAGCCTGACTTGACAAAGAACATCGATGAGCTGCTTCATGGAACCAACTGAGCCAGATTCAAGCGGTTTTGTTTTGTCAAGTCGATACCAATCCAGTAATACAGAGTTTATTAAGCCACATTCATGGTACAGGCCTCTGGCTGTGTCACAAAACAAAACAAACAAAATTTTATCTTAATATAGACACAATTTGGCCACAATACAAAGAATGTTTTTTTTTTCTTTTTTTTTTTTTATTTACACACGTGGACAAAATTGTTGGTACCCCTCAGTTAAAGAAGGAAAAACCCACAATTCTCACTGAAATCACTAGAAACTTACAAAAGTAACAATAAATAATAATCTATTGAAAATTAAATAATCAAAATCAGCCATCACTTTTGAATTATTGGTTAACATAATTATTTAAAAAACAACAAAAGAAATAGGGCTGGACAAAAATGATGGTATTCATAACTCAATATTTTGTTGCACAACCAAGGCAATCTGCATTTCTGTATTTAGCGTTCTGCAGCTGTCAACAGGTATTTTGGCCCACTCCTCATGAGCAAACTGCTCCAGTTGTCTCAGGTTTGATGGGTGTCTTCTCCAAATGGCATGTTTCAGCTCATTCCACAGATGTTCAATGGGATTCAGATCTGGGCTCATGGAAGGCCACTTTAGAACAGTCCAACGCTTTTCCCTCAGCCTTTCTTGGGTGTTTTTGCCTGTGTGTTTTGGATCATTGTTCTGTTGGAAGACCCATGACCTGCGACTGAGACCAAGCTTTCCGACACTAGGCAGCACATTTCTCTCCAGAATGCCTTAATAGTCTTCAGATTTCATTCTACCTTGCACACATTCAAGACTCCCTGTGCCAGATGCAGTAAAGCAGCCCCAACACATTACTGAGCCTTCTCCATGTTTCACCGTAGGGGCAGTGTTCTTTCCTTCGTATGTTTGGTATTTGAGTTTTTTTGAACATAGAGTTGATGTGCCTTACCAAAAAGCTCCAGTTTGGTCTCATCTGTCCAAAGGACATTCTCCCAGAAGCTTTGTGGCTTGTCAACATGCATTTGTGCAAATTCCAGTCTCGCTTTTTTATGATTTCTTTTCAGCAGTGGTGTCCTCCTTGGTCGTCTCCCATGAAGTCCACTTTGGCTCAAACAACGAGGAATGGTGCGATCTAAAACCGATGTACCTTGGCCTTGGAGTTCACCTTTAATTTCTTTGGAGGTTGTTTGGATACAAATCGAACGATCCTTCTCTTCAATTTGTCATCGATTTTAATCTTGTGGCCACGTCCAGGGAGGTTGGCTACTGTCCCGTGGGTCTTGAACTTCTGAATAATATGAGCCACTGTTGTCACAGGAACTTCAAGCTGTTTAGAGATGGTCTTATAGCCGTTACCTTTAAGATATTTGTCTATAATTTTATTTCGGATGTCCTGGGACAATTCTCTCCTTCGCTTTCTGTTGTCCATGTTCAGTGTGCTACTCACCTTTTCACCAAACAGCAGAGTGACGACTTGTCTCCCTTTAAATAGGCAGACTGACTGATTATGAGTTTGGAAACACCTGTGATGTCAATTAAAGGACACACCTGAGTTAATCATGTCACTCTGGTCAAATAATTTTAAATCTTTTATAGAGGTACCATCATTTTTGTCCAGGCCTGTTTCATTAGTTTTTTCTTTTAATATAATTATGTTAATCAATAATTCAAAAGTGATGGATGATTTTGATTGTTTAATTTTCAATAAATTTTTATTTATTTTTACTTTTGTAAGTTTCGAGTGATTTCAGTAAGAATAGTGGGTTTGTCCTTCTTTGACTGAGGGGTACCAACAATTTTGTCCACGTGTGTAAATATATATAAAATCTGTCTGTAACAAAACAAAACAAGGCAAAAATGTTTAGTTTCTTTTTTAAATCCAATGATAGACAGATTTTTTTTCTCTAACAAAACAACAACAAAACAAAGCAAAACAAAACCCATTAACAAAATTACCACTAAGTTATCGTTGAGATTACAATTACGAATCCCTTTGGGAAACTGTCAAGATACACAAGTTCAGATCATGCCATTTTTTGTAAAGTGAATAGCATTCTTACCTGTAGCCAAGGCTACTGTCCACACAGGTACCTCCGTTCAGGCAAGGGTTACGGGGGTATGCAGAGCAGTGTAGATGGACACTCTCTCTGCCTAAACAGCCGCACTGAGAGCTGGCCTGGGCTGTGACGGACACCAGTGACACATTGCCATGGTTTAGTGTAGTAGGGGTGTCACTGAAAACCACTGTGCTGGAGCAACCACCCATCCGACTGCAAGAAGCGTAGGCACACTCGTCAACCCCAACCTGGAGAATGGTCGCACCCATAGCAGATTCCAACTGAAAGAGAAGCAAACTCGATGAACAAAGAATAGTTACCTGTCTCTTATTCACCAGGCACTGTTTGCCTTCATCTGCTGCTGTTGTTTTCCACCTGTTTGTAGTTGGTGCATGTTCTTGTGCTCCTTTCATCCTTTCCTTGCTTTGCTGACTAAAGATTTAGTCTCCAATATTTTCCTTTTCTGGTCGGGGTAAAGTTTTCCTTGTCTGGTCCTCAGTTCTTCTGTTCTTTTGTTAGTCTCAAGTCTCTGTGTCTACTATAGTACTGCTATCAAATTCTACTGTTCTTGGTACAGCGTGTGAGGAAAAGACACACGCTGTTGTGTTTTTTCTCCTCAAAGCCCATGCTGAGGTTGGAGACAAACTTGTCCTTGTTTCCTGTTTTGTACAGGAACATAACACACAGATGTCTATAAACAAATAAATGTACTCAAAATGTGTATGAAACTGATTTGGGTTGACAAACCGTAGATTTAAATGATAGTCTTTTGTTGTCTTGAGTACTGTTGTATTTTTTAAATAAAAAAAAATCTTTTTGAGCATTGTTTTCTGTGACTTTTGGGGGTTGTTTAAAACATTATCTGTGAAGAATAATTCACAAAAATGTACTATGCTAAATTTTTTTCTGAACTAGGATACTTTTAAAAATTCTAAACAATACTGAACTATATGGCTTTAGATTTTTTGTTCTATGTGCACTCAGAAAGCACTCAAAAATTTACTACATTTTAAAGAAAAAAAATTCTAAACTAAAAATTCTTTTGTTGTCTGTTACCTTTGCCACTTTGTTGTTGGTGTGACTCGGTCAAAACTTCAGAGCTTTTAACAGAGCTTTTAACATAAACCATAGATTTATGTTTTGGGTAATAGAGTGTTGTCGGGGTGTAATGATGGTTCCCTTTCAGTCGGTCCCGGAGACGTTAGTCAGGATTAGACCGACTGAATGGGAGCGAATCACCGTGAGAGCGACTGACGAACATATCAACGGGCAAATTATTTGCAGGCGTAGGTGATTGATTAGCAATCAGCCGGGTATAAAGCCGGGCATGCCTACGCTACCAGTATGCAATTTTCCTTCGGAGCGGACTGAGTCAGACTCTCTCTCCTGAACTTTGACGCTTCTAGCTTGAAAGATCAGCAGGTTGCTTACCTCTTGGCTCTTTTGGTGTAGTCCTCTGCTAGCCAGATTAGCATGCCACCAACGCCAGCACCTCGAGATCTTCTCAGGCAAGCCTGTCCAGTGATTCAGCCGTTTCACTCCTCCCCCCCGAGTCGATGCTGTCACGGCTGGAGAATTGGTGGCTAGGCAGGCGCCGGGACAGGTTCCCCGCATACCGCTAGTGCCTTTTTCTCCCCGAGAACCACGAGGAGCTCACTAATTCTGGCAGGCTCCCCTGCCTGTCAGGGGATTGAGCTCCTCCCTCTTCACCACTCTGGTCAATGCAGCAGATACGGGTTACTCTTCGATTACCCGAGTGGGCAGGTTGTCGCGGTGCTTACCCCGACAGCGCTGCTGCTTGACGGTCTCGTTCGGGTGTTCCCGCCAAAGCTGGGAGGTTTTTCATCAGTCCTGATGATGAGAGCTTATTCAGCTGCGGGTAAATCTGTTGCATCATTGCATGCTATGGCGACCTTACAGGTCCTCCGTGTCATGCACCAGGGTGGTGGTGACCAGCAGTCTCTCTGAAACTCGCTTTCAGCCGCTGATTGTCGCCTCGTGCTACAATATCAGCCGTGCTGAACATCGGTCACGCGATGTCCACGCTTGTGGTCCAGGAACGCCATCTGTGGTTCGAGCAGGCTTCAATGCGTCCGAGGACCGATTTTCGGCTTCCGTACGCGCCTGTCTCCCCGGATGGCCTCTTTGGGGTCGCCGTGGAGATTTTCGTCAAAGGTCTCCACGATCAGGAGGCAGGCGGAGGGTCTGGGTATAGTTCCATGCCAGAAGCAGCAGGCGTTGCTTCTTGGCTGGAACCCTCTCCGCCTGTTCGCTGCCAAAGGAGCCTTGGTTTACTCCTTCGACCTCTGGTCCGGGGAAAACCCCTGCATGCGGAAGACGGAGCCAACCTCGGAGGTTTTCGAAAGCAGATGAGGGTTTCTAGTGAAGCTCCCCTGAGGTTGGCGACTCGGGTGGATATGAGATCGTCTTGGGGTCTGGTCATCGACCCAGCTCCCCCAGGGGGGGAGTCCACCACACACTCCTCGCCGCTGTCCTTCGGACGGCGGCACCCATTGTGTCAGATAGATCTCACTTCCTGCCTGAGAATAGTGGACTCGCATGCCCTGCGCTCTGGGGTTCCTCTTCCTCGGTCCGACGAAGATCCCGACTTGGGAGCGAGCTCCGCTGGCCATGGCAGAGAGCGCGGGGGCACAACACCCCTGCCCTCATCTGACCATCTCCCAGGGTCAGCCCCTGGTGATTCCGCCCTTAAGTCCGCCTTCGGGCGGCCCCGCCATGGGGACCATCGACACGTCCCGACCACACTCCCTGTCAGCTTACCTGGGAGCCTGGCGGAAGCTTCCCGGGGTCTCACAGTGGATGGCCCGGACAATCCGGCAGGGCTACACGATTCAGTTCGTGACCGCCCCCAGGTTCGAGGTGTGTTTCACACTCCTGTTCTCCGAACAGGCGCCTCATTCCTGCGAGAGGAGATTGACGCCCTTTTAACAAAAGGTGCGATCGAGTCGGTACCCTCAGCCGAGATGGAACACGGGTTTTACAGCCCATACTTCCTGGTCCCCAAGAAATCAGGCGGGCTGCGACCAATCTTGGATCTGAAGCGTCTAAACTGGCACCTGGCCAAGTACCGGTTCTAGATGCTGACGGTCCGCTGCATTCTACCGTGCATCCGTCCTGGAGATTGGTTCGCAACAATTGACCTGAAGGACGCGTACTTTCAGGTAGAAGTGGTACCAGACACAGACCCTTTCTAAGGTTCTGTTTCGAAGGACATGCATACCAGTACAAGGTCCTACCCTTCGGTCTTGCCCTATCCCCTCGCACCTTCACAAGGTTGTCAGGCATTCGGATCCTGGACTACCTCGACGACTGGCTTCTACTAGCCTCGTCCAGAGACCAGTTGATCCGACACCAGGGCAAGGTGCTTTCGCACTTCGACTCGGGCTCCTGCGTATGCGACCACTGCAGCTATGGCTTCTCTCGCAAGTTCCGAGTTGGGCATGGCGTCGGGGAGCGCTATGTCTGCCTACGGCAGACATGCTCTCTTACCTGAAGGTCTGGAAGACGGAGTGCTTCTGAGGTCCGGGGTGCCTCTCTCGAGCCACCCCGACCGAGTGGTGGTCACCACCGACACCTCCAAGACCGGTTGGGGCGCTATGTGCGGTTCCCACCGAGAGTCCGGTGCCTGGACCGGAAGACGCTCTCGCTGACACATAAACCGTCTCGAGCTAGTTGCAGTCATTCTGGCGTTGCGGCACTTCTGCCTGCTCCTCCGGGGTCGACACGTGCTAGTCAGGACAGACAGCACTGCGGTAGTAGCGTACATCAACCACCAGGGCGGTGTGCGCTCCCGTGCTCTGCACTACCTCGCCCAACGACTGCTCCTCTGGAGTCAGAGCAGACTATTGTCTCTCAGAGCCTGTCACATCCCCGGGGAGTGCAACCGGATCGCGGATTCGCTGTCCAGGTTCCACCCCAGGGCGGGAGAATGGCGACTCCATCCTCGGGTTGTTCAGGATATGGGACATCTCGGCGAGGCCCAGGTAGTCCTGTTGCCTCCCGCCAGAACATCCATTGCCGGCTTTTTACTCCCTGTCCCTGGCTCCTCTCGGGACAGATGCGCCGGCACACTGCTGGGCCAGGAACAAACACTTATATGCGTTTCCCCCAGTCAGCCTTCTGGCACAGATATTGTGCAAGGTCAGGGAGGACGAGCTAGAACTGCTCTTTATCGCCCCCTTTTTGGCCGAACAGAGCTTGGTTCCCGGACCTTTCTGCGCTCGTGACAGCCCCCCCCCCTGGCCGATCCCTCTGAGTCCGGACCACCTGGGGGGGATACAGGCACCCGCGGCCAGACCTCTGGGCCCTCCATGTATGGCATATCTGTCCGCGGTGGACCCCGAGCCTCTACCACCCTCTGTGGTGAGAACTTTGGACCACGCGCTAGCACCCTCTACTCGAGCATGCTACGCTGGTAAATGGGGTCGGTTCATCGATTGGTGTTCCTCCCGTCAGGAAGACCCCAGGTCGTGCCCCATCAGAGTCGTGTTGACCTTTCTCCAGGAGAGGTTCGATCGGGGGCTGTCCCCTTCGTCCCTCAAGGTCTATGCTGCCGCTATTTCTACCCCTTACCTTCGGGTCGAAGGGAAATCAGTGGGCAGCCATGAACTGACGGTGAGATTTCCCAAGGGAGCTAGGTGTCTTAGGCCCCCTAGACCCCCTCTATTCCCTCTTGGGATGGCTTCTGTCGATGACTTCTGTCTCTGCCTCCTCTCTCTTGCAGAACGATGACCCGCTGGTAGCCCTTCGGGCCTCGACGCGATCTCCGCCACTCCTCCCTGCGGGTCGAGGGGTGCCTCCATCTGGTCGTCACTAATCAACCAAGCACAGCAAAGCTCTCAGTGTTGGACGACTTCCCCGTCAATGAGTATTCCGGGCAGGGGCAGAAGGAGTTCCCATTCAGGTACTAACGGCCTCTTACTAACCCCTCTCTTGGGTTTAGTGCCGACCTGTCTGGATGGACTTCAGCATGGCACGTTGCAGAGGCTCCCATTCAGTCGGTCTAATCCCGACTAACGTCTCCTGGACGGACTTGAAAGGGAACGTCTAGGTTACTTGCGTAACCCCACGTTCCCTGAATAGGGAACGGAGACGTTACCCTTACGCCATGCCCTAGAAGTCATGGATCTGAGGTAAGCTGGGAGGTAAATGGGTCCAGCTCCTCGGAAAATTCCATACTGGTAGTGTAGGCACGCCCGGCTTTATACCCGGCTGATTGCTAATCAATCACCTACGCCTGCAAATAATTTGCTCGTTGATATGTTCGTCAGTCGCTCTCACTGTGATTCGCTCCCATTCAGTCAGTCTAATCCCGACTAACGTCTCCGTTCCCTATTCAGGGAACGTGGGGTTACGCAAGTAACCTAGACGTTAAAAGACATCATCCCCATGATCTGTGCAGCCTTTTTCATTTAAGAATATAATTCTACTTGGAGTGCAATCATATTAATTTATTGTTGATGCTTATGTTGTTTATTTGTGTTATTTAGAAACAAGCATTGATTTTTGAGTGAGTTTATTGTTTACATTGCCCTTCTGACATCATTTCCTCAGGTCAGGATTATTAATTATCAGGATAATTATCTTTGTCCTCTCCACTTGGTTTGCCCCAATTATGCCTAGTGCAGGACTGTGGGTAAAAGGAGGGAAAAGCTGGGCTCAGGAGGCTAGTTTGTTGGCTCAAAGGGTGTGTGACACTGAATTGTTGAAAACATTTTTGTGTGTGTGTGTGTGTGCGTGTGTGTGCGTGCGTGTGTGCGTGTGAGAGATTGTTTTACTGTCATGAGTTTACACATTTAGTTTGGGAATTTAGTTAATTAGGTTTTTGCTCTTTAGCACATTTTTATTTTTGTTATTTAGCTGAGTATTTAAGGTATTTTTGTTACTTTGTTAATTTTGTTTTTCGGTTTTGTTTGTTCCTGTATCACGTTGAGCGAAAATCCTGCATTCAACTGGTTCCGGGACTCTCCTTTCTCCTCTCTTGGCTCTCGGAAACCACATTACGACACAGGGCAAGTGTTTGGAATAAACACTTTGTAAGGCATATCTTTTTATCTAATGTTATTTTAAAGATTTTTTTCCATTGAATTTCAGTAAATGCTTTTCAATTTTGCAATTTAATTAGTTTTTCTTTCATTTCCATCAACACACTTGTTAAGTGTTTCGCTGTTGAATGCCTTGGTCCTTCTCAAGGTCAGTCCATCACATCCCTCACCATGGCTCTATACTGTTTGAAAGCTTCTTGTGTAGTGTATCATCATCTCAATGAGAGCATTAGTGACATTAGTGATTTATAGGCTAAACAGTGAGCAACATGTTCATGCTATCCATTCTTCCCTCTTTTGAGCTCCACCATCTCCAAACTAACACGGATGAATTGATATTCATTGAGCTGCTGTACAGTGTGCCTCTGAGTGCAGGTGTGAGCCGTGTCCAAAGCTACACAGCTTCATAAACTCAATGTCTGTTTTCATGGAAAAAACTTGGTTGTAAGGCATGAAAGTGTGTGAGCTTGTCTTCCTCACCTTATCTTTGTGCATAGCCACATAGCCATGAAGTTTTTCTGGTTTGTAGTATGGAGACCCATGGGCAGCAAACCACACGCTCAGGTGATGCTGAGCTGGCTGTTGACCACTAGCCAGGCTGAATACGTCCACCTTCTCCAGGTCTATCTGGAAGAGTTCTGACAACATTCGACGGAGAATCATATATCGGCTTTCTTCAGCAAGTGATGCTCGGAAAAACTCATCTGCAGTCAGGTCTGTGCAAAACAAAGGAACAGGAACTTTTATTTACAAAGAGCACCTTCCGTAAAAACTGTTTCAACCTGATTTTAAATCTGCATTCTGAGTTTTACATGATCTGTGCTGATGCACAAACAGCATAAAACTAAACTGATCTATCCTGTCCAGGGCGAGCCTCTGCCTTTCACATAATATAAGTGAGAATAGACTCCAGGACAAGCGTAGATTCTAATTGGGAATGAGCATCAGGTTATTAAACTGACTGGCTAGTCGGAGGGAAGCGGCGTTCCTCAGAGCCTCTCGCTGCAACTCTGTCACCGTCACCTCCACCGAAGAAGTGACATCCGGCCAGCTCTTATCTGCTACCCGTACAAGCAGGCTGTAGAGTCCAGCGGCCGTGCCTTCTCGTATGCTCAGCTGACCGCTGCTTGGGTTTAGGAGAAACTGTCTGTAAAGGTCAAAAAACATTTTGATTAATGCTTTTGAATTCGATTATTTTTTAATATTACTTACATTTCAGAGAATTAATTTAATCGGATCAAGTTTTCTCTGAAACTAGTAAAAAACTGGTTTGAGTTAAAAGACTCAAATTTCAGTTCTCCAGTTTTTGCTGTGTACTGGAGAAAGCAATCAATTAAACATGAAGCTACATGGTGTTCAATGTGAGAATGTCTTGATGTATGTGAGATTCATTCACAGGTTCCCTCCAGGATCATAACACTTGAGAGGGTAGTGCTGCTGCTGGAAGATGATTCTAGATGTTTTATTAATGGCAGTGTGTAAATCAGTGAAAGCACTTAGGTCAACTCCTGTCTCTGTGGCCAGATGTGACGACAGTGACAGGAACATTTCTGTACCTCTCGATAAGAGAGTCCAGGAACAGCTGGCCAGTGCCTAGCAAACTCTTAGTTATCATAATATATAATATAATTATCGCTAATAAAATGTCATTCTGATGAGCCGTGTCCTTAAGGAGAGCAGTTTCTATGTATCTAAAAGTGGGAACGGTCTGAGTCCAGCATCACTCTTTCTCTCACCACTGTTCTGCCTTCCAGAAACTGTCGTAAGAGGGACCTCAGTAAATCACTCTGAGTAATGAGTATAGAGAGTGTACACATGAAGACACAGTAGCCAGAACACTCAGGCTGAGTGGCCTTTTCATGTGCTAGCATTGAAAGGGATTTTGATTCATGTAAATACTGAAATTATGCAAAGACTGTTTTCCGGTTTTCTAAAACCTTCACACAATTGTACAGATTGCCGAAAGAGAAAAGAAAATCGACTGCTGCATTCAGACGAAGTAACTAGAATCCAGGAGCTGAGACCTGGATTTGTAGTCATGTCCTGGAAGTCAAACTTGGTTTAGGGTTAGACTAAAGGTCTCTACACACCGATCCAAATTGAGATTCACAAAAATCTTTGGTCGGCATCTCAGTGGAGTGCTCTTCAGCTTTTTTTTTATCTTGTCCTGTACTGCTTAAAATCCACCACATGGGGGAGTACGTGCTTCGTTTGAGCTGGTCAGTTTTGTTATCTTCATAGAAGTGAGCACCAGGTGTGGTGTTTCCTCCTGTAGTGCGCAAATGGAGCAGCACAGGCGGACCCAGATGCAAGATGAAAAATAAAGTCTTTAATAACGAGAAAATAAAAAAAGACAAAAACTCAGCCACCGGCACGAGAGCCTGAACAGTTCCAAACAAAAGGACAAGCCCAAAAAACAGGGAAAGCCGTGGAAGCCTCCGGTCCCCAAGCAACCACCGTCACAACTGCTCGTCAACCGACAGGGAGAGAGAAGCGAGGGAGATCCGTTCTCACGACTGGACAGGACTGAAGAAGAGAGTAATGGTAAGTATCTACAACGCAGAGCTGCATGCATGTAATAGAGATAATAGTCTGACAGGGAGAAGCAAGAGAAGGAGCGTTAAGAAGGTATGCTAATCAGCCCGCGACGGGAAACCGGTGCGCGCAAATGAACCAGGCAGGTGCTCTGAATGAGAGATGGAAAGGGAGAATGAGGGTTAATTAGACGGATCACAGAAGCTACTAACACTCCTCTGGATGAAACCCGGGAATTTATGTACTTATTTATTTATTTTTCCCATGGACCAGTTTGTTATAATTAGATCAGAACATGGGGTTTTAAAAGAAAAGGGGGGAGTGATTGAGAGATATAGGTGAGGGGAAAGGATTCAGGAGTGGGAAACCTTTTTAAACCTTTTAGTATTCAATCCACAGTTATTAAAATTAAAGCAAATAAATGCTTGAGATGTTTCACAAAAAAAATGTGCTCCAAATGAACCCCAAACGTGTGAATAAATGATTCAATGTATGATTTTTTTGTAAGTGGCACAATGGGTATTATTGCTGCCTTTCAGTGATAAGGTCAGCATGTGACCGCACTCTTGCTGGCCTTGGCCTCATTGTCATGGGTCAGAGCTCTCTATGCATTGTCCGAGAGTACTCCAGATTTTATGTTCTGGAGCTGAGTACTCCAGATTTTATGTTCAATCCCCAAGGTCCAAACAGTTACCTTCCGAAACCAGTTGGTGATCGTCCAAGCCCTGCCTTGGGAGGAGACAGAACCAGCCTAGTATTCCTTTTGGCCCGTTTGAACTCTTCGGGTCTACCTGGACAGAATCCATGAGTTTTACAACACTCAGCAGTTCTTCATATGCTGAGAGGCCAGTGTTGTGGGTTCCCGGTCTCCAGGTAGCGGTTAGCCCACTGGATTCTGGTTGCTAGTCAGCTAACTTACTAGGGGTGTGAGAAGCCCTGCCCTCTTCAGTTGAGGGCCAACTCTATGCGCGGCATCCACGTCATGGATTCTGGCTTGGGGGCTCTCACTCCCAATACCTCCAGAAGGTTTTACAACCTTGATGCGGGCTCTGTTCTGTCTAGGGTGCTGAGTGGTCGCCAAGACTCTATGTCCGTAGAAAGCGGATTGTCTGGTTAGTCGTGGAGATCGCGGTTGTCAAGTTCTTTTTATCTTACACATGCAATCATTAGAACAACTATTTGATAACAACTATGCGAATATTCAGTGGTACCCCGAGATATGAATGCTTCAAGTTCCAAAATGTTCAAGATACGAAAGGTCTCACAGGAATTTTTTTGCTTCGAGATGCGAAGAAATTTCGAGACACAAACAACTACAAGCTGTTCTGCTGTATTTTGCTCTTGACGTCATGATGTCACACTTCCGGGTCACGTTGCACTTCTGGGTCCTGATACGCTTCAAAACACTTCAACAACACAGCGAACATTATGTATAGTTTACCAATAATGTGCTATAACAAATGTTAGAGTCAAGGTGTCGTAATAGAAATAACGTTTATAACGTGGAAAGTGCTGTTCTGTAGCACAACAGAGAAACCCTGTGACGAACCCTTTCTCAGAAGTGTCTCTCCATTTGTCTGCGCTCGTGCTTGAAACAGAGTTTGTGTTTGTAATTTTGAAATATCTTGAGAAAGTTAACTTTCATACGTGGTGTTTTCTGTCATCCGTTCCTCCTCCTCTGACAAATCGCTTCACTCAAGGTAAGGTTTCCCATTTGTGTACATATTACGTATTTTGATTGTGTTTTATTTTCTTTTATTATCATTTATTACATGAACAATGTGTAGATTTATGGATTGAAGAAATGTTGATTTTTCTCTGGTTTTCCATTTTTTCATCTACTTATTCTGTTGTTTCTGAGAGCCGTTGCACGGATTAGGCGTTTTACATGTAAAATTTCCTTCGAGATACGAAATATTTGAGATGCCGGGGTCTCAGAGATCTCGGGGTACCACTTTATATCAACCCGAGCCATTTTCACTACTCAGCAGTTTTGCCACTCAGTGAAGGGGTGCGGCCAGATGGCATCAATTCACACAATCTGTAGATTTCTTCACAAGATATTCAGATATTAAGAGTTCGGTCAAAACGGGCACAGAGAATGTGTCTGTGTTGATTTTTCATGGTCTGATGAAATCTGTTTTGTTCAATGTTGCATAAATTTTTCTTAATTTGATTAAACACAATTCTGGTATTTATGACAGAATTATTACAACATGTAACTTATTTCCCAAATCCCTGAACCAATTCTGCAAAACTACAAACAGTTCCTGCTTTGCACTGACATTGCAGTTCTTAAACACAATTTTTTTCTAGAGTCCACTCAATTTTCATGCGGAACACACTGCCATTCAAATATGCAAACTGACACACATGTTTTTTTCTGCTGGAGATGGAAAGTGTGTGAACGACATCAACAAACGAGTATATTTCTTCTTTAAACTAAGCAGAACGCAAGTGCAGATATTGCAGCTGATGCTTTTCCCGGCTGGATTTGCGATGCTTGATCAGAGAAAACATTGCTTGTAATGTGGGTGAGGTGCTGTTGCCAGAACGCAGCAAAAGAGAGGATGCAGTATAGTTACTGTTTTTATTTTTTAATTGTATAGAGTAAATTCTTCTGTTGTTTCGTAAGTAGTGCAAGTGCAACTTTCTGCTATTGGGAATGGGAAGTACTTATTGTACATTGTTTTTGTGGGAAAAATAGTTTGACCTCTGGCAGTGGTAAGGTAACAACGGGAATGTGTTGGTTTTACACATTAAAACACTTTAATATTTTGTGCTCAGAATAGGCTTTAAATTTAAGTAGGACTGATTTGCTACACTATATTTTAAAGCCATTTATGCACAAGTCCTTGCCTAAAATATAGCTGATTAGAATCAGAATGACATTTGCTGTGAATATAGATTAGCGTCAGTCCCAGCCTCTATCAATTACTGTGTGCAGGGAGTCGGGGACACTAGGTTACTTCCATGGCAGACATGGCATCTGAATCTGTTTGTCTCTGTTACTTCAGCCATTTCACTACAAGGTCACAGTACTCACAGTATTCACTGCACAAATTAAATTAAATCATGTTCACATAACTGGAGGAAGGTCCCTCAATGGTAACCTTCAGCTCTGGTGCTAAATTAGGTACTTAACTGTCATGGAAGCAAAAGATAAACTGCTCTGAAGATTCTCTCGGGGCCAAGATGTTTAGTCTGAAGCTAGCAAGCTTCAATTGGATAATGTATAAATGTGTCTACTTAATGAGAACATCTTCGTAATGGAAGTCGAAAATGTATGAACCTCCAGCTAAATAACGTTTCTAACCAGATACTTGGTGAGAATTGGTGTTTCTCTCCCTGAGTGTGATTTAAAATGAGAAGGGATGAGTGGCAGGCGTGACATTAGATTTTTTTATCTTCCCAAACATTTTGCTCTTGTAAGCATCACTTTACACAGTGGAATTCAGTGGAAGATCAAAGCACCTGGGGGCTTTCCCGTCAAACTTGTACAACTTCTCACTCCAGTCATCGAGGTCTGGGGATTGTACATGTCCAAGCAGCGTTGTGGGGAGAGAACCTGGGGATAATACACAATGGAGTTAAAGAAAATGTACCTCCGTTCAGAGCTTGTGATACCTTGGGTGATGCGTATGTGTGGGAAGTGATGGAGAAGTATCTTTAAAGAGATGAGAAAAAACCAGAGCATTTCATGTAGCCAGTTTAAACAGCACAGTGCTAATAATATTTAATGATGCCAATTCTCCAAAAGGAAAAAAAAACAACTGTAATCCTGTTAGTCTTGAAAACCACATCCTCGAAATGCACATCCTCATGTGCTTCTTAAACCCTGGATTTTTATAAATTATAAGAATTGTAACAGGTTTGCATAACATGACAAACTCTTATTAAGTGCCTAATATATTTGCAGTAGATTAGGAGAAAATGCTAAAAAATTGCTTTTTCAATTGATTTAAATAAAAAGTTGACAATTATTCAAAAAAATATTGAGTAAATTTTTAAAATAAATATAAGCAACACTTTTTTTATTATCAATAATGAACTGAGTGAAAGTTGTTCTGTATTGCATTTAACCTGTAAGTCTTAGTATGCAACAATACCAGTGGGTGTGAATCACAGCGGCTGTCTTGAATTAATTTGGAATGACACAACCCACCTATTGTTGGGTTTTGATTTCAAATATACAGCGTAGGTTTTTAAAAGGTTATTCGTTTTGATATTTTTTACTTTTAATGAACATTACAATAATTTGACATGATTTGCAAGTAATTCAATTTTGCAATAAAAGAAAATGTGAAAAAAAAGTGCAATTGACTTTCAGTTTCGTATTAAAAACCCTAAATTTGTGCCCTCTAATGGTACATCTAAAAGTACAAGACATGTGATATGGCTTGTGTTTTGCAAAGTTCGGACACAAAAAATGCACATGTAGTTAATTTTGCAGCTCGTTAAACTGGCTGTTGTTTTATATGAGTCACAGAACAACCCGATTGGCTAATAAACTTGTGTACCTAAAATGAGTTACAAAATGAGGTTAACACCAAGTTAGACATCCATCTAACATCTTGTTGGGGGTCTTTATCTTATTTTGCAGATGCAAACCCAGCAAACCTTTACTCAAACACATAAACAACCGAGGATCCTTGAAGAAATAGTTTTGTACTTGATACAATAATTTAGGATTTTGTCAACAAACAGAATCTTATGCAAGTAAGAAATTTCATTGGTTAACCAGTGGGTGACAATTGCACTCTAATGAGTTTACCATCGTTCCAGTTTGATCACAAGTGGTGGTGAGCTCTAGCATGGTGACTGCCTGGTATCGAGATTTTGACATTTGTTGGAACAAACCTTGAATGTTATACACAATGAACTCGTTGTGTCCAGGCTCATGGGGGTGGTCGTTCTTATCACCGATTATGATTGTGAGTGTACTGGTGGAGCTCATTGGTGGAGAGCCACTGTCAATCATCAGGATGGGAAGAAGATACTGCTTCTGCTGTTCACGGTCAAAGCTACGGAGAGCAGTTATCATGGCGCTGCCGTTCCGCAGATCTGTCAAGTTGAAATTAGTAACATCAGATGTCAGAACTAGAAGACGGATGGAAAATGGTCCACCATTGGATGAAGTATCACGGTCAATAACATTTAAAAGTATTGAGGTGTTGTTCATGTGAACAACTTGTGGTGCAACAGTGTTCTCCCACACGATTGGATGATATGCAGCCTCAAATTCAGGTCCGTTGTCATTGACATCCTGTACAGTTACTAACACAATGGCAGAACCGGTATGAGCAGGGCTCCCCATGTCTGTAGCAAGGATCATGAGCCTATGTTGAGACACTTTCTCCCTATCCAGGGAGTCCGAAACAACAATCCAACCACTCTTATCAACCAGGAACTGTTGGTAGGGGTCAGATTCTGGGGCAATGCTATAAGTGAACCTTCCATTTTGACCAGAGTCCATATCCATGGCTGTCACCTGTGTCACAATGGTACCCACTGGGGCATCTTCAAATATGGTCCCTGCCTCATAGAACTGTGGGAAGAAAACAGGGCCATGATCATTGGAATCTTCCACCTGAATGATGCAGTAGGCAAGACTGAAGAAGTCAGCATCCTCCACTTTGACCGTCAAGTTAAACATCCGCTCATGTGGCTTCTCGAAATCAATCTTCTTCTTGAGCCTGACTATACCGCGGCGGTTCACTTTGTCAGTTTCAATGAAAAATTTGCGGTCTTCATCTCCCCCAATGATGCTAAATGTCATGACTGAATTTTCTCCTTCATCACCATCGGTGGCAGCTACCACAACAACTTCCGAGTTTATATCTAAGTTTTCTGACATGGTAGCCATGTAGACCCTTTGGGAGAACACTGGTGGATGGTCATTTACATCAGAAACAACAATTGTGGCTGTTCCTGTTCCTGAAAGTCCTCCTCCATCACGAGCTTCCACCACAACGAGATATCGATCCACAACTTCCCGGTCCAAAGAGCGCAAAACCGTATAGATGGTGCCTGTGGTTGGGTTGATGGAAAAGAGGTTCAGATTGATCTCATTCCGTACATTCTGCGCTATTCTGTAAGTAAGGATGGCATTCTTCCCAGCTTTTGGATCGTCTAAATCTGTGGCGCACATTTCCATGATGGAAGTATCTGCTGGGGAGTTCTCAGGAACGTGTCCCAAAAAGCAGTTGTCCGTTGAACACAGAAAAAGTGGTGCGTTGTCATTGATATCCTGCACATCGACTAAAACATCAGCAAAGCCAGTGAGGCCAGCCCCGTTCTCATCAGTGGCGAGCACAAGGAAACGCCAAGCAGAGCGAACTTCCCGATCTAAATGTCTCTGGGCAAAGATTCTTCCATTCATCTCATCTATAGTGAACTCGCTTCCAGCGCCCTGGCCTTGTAGAGAATAACGCAGAGCGCGCTGGTCTGCTTCTTGATCTGGATCAGTAGCTGAGACCTGCATAAAGCACAGACGGAAAAAACAGTCATGCATGCTAGATTTAGACAATTATTCACAAATGAGAAATGGCCTATTTGCCCTCACATGACTGAGTGAAAATCAAAAGGAGGCAGGAAGAAAATAGCGCAGTTCAAAAACATAATGATGCTTACAAGAACCAATATGTTGCATTTTCTACTGATTTGAAACATTTTATTTTTTTTGTGGCTTTTTGTGTCAGTTGATGGGGCAATGAAGAGAGGCAGGGGACTTATGTGAGGACCCTGTTTGTGGACTTCAGCTCAGCATTCAACATAATAAACTCTCCCAGCTGTCTGTCGCGGACTCTACCTGACAGTGGATCACAAGCTCCGTTCCCTCCGCGGTCCTGAGTGGTGGCAGCTTCCCTAAGGGAACGAAGCAGGTGTAAAGCTTGCAATACTCTCCCAGTGAGTAGTACAGTATTTTTGTGCTCCCATACTGGGTGGCTCTTCTTCTCCTCCCCCCTTCAGCATCTGACTGAGCGCAGCAGTCAGCTCTGCTATGTTCTGTTGTTCTGGGGCTTTGCCTCAGCCTGGCCCCAGCAGAACTAGGGTCCAGATCTGGGAGTCCCCTTTTCGGTGCTCCCTTTCTGTGTTTTTTCTATACAGCTCCCCTTCCAGGCGGCTAGTATGAACCAGTCCCGTTACCCCCTTGCCTTGGTGAGTAACGATGACTTCCATCTCTGCCACTCTTTTGTCTGCAGAACGATGATTCGCCGGTAGCCTTGCGGGCCTCGACCTGATCTCCGCGCTCGCCTCCCCACGTTGAGGGGTGCCCTCCTTCTGAGTACAGCTAGGCTCTCAGTGTTGGACGACTTCCCCGTCAATGATAGTTCCGGGCAGGGGCAGAAGGAGTTCCTATTCAGGTGACTACAGCTTAATCAGCTAACCTTTTTCAAGTTTAGTGCTGGCCTGTTTGGATGGACTTCGGGCATGGTGCTTTATAGAGGCTCCTATTCAGTCGTCTTATCCCGACTTACGTCTCCAGGACCGACTGAAAGGGAACGTCCAGGTTACTTGCGTAACCCCACGTTCCCTGAATAGGGAACGGAGACGTTACCCTTCTGCCATACCCTGGAAGTCGGGAATCTGAGGTGGCGGAGGTAAGTAGGTTGGCTCCTCGGAAAATCCCATACTGAAGCGTGGGTCACGCTGGATCTTATACCCGGCTGTTTGCTAATCAATCAACCACGCCTGCAAATCAAATTGCCCTTTAAAGTGTTTGATCATTGACTGTCATTGGTCTCATCCAGGATTGGATGCACTATAGCATCGTTCATTCAGGTTTCTTGGCACCATAATCTCTCTGAAGTGGAGCACACACATCGACTCCATCATCAAGAACTTCCCGTGCCAGCAGAAGAAGTTCATCCTCCCACAGACGTTGCTAAATCACTTCTACTCAGGGGTCATTGAGTCTGTTCTCTGCTCATCCATCATTGTTTGGTTTAGCTATGCATCTAATTCAGACATCCAGAGGACCATGTGGAATGCTGGGAAGATCATCCTGCTCCCCTGCCGTTTCTCCAGGACCTATACACCTATACACAGAGTGAGGAAGAGGGCCAGCAAAATCACCCTGGACCTCACACACCCCTGAAACCACCTCTTTGAACTCTTGCCCTCTGGCTGGCGCTTCAGAGCCACAAATTCTTAAATATACCTTTTATTTCAACATTGCACCAGCACTGTACTTACTATACTTGCAAGCACACTGGTTTAATGTTGCCACTAGCTTTGATTTGTTACGTGTTGTTTGTTTTGTTGTTCCCTTGTGTACTGTTGTACTGGAGTACTCCCATATACCAAAATAATTTCTGTGTGTGCTCACACACACGCACACACTTGGCAATAAATTCTCAGTCTGATTTTGAAAATGTAAAAATAGTCATAGGTGTATGTCGCAGGAGAGGGATCACACAACAAGGTTGTAAACAGAAATATCCCCAGAGGGTGGATTTATTGAACAAATACGTGATGTGGAAGTGCTCAAGTGCGGTGCAGTCTTTGAAGTGCTCGGTGCTCGTGTCTTCTTCCCTTGTGCGTACCGGTGAGTTTTCCCAGTGGTGCTCGTGAAGGCGGTGTCCTAGGAGGATCGGGCTTCTGAGCTGGGCCGTTCCGTGGGCTCACGGGCTGTCTGCGTGGGAGAGAGAGAGAGAGAGAGAGAGAGGTATTAGCTGCTGCATTCGCTGGAGATCACGCTTGTTGTGGAAGCTCTCTCTCTCTCTCTTATGCTGCCGCGCTGATGAGGCGCGGCTGTTCCCACTTCGCCCTTGATGGCGGGCTCCAGGTGTTCCGTGTTTATGCCAGGACCGCGCTGATCGGAATGGGCCTCCGTCACACTCCCCCCCCCCAAGCGTTGTCCTGGCGGGTCCTGAAACGCATCATAAACAGATTGGGGATAAGGGGTGGGTGGGGAGTAACCCCCGACAAACCTGCATATCCGGCCCAGATCCGGGATAGGCCTTCTGCGTTGGCGTTGTTGGCTCCGGCCCGGTGACGGACTTCAAAGTGGAAGTCCTGGAGCGCAAGGAACCAGCGGGTCACCCGAGCGTTGGTCTCCTTTGCTCTGGCCATCCATTGAAGTGGGGCGTGGTCTGTAAGGAGGGTGAACCGCTGGCCCAGGAGGTAATACTTTAGCTCCAGGACTGCCCACTTGACGGCCAGGGCCTCCTTTTCGACGGCCGCGTACCGGGTCTCGGCCGGGTTCAGCTTCCTGCTGATGTAGATCACAGGGTGTTCCTCACCTTCCTGTACTTGGGACAGGACGGCTCCCAACCCTGTGTCGGAGGCGTCGGTCTGTAGCAGGAAGGGGCAGTAAAAGTCAGGCGCTCGGAGTACCGGCTTTGTCGTGAGAGCCTGCTTTATGCTCCGGAACATCCCCTCCAGTTCTGGAGTCCATTCGATCTTCTCCGGCTGCCCCTTCCTGGTCAGGTTTGTCAGGGGGGCGGCTAAAGAGGAGAAGTTGGTGATAAAACACCTATAATATCCCGCCAACCCCAGGAAGGCTCGTACCTGGGTTTTTGTGGTGGGACGAGGTGCCTCTTGAATGGTTTGGACCTTCTTGTCTTGGGCCGGATCACTCCCCGTCCCACACGGAATCCCAGGTACGACGCGTCGGCTTGCGCAAGGTGACATTTGCTGGGGTTGACGGTCAGCCCGGCTCCCCGGAGCTCCGTGAGCACCCTCCGCAGACGGTCCAGGTGGTCGTCCCATGCCTCCGAGTGGATGACCACATCATCCAGGTAGGCCGCGGCGTAGGGCTGGTGTGGGCGGAGCAGGACGTCCATCATCCTCTGGAAGGTGGGAGGGGCTCCATGAAGGCCGAACGGGAGACAGCAGTATTGCCAGTGGCCAGATGGCGTGGAGAAGGCGGTCTTGGGATGGTCTTCTGCGGCCACTGGCACCTGCCAGTAGCCCTTCGTGAGGTCGAGGGTGGATATGTAACGGGCCCGTCCTAGGCGATCCAGGAGCTCATCCACCTGGGGCATGGGGTAGCCGTCGAATTCAGAGACCTCATTTAGCCGGCGGAAGTCGTTGCAGAAGCGGAGGGTGCCGTCGGGTTTGGGAACCATCACGATGGGACTGGACCACGGGCTCCGGGACGGTTCTATTATCCCCAACTTCAGCATGTGTTGGACTTCCTCCTCTATAGCCTGCCGACAGGCTTCCGGTACTCTGTAAGGCCGCTGCCGGACGATCACTCCTGGTTGGGTCCGGATGTGGTGCTCAACGATGTTGGTCTGCCCAGGCTGATGGGAGAACACATCCTGGAATTGACTGACCAGGTGCTGCAGCTCCTTCTTCTGGGCAGCCGAGAGGTCGTCGTTGGTGTCCACAATCAGCGGGGAGCAGGAGGCGAGTACGGCGAGCTGGTCTCTGGTCCCCACCCACTTCTTCAGGAGGTTGATGTGATAGAGCTTTTCTGGCTGTCTTCTTCCAGGCTGTCGAACTTTGTAATTGACTTCACTGACCTTTGCCGTGATGGTGTATGGCCCCTGCCATTTTGCCAGAAACTTGCAGGCCGAGGTGGGGACCAGGACCATCACT
>SRMA01025595.1:0-27703 GCA_007224835.1 Danionella cerebrum
TGGAAATAAGTATTAACTACAGCCATTTCCATCCTCTTGGCAAAGTCCACCACCATCTGTCCTTCTAGGTTCCTGTCCTTAACACCAAACCTGCCCATCACCTCCTCATCACCTCTGTTGCCCTCACCAACATGCCCGTTGAAATCTGCTCCCACCACTACTCTCTCCCCTCTCTGAACACTCTCAATCACCTCATCCAACTCTCTCCAAAATCTCTCCTTCTCTTCCAACTTACAGCCTACTTGTGGAGCATAACCACTCACTACATTCAACATCACCCTTCAATTTCTAACTTCAAACTGATCACCCTGTCTGACACTCTTTTCACCTCTAAAACATTCCTCACAAACTCCTCCTTCAGGATCACTCCTACCCCATTTCTCTTCCTATCCACACCATAGTAAAACAGTTTGTATCCCCCTCCAATACTACGCGCTTTGCTACCCTTCCACCTGGTCTCCTGCACGCACAGAATATCTACCTTCCTTCTCTCCATCATGTCCGCCAGCTCTCTACCCTTCCCTGTCATTGTACCAACGTTAAGGGTCCCTATTCTCAGATCTATACTCCTGCCTTTCCTCTTCTCTTTCTGTCGACGAATCCTTCCCCCTCCTCTCCTTCTTCGACAAACAGTAGTCCAATTTCCACCGGCACCCTGTAAGTCAACAGCACCAGAGGCGGTCGTTGTTAACCCGAGCCTCGACCGATCCGGTATGAAAATCGATTTGGCGACTCGCATAATTGGTTTTTGGCATATTTTACGCCGGATGCCCTTCCTGACGCAACCCTCTCTATTTATCCAGCCTTGGGACCGGCACAGAAGTCACTGGCTTGCAACCCCTGTGGCTAGATTATATATATATATATATTTCAAATTACCGTATACACAATTTGATTGGACAGAATAGGGGTCAATCACTGTAGAAAAATATAAATTAATTTTTTTTTTAATAAAGTAGTTATTGACAGTAAAGGCAGGTTGACAAAAAAGTAGTGCAGTAAAAGTACAGATACAGAACTAGAAATGTATTTGAGTAAAGGGATAAGTTTTTAAATCTACTCACTAAATTATATTTTCTGAGAAAAACTACTCAATTACAGTAATTTGAGTATTAGTAATTAATTACTTTACACATCTGTGTGAGATACACTTGGGACAGGACTGCAGACTACTGTAAGGATCGCCCACATACCGTAATTAGCATATGGCTACATGAATAAATAAATTAATTTAAGAGAATTATAAAAAATATGAAAACAGAATGGGCTAAAATACTTACTTTATTATTTATTAAATTATTCATTTAAGTAATTTTTTGTATCTCCTTGTAGCTGCTCACACTAACACATAATTAGCATGTGTTACTCCCACCTCAGTGGAGGGTGGGGATATAAATACTAGCCTTCCTGGGTTCTGCAACTTTCGTACACTGTATCAGTCATTTCACAGTTTCAGCTGATCCAGCACCATCAAAAGGAATGACTGACAATCCGGACCCGTTTGGTAAGCAATTTAACAGTTTTATTCAAATAAAAATGCAAGCATATTATTTCCCTATATATATATTTTTTTTTCAAAAATCATTATTATTTTTATTATCAGCAGCAGTGTTTTAAAGACATAGAAACACATTTGTACATGTAACCCTGCTCTGAAGAGCTGAGGAATAGTTAAATTAAGAATTTGAATTAAGCAGTGCATCAATTCATGTCAAATAGTATGCCTCCTGTGCCTGTTATCAATCCATGTAATTACAATATAAGCTATAGTTTCATTTCCTACATGACATTTGTTTGATTTACTCTTAAATATTTTTGTTGTGCGTCGAGCATGCATCTTATTCCCAAGTCGTCACTGGGTTTTCACATTTTAAACATATATTTTCAAAGATTTATTTGCTACATTTATTTGCTGCAAGCAGATTACAAACTTCTGAGCACTTAGATTATTTCAACATTTTTCAATGACTTGCTCTTTTCTTGACCCGCTGTTCAAGGATCTAATGTTTGTTTCGGAAAAGTGATCTCCAGTAAAAATATCTGAAATTATAAATGCGTGAAGTTTACCTAACACTTTTCTTTTCTGTATTTTTTAGCCACAGAGGGAGATTTCTATAAAGGTTACTATGACTATGAGAATTCAACAATAGAAAAGCCGTGCAACAATGACAACCCAAAGGCGTTTGGTCAAGTTTTCCGTACCACCCTCTACAGCTTTGTTTTCATCATTGGCTTCGTTGGAAATGGTCTGGTCATGTTGGTTCTCATCAGATACCGTAAAAAATCCAACGTGACAGATGTGTGCCTTTTCAACCTGGCTCTATCAGATCTGCTCTTTCTGATGTCCCTGCCGTTTTGGTCTCAGAATGCCATGGATGAGTGGATTTTTGGTCCTTTCATGTGTCACACGATCTCAGGGCTCTTCATGGTTGGACTCTTTGGGAGCATCTTCTTCATGGTTCTTATGACATTGGATCGCTATGTCATCATCGTTCATGCCCACAGCACATTCTCCAGAAATCGATCCACAAAGATGGGGTTGGTTCTCTCATCTCTCGTTTGGGTGCTCAGCTTGTTTGTATCCCTCCCCAATATTATTTTTGCCAAAGAAGGGAAGGATGCAAACAAAACGTCATGCATTTCTGAATTCCCAGAGAATTCAGCCTTGGAGTCATTCAATTATCTGAAAATCAACGTCCTGAGCTTGCTTTTCCCTCTGATTATTATGGTGTTTTGTTATTCAAGGATTATCCCAACTCTTCTTACGATAAAGTCCCAAAAAAGGCACAAAGTCATCAGGCTCATCCTAGCAGTGGTGGCCATTTATTTTCTCTTCTGGACTCCATACAACATTGTCATGTTTCTTGTGTTCCTACAGAGGAAAGGATTTTTTCGCTCATGCGACTGGCTCAAAAGTTTGGGTCTTGCTGTGCAATGGGTAGAAACAATTGCTCTGAGCCACTGTTGCCTCAATCCAATCATCTACGGATTTGCTGGGGAGAAGTTTAGAAGAGCCATTCTAAAATTCCTAAAAGATTTCTTCCCATCATGCTTCATGCGATGCACGATGGTCTCTCGACATTGGTCCAAAAGAAGAAGCTCTGTCTTTACAAGATCAACTTCTTTAGAAAACTCCTCCACACAAATCGCTTAAAATAAAGTGTCCACAACAAATGTGTCCAAGTTCCTCTTTTTTTCCTGAATTCATGTTTAGTTTGTCTTGTCCTATTTTAACTCTTTTGTTTCTGAACAACAACACTGTAAACAATGCAAAACAGATGTTGTCTTTGTTCTAATTCTCTGATCTTAATCTTTTATTAAAGATGTATTTGGCTCATATTTCAGTGCTTGATTTTAAAATGTGTATTGTAATGCTCATTGCCTTTAATAAATGTGTTAATATAAAAAAACATTTTCTTGAGAGAGAAGCTGTTTATTTAATAAATACTTTCATAGTTGTCGTGAAAAGGAAACGAAATAAATGATCATTATCTCAGAATCAGCTCCATTTTCATGGTTGGTGACAGGGGAAGTACACTGATAAATATCTGTGAACCACAACTGTGATGATTTCTCTGTGAGAACTACATGTGAATTTTTTCACTCAACAAATGACAGCAATCAATGTTGCTTCCCCCTGGAGGGTAAGAAGTATGTTGCAGCCATGGAAGAGTACTTTTTTTTATTGGAAATATAAAATACAAATACAACAAAATGGCATTCAATTTTCCAACTTGTGTATCACATATGGAAGGCTCAACACAAAATAGTATACAAAATTGGACGATAACAAAAAACATCCAAACTCAAGTAAAATTAAGTGTGAAAATAAACAATAAAAAAAGAAAACAATATAAGGCAGATATCGTTTATAGCAAGTTATATAATACAAACAAATTAAACATTCTTAAGGCATTTTTGGTTTTCATTTTAGCCAGGGCATCCGAGAAGATTTTAAGATTTTTTATGAAGATACTGTGTAGTGGAGGGGTTTTAAAGTATCTACATTTATGAATAAAATGTTTGGCTAGTACAGTGATCATATTTATCAAATCATGCACAACAGAAGAATCTTTAGTGATTCCATATGGTACATCTTGTAATGTGAAAGTCAAAACTTTAGCATCCACATTCTTTATTTTCAACCAGTCTTGCACTTTTTTCCAAAATGATTGTACGGCGCAACAAGTAAAAATTATGTGTTCTGTGTCTTCGATTAAGTGTTTACCTAAATGGCATGGTGAATTTTCAAAATTACATTTTAAGTGTAAAAACCTATTAGAAGGGTATATATCATTTAATTTTTTAAATTGTACTTCTTTTGCTTTGGGAATAATTGGACATTTAAGATATGCCGTTCTAAAGTGTTTAACAGTATTTTTATCCAATGAAATAAATAATTTATTTCTTAATACTTGGTAGGGGAAGCAAGATTGGATAATAACTTGTCTTAAATGTTTGTTAGTGCAATGTTTATTAATATATTCAATTTCACCTATATAATATAGTATAGGAAGGATTGGAGTAATTTGTGAATAAGATAGGAAACTTTTCATTAACATTTTTATACCTGAGGGTATTGCATTAATAACGGTGAAGAACTGCTTTGGATGACAAGCAAATCCATGTCTTAAAGTATTATAATCTAAAATATTGCCCCTGCCATCCATTATGTCTGTTACTGACCAAATATTTTTATTTAACCACTCCTCAAAAAAATGGGATTGTTCCTATGTAGAATATACTTGTTATTATAGATAGGTGTGTTGTGGGGTGTAAAATTGTGTGTACGCGCTAGTTTCCAAAATAGCAAGACTTGTTGGTGGAATGCTGAAAGCTTCACTGGGAGTTTGGGCAAGTCAAAGTTACATCTGAGAAGAAATTGGATGCCTCCTAATTTATTAAACAAGGGACGAGGAACAGTGTACCAAAAACTTTCAGTATTACTCAAAAACCTTTGAAGCCATTTAAGTTTTAACATGGTATTCATACTTTCAAACTCAATAATATTCAGACCTCCTTCTTCATACAATTTGATGATGTCTGATTTTTTAATATAATGAGTTTTGTGTCTCCAAATAAAGTCATACATTTTCTTGTTACTTGTTTTTATGATTGCTGAAGAGGGCGCTAATGCTTGAGCAGGATAAATAAGTTTTGAAAGATATTCAACCTTGGATAAAAGAATACGCCCAAAAATTGAGATATCTCTCTGCAGCCAGCAATTCAGAATACCATTAGCGTTATGTACTATATTTTCAAAATTTTCTTTGATGTTGATTTTGGAATCCTTGGAAATTAAAATACCTAAATATTTCACTGTTTCTTTTACTGGGATGTTATACAGGGATCGATCTTGACTGGGGTGTAGTGCTAAGAGTTCACATTTGTTTAAATTTAATTGGAGACCAGATGCTTTACAGAATGAATTAATTAAAGAAATAGCCAGAGGGATTTGGTCCTTGTTTTTTTAAAAATAATGTGGTGTCATCTGCTAGTTGACTAATTCCTATTGTATTTCCGAAGATATTTAATTTCTCCATGGAGTTATCATATTTAACCTGTGTGGCTAACATGTCTACCGCTAAAATAAATAAAAATGGTAACAAGGGGCGCCCCTGTCTTATTCCACGGTCAATCTGAAATCTTTGTGTAGTGCCAGAAGGAAGAGATACTGAGCTATTCATATTTCTATAAATCATTTTTATAATATTTACAAACTTATCCCCAAATCCAAAGGATTCTAAGGACTTAAAAATAAAATTGTGCTCGATCATATCAAAGGCTTTCTTAAAGTCTAAAAATAGGATAAAACCATCATCCTCTATTAAGTCACTATACTCTAACAAGTCCATCACCAACCTTATATTATTATGAATAGACCTACCTTTCAAAAAGCCTGATTGTGATTCATTAATTAAATTATGAATTCCTTTTCTAATCTATTAACATATGTGTGTGTAAAAATTTTATAGTCATTGTTGAGTAAAGTGATTGGGCGAAAATGATCAATCAATTTTAAGTCTTTATCAGGTTTTGGAATTAGTGTAATTAAACCCTGGTTCATAGTTGGACCTAAAGATCCATCCTCAATAGATTCACGGCAAGCATTAAATACTAATGATCTAATATCATTCCAGAAAAAATTTTAAAAATTAGATGTTAGCCCATCAGGTCCAGGAGATTTATTTAGGACAGAAGGCCATGACCTTCCAACCCCATCCCCTTTTCAAATAACAACCCTCTCCATCAAAGACATTTTATCATTGAATATTGATCAAAGAGAGGAACATATTTATGTTATGGAACATTTTTTGTGTTTTGATGGTTTTCAAGGTCAACTTTTTATTTTTTATTGCTTGCAATGTTCTTATTTGAGATTATTTTTACTCACTCATTAAATTTGGCACAAAACTGGCTGAAGGGAACCGACTGATGGGAGCTATGCCTGGGAGAATATCTCTCACCCAAAGACTGCTCCTCTGAAGTCAAGACAGACTTTTGTCCCTCTTCCACTGCAGGAAAATGTCGACTCCACCCCATGGTTGTTCAGCAAGTAGTTCAACCTGTTCACCTCCCCCGACCACTCCCATTGCCAGCTCTTCTGTTGCCTGTCCCTGGCTCCCCTTGGGAAAGACGAGCTGGTCCACTGCTGGCCTAGGAACAAATGCCTATATGCATTTCTCCCAGTAAGCCTGGTCTACTGGATCACTCTTGTCACTCGTGACAACCCTCTTCCTGGTCCTGGAGTCCCTCAAGAGGGTCGGAGATCTTTACGCGGTGTACATCTATAAGTCTTGCCTGGAATTCGGGCCTGGAGTTTCCCTGGCGGTGATCAGTCTCAGGCGCTGATTCATGCCCAAGGTCTCATCTGTTCCCTTCTGGAACCAGGTGGTGACTCTGCAAGTTCTGCTTACGGAGGGTTCAGTCCAGTGTTCGCTTTGTTAGAGCCCTCCGGCACTACACGGACCGAACCTGGGAGTTCCATAACTCCCGGCAGCTTTTCATATGTTTTGGAAGTCAGCGTTAAGGGTGTGCTGTCTCTAAGCAGGGGTTAGCCCACTGGATTGCGTTGGTCTGTATGGAAAGTCCTCAGACAAGGGAACGGAATCTGAAAGGGATACGGTGACGTGTCTTTGAGCATCTGGAAAAGCGCTATATAAAGTGAAGGCATGATTATTATTATTTTTAAGCTTTAATATTTCTAACACTTTTTACTATGATCTTATACAGTCTTCTGCGGTTTTCTTCTAGACAGGCCACTAGTTTCTGGGGCAGTGTCATACTAGTGTGGACCTCCAGAAATCCAGGGGAAGCTCAAGCTCCCAGACCCTACCTCCTCCTGAAATGTTTTTCTTGAATTATGTCTATATGTGCTTGGTTTCAATGGCTTTTTTAAACCTGCTCCACACTGCCCTCTGAAGGACAGTGCAGAAAAGGCTCTTTTTGAGCTACCTTACCCAACGTATACTCATTTCTCTGTTTCTTTCTCAAATGCTACCTCTCAACACTAGCCTGTCCTCACCATGTCTGTGGGCAGAGGGGCCTTATTTTACTGCATGTAACAGAGCATGTGACATATAAAGGCTACTTACTTACTTACAAGACACAGCATACAAGAAGAGTAAAATGCAAACTAGAGTAGTTTTTTCTACAATTGTCTTTCATGATGTTTTTGTTCTAAATAAGAAGTTTATATGTGTATTGTGTGTCACTTTACTTTGTAAAGTGTTACTTTTATTTGAGCCACACCCCACAATCATTGGCATTTCCCAAGAAATTCTCACTCCACAGACACAGAAACTCAAAATCCGCCAAAATGGACTCAAAATGGACAGGATTCTGAGAAAACGGCGGAAACTCACTGGACAGGCTTGCTAGAAAGATCTGAGGCGCTGGCGTGTGGCAGCTTGCTATTCTGGACTAGCAGAGGACAACACCAATAAGCTAAGGTAAGCAACCTACTAATCTTTCAAGCTGGGTAGCGTCAAAGTTAGGAGAGAGAGTCACACTCAGTCAGCTCCGAAGGAAAATTGCATACTGAAGCGTATGCTAATCAATCACCTACGCCTGCAAATTAATTTGCCCGTTAATATGTTTGTCAGTCGCTCTCACGATGATTCGCTCCCATTCAGTCGGTTTAATCCCGACTAACGTCTCCGGGACCGACTGAAAGGGAACTGTTGTTTTGCCTATAGTGGAATCCTGATTTGAAGAAAGAGCAAATGAAACTTCTGTTCTTATTTAAGATACACCAATTTCAAAGTAATAAAGAGTACCCAGACATACAATATCCTGGTTTCCAAATGAAAACATAAAGTCGGGTATTCTTTATATTCTTTTGTTTCACGAAAACAGACTCGCCATTGAAGGTGTGAAGAAAACAGATGATGTTTTTTTTTTTTTTTTTTTTTTGAGTGGGATGAATTGGCTTTTAAAATGATTTTGACACATGTCTTTGTGGGTGGGGGGATATTAGAGGTCAGGCAGTAGTCTTCAAACAGCAAAGGACTCAGAATTTTTGTTTTATGTATTCCACTGGAATTTATTGCAAACATCCATTCTCTCTAACCCCAGCCCGGTGACAGGAAATGTCTTTAGATTTCACCTTCGCCTCACAAGAGACTGAGATGCAGAAAAAGAACCTCATGCAAAACACTCATTTAACAGGAAATTTACAGAGGCCAAAAGTAGAGAGAGAGTGAGCCATATTATCATTGTCATTAATACATGGGACAAGAACCTCGTGAAAACAAGAGCTGGAGCTTTTGTCAACATGACAGAAGTGTTTACAACCAGGTAAAATAAGAATTATTTTCAGGGTTTTACTATTGCAGGTTCTGGTTTGGTTATAGATTGTGAAAGAATAACAACCACTAAACTTTACATTAGATATGTATTACGGATAAAATATACTAAGTATGATTAGTTATGTGCACAAGTGGTTTCACTGGTCTGAGTTTATTTGCTTGTGTCAAGTTTATTGACAGATTTCTTTAAATAAACTGACAGATTTTTTTAAACTCAATTAAAAAAAACTTTTGTGTGTGTTTTTTTTTAAATCCTTGGAATGATGCCGTTTACAAAAGCATTTTGTACGATGACAGTCAGTTGTGGTACAGAACTATAGAGGCATTGTGGTGGGATGTCTCAGAAATCTGTGGTTACTACGACCTCCTGTTTGGGTGTTTAAAATCCTAATGTGGCAGGTTTGGTTTAGATCTGCTAATACGTTTTATTTATTTAAAAATTGTATAATACTGTTTTCAAAATTAAATTTATTACAAAATTTAATTTTAAAACTTTTTTTTTGGCAAAGCTTAATAACATTTTTTAGTACAAGCCCAGCTTCTTTTTTTATTGCATTACACAATAATTCCACAATTCTGAAATTGTATAAAAAAAAAAATAAAACTTTGAGTGCAAGAGTAGAGGATACTGAGGATAGAGTTAGGAGGAAACAGATGATTCGCTGTGGCGACCCCTAAACTAGTGAGGCTCTTTGAAGGGAGCCAGATCTTTGGGATCCGTTCACTTTAAAGAGCCGTTCAAAAGAACTGGCTCATTTGGCTTCTATTTTATATTTGTGACTTTTTGAATTTAACTGGGGTTAAATTATTTTATCCTGGATATAATCACAGGAATAATATTTGATTATTGCTTCATTTGACACATGTGGACAAGATTTTAAAGTGCTAAACTGCTTTATTACTGAGATGACAGTGAGATCACTTTTTATATTTTGTATAAAATGTACGTGTGTAAAACTTCTTTGACTTGTTATTTAATGCATCACCTAAACACTTATAAATATACGAAGAACAAAGTAGGCTTCAATAGAGTTTCACGCAAAAACCTTTAGAAATGTCCACACAAGTAAATTTTTAACAATACTGAAAACTAATAAACAATATTTTAAAACTATACAAACCCAATAACAAAGTAAGTCTGACCAAAATAAATTACAAAAATGATTAAAAAGTTCCAGTCTTTATGGCCTCTCTTTCTTTTCTTTCTAAAAATTCATACATCGACAATGATCTCATGACACGCTCACATAGACATGGGTTTAAATACAACATGTAGAACACCTGTAGAATAAGAATAATAACTAAATTGGAAACCAGACGGGGGCAGAAAAGCAACGAGGAAACCCACACTGAAAGATCATGTGATGGAAACCCGATGGAAAACACAGAAAATATAATAAACAGGAGAAAAAGGCAGAAAAAAATACAGGGAAGGACGACACCATAACAATACACAGCAGAGGTTGTCGTGTTTGGTAATTCACATTGCTCAAAGAAAGTGTTTATTGGCCTATTTTGATTACTTGAGATAATCGGAAGTTACCATTCACTTTATGGATTCCCATATCCGAGTTATTCGAGATACGCTAAAGTAAATGACTGAAAGGGAACATCATGGTTTATTTATCTAAGTACCTCTCTATTTGAATCTGAAGTCTCACTCAAGCTACGGTGCACCAAACTGTCAACCACAACTCAGCCTAGCACAATTGCTACTTGAAAGACTGCTACCTGATTTAAGACATCTCCCTTAAGATGTCTTGTGTTGGTCTAAGCTGAAAAGACTTTGGCTTTGATCTTAGTTTTGTTCAACATCTTTTTTTAATGTTGTATTTAAAAATTCGTTCTTGTGAGTGTCCAGTTATCTTCTAACCAACTTATTCCCTTTCGGGGTCGAAGGGGTCTGCTGGGCGCATCAGGCGAGAAGCGGGGGGGGGGGGGGGGGGACATTCACAACGAAGAGGAATTTAGATTATTATTCAATTAACCTAATGTTTATGGGATTGTGGGAGTAGCCGGAGTACCCAGAGGAAAGTCAGGGGAGAACATACACACTCCTCAAACATGCAAACATCGAACCGATCACTTTTTGACCAGAAGGCCACAGTGCTACCCAGTGCACCACCGTGCCACCTGTTTCGTACCATACAAAGAAGTAAATTAAATTTATGCACAAACAGGAATATTGTGTAAAATATTTGCGATTAAAGCAACGAGTCCAATGAAACAAAATCGCCACTTTCTGATAAACTGGCACCAAATATCAAAAGAGAAAAGGGAAGTTGCTGAGTTAGGCATTTTTTGTATATTATAAACTTACTTGCGCCTTAGAACATGTAGACAAACACAATATGTGCAGTCATGTCATCTTGCTTTTGGAGGTGTGAGATTGGTATTAAGGAACACATCCGGCCAAGACCGTTTTGGGAGGTGATGGTCCCAAACCACTTTCATGACAGACTTTGGCGAAGGAATTTTAACTGAAAATTGTAAAAATTGTACTGGGAATTATTGGGTAAATGCATTTGCATTGTAGGTTATTTTTTATTTAATAAAAAGTTTATCCGCCTGTACACAATTTTTTCATGCACATTTTCTAAATGTATGCGCATCCACATTTTTTCCCCCAAAATGCGCATAATAATAAGTGAATGAGAATGCAGCAAATGATATTTTTTTTCTCACTTGTGTGTATTCCTGCAATATTTGTATCATTATAAATGCCATAATTATTGTGTTCAGTTTCCTTTGTTATGTTTCACGTCAATTAACATTCATACTTAACTAAATAATCTATTTGTTTTCTTACAGAATGCTTCCATCCACAGATGATTACTCTAACATCAATTATGATGCCTTGATCACACTTAAAGATTCACGCATGAATTCCGATCTCAGGGTTGCCATTTTGTATATCGTATTTGTACTGGGTCTCATTGGCAACATCACCGTTTTATTGGTCCTCTTGAAAAGCATGCATGTGAAAAATATGACAAACCTTTGCCTGCTGAATCTTACCTTGTCAGACCTCCTCATGGTCATATCCCTTCCATTTTGGGCCCTTTACATCAAAGGTCCGCACCTGAAAACAGATGTGATGTGCAAAGCTATGGCAGGCACATACCAGGTAGGATTCTACAGTGGGATTTTGTTTGTGACTCTTATGAGTGTGGATCGTTACCTGGTCATCGTTCATGCAGTCGCAGTTCTAGGAGCGAGGATGATGCGTTATGGCATTGTGGCGAGCATGATCATTTGGATCGTTTCCATCACTGCCGCTCTTCCAGAGGTCATCTTTGCAGCTTTGGTGATGGAAGAGAATACCACCAGCTGTCAGAGGATTTATCCACCTGAATCGGCTCAGCAATGGAAGCTTTTCCGAAACTTTGGTGAAAACATAGTTGGGCTCTTCCTCTCTTTGCCTGTTATCACCTACTGCTACATTAAGGTCCTTATGGTTGTGAAAAAAACAAGAAACTCTAAAAAATACCGTGCTATAAAGCTTATCTTAGGCATTGTGGTTGCGTTCATGGTCTTCTGGGTGCCCTATAATGTGGTGGTGTTTCTGCAAACCATGCAGGTGTTTGGGATTCTAGACAGTTATGAATCTTATCATAACATCAGCTTGGCAATGGAAGTAACAGAGACAATTGCACTCACACACTGCTGTATAAATCCTGTCATTTATGCCTTTGCTGGAGAAAAGTTTAGGAAGTACTTGGCAAGTGTGTTTTCAAAATATCTACTATGTGTAAAGGCCATCCGGTCAACACCAACCCAATCCAAAGTTTCAGAGAATGAAACTTCCAACACTGGTGTCTTCTTTGCAACTCCTAGCAGAAGTGTTCAAGTTTAATGGGTCTTGAACAGGTTTCTTTTGAAGAGGTCCAATGTTATGGATATGGCCATTTTACATCAAAATGTAATTACACTTTGAAGGAATTGGTATTAACTGAGCTTCAGCATTATTTTATACTATTCTATCAGCTTCTATATGCAAAAAAAAGACTATTTTTATTCAGAATGTTGTGGATGTTTGTTTTGTATATACTGAAAATACTTTTCCCAGCAGGTTAGCTTTGTTGATGTACGAATATGTGAAAACCTTACCAGATCCATTTATTTGAATGTGGTGTGTTTATTCTGACCTATCTGTCTCAACATCAGCGTATAAATGAGCAGATCCAGGAATTGTAAAAGTGTTTTGTCCTGTAATAATCACACCTACCACTAGAGCTCTCCCTTCTTGCAGCCGAGCTTTTACCTGACAGTTACCAAACATATCAAGAAACAAGCCATGCATTCTATAACTCAGTTCTGAATAAAATCAGGTTCATTTTAAACAAAATTGTCCTAATTTACAATAGTTAAATAATCTGTTAAAATGACATGTTAAGAGACCATTTAAATGTTTAACATTGTCTGCATCTCATAAAAAGCAAGAAGTTTCCACATTTAAGACCTGTCTAAGACACAAAGTGGGTCTTTGATGTTTCCACCATGATGCATGATACTGAATATTTTGACCTGAAAGTCATTTTGTTTGTATTATATTTTATGATTTGATAGCTCATATTTCACACTTTATACGAATTTCATATTAAAGATTTTGTTTTTTACGGTTGCTTCCTATTAAACAAACACAAAATCTATCATTCGGTTTTATGGTTTTAAATAGGTGCTTTCATATTTTGTACGTTTGCTGAGACATACGCCTGACATTTATAGTAAAAAAATGAAATTGTTTCAGGAAAGTAGCTTCCTTTGAATATATAAACCCTTGTAAAAACCACAGACTTGTGTGCTCTGCACACCGAAAGGACTTCCTGTGTTCTCACGGCTTTGTACATGCATGCATGGTGCTGCAGTGTTATTTTGCAGACATCATCTAGTATAAAGTTCCACAGAACTTTGCACATATAAATGTCCAGGTGTGGAACAAATACAACTGACCACAATTATAAATATATTTTTAAAATGTTGAGTTGAATGCAAAAAATAGAGAAGCAATTGTTAAATATTTCAAATCTGTTTTGACTCAAGCGGCCTTTAATCAGTGATAAGGATCACACTCAACCACTTTCTCATTGAGAAGCACATCATACCAGAATACCAATGATGAGGTCCACACACTGGGACAGATAAAAAATACAAATGACAACAATTGTGCAGAAAGCTGAGAGTAAAAGCTAACATGATTGCATACCAGCGGTGGGACTTTAAAAAAGAGCTAGCGCTTTCTACATTTAACTCTGTGATACTACAGTGTGTTACTAACTAAAGTACATTTTGACTGAGACAGTTAGTGACCACATCGACACCAAATAACCACAACAGAGCACAAAAGTATGTCAAATAAATCTAGACAAACTCCAGATTATGGTTTATGTATTTCATTCTGACTGCAGCTGATAGATGCTGTTCAGCAAGTGAGTGTGAGAGCTTTGAGTAGACGATTACTCTAGCTCTCGTTGCTTTTTGAGACAAGTCAAATGTCTTCAATGACCCTAAAAAAACCTTCAGTTGGCAACACTGTAAACAACCAAATCTTCAGAAGTGTATTTTAGGTTGTGATTCTGTAATGCAAATACACACGTTTCACTACTACACAAACATTTGATATTTTACGTTTTTATGGATCCTTTTGTGACGTTTTTACTTCAGGCAAAAATATTAGACTCTAAAACAGAAGCAATAAATTTGCTGATCACTATTCATAGACCCGAAATGCTCATTACTGTTATTAAAGTGTTCCTGCTTAAAGTGTATTTTCTGTCCAATTGTTCTTGGAGAGAGAGATGCGACATGCGAATTTCCCACATCGTCCATGACAAGGTACCACAAAGTGATTAGTAGTATGCCATTGTGATGGTGACCCTTTGTGCCATCAACACCTGTTAGATGAATCTATTATGTGACTCCTGAGAGACTCATGAAAACACTGTTCATGGTAAGAATCACTAAGAGATAGAACCAACTTGGGAGAGAGATTAATGGAAGACTATGATGTTCCAGAGTAACTGAGTTCTGAAAGAAGGGTCAAGATGGATCATCACCACCGAGGGTAGAGCACAGTCAACTATTCAAATGGTAATTAATCATGAGCTAAGTGTGCTACTGAGCAGAAGAACTGGATTAGAGTTCATTTAGTTTGGGAATGAGTGAGAGACAGAGCAACAGGTTATTGAGCATCTTTATTTTCCTTTGGTTAGGTACACCTAGGCCACCTACTGGCAACCTGGAATATCCCATTTTCTTCACTTTTATACTGCTATTTCAGTGTGTGTTTGAAGCACATGTTGGAAATTTGGAACACTCACCAAACAGGGACCAATACCAAAAGTCAATTGGAGAAAGGTTCTAAAACTGACAGTAATGTAATTGTCTGCTGTTTTTTACTGCAATTTAAAACTGTGTTCGAAGGAAACCCCGAAAGGAAATAAATGGGTTGGAAAATGATTGGATTTTTGCTTTGATTTGCGATTGGAAATAATACTCATGGATATAATCTTGGACTCTGTGACCTACTCTTCTTGCCAAGCCTCTTCCATGTTTATTGATCTGATTATTATTTATCTATTTATAATATATTTTTACTTGAAAATTCCATTTTTATAGTCACAATCACATGGTTGAATCGGATTGGCCAGTTGGTTTTTACTGTGCATTCACAGGTCCTGGGTCAGAATGGTTATTGGTTTCCAGTAAAATTCTTCGTTAAGCTCATGAATGCCATGCAAAATATTTTAAAAGTAATCAGAATTTTAAGAGGATTAATCCTACAACTTTCAATCAAACATTTACACCCATATCAATAATTTGCAACTAGTTCCACAATAGTTTTGTTTAGTTTTTGCTTTTGTATATTGCTCAATATTTAACGCTAAATGTTAATATAATTTTTAATCACATTATTTGATTTCTGGGGTCCTTGGGGCGGACTTGTCCATCACCCAAGCCAAAGTCATCAAGGTGGTTGGCAAGCTTCTGGATGGCAAGGCACAAGTGTCTGGATGCTGTGGGACTGTCTTGGCTAACGTCTCTGCAGCATCTCGTGGTGGTTGGGGACAATGCCTCTGGATTGGCAGACTGGGGTGGTAGTCCCTCTATTCAAGAAGTGGGACCGGAGGCTGTGTTCCAACTACAGGGGGATCACACTCCTCAGCCTCCACGGGAAAGTCTATTCCAGGGTACTGGAGAGGAGAGTTTGACCAATAGTCGAACCTCAGCTACAGCAGGAATAATGCGGCTTCCGACCTGGTCATGGAACAATGGACCAGCACTATCTGAGGCCACGGTTCTCGACTGGAAAAGGGTGGCCTGCCCTCTCCAGGTTGGTGGAGAGCTCCTACCTCAGGTGGAGGAGTTCAAGTATCTCGGGGTCCTGTTCCCGGGGAGGATGGAGCTTGAGATTGACAGACGGATCAGTGCAGCATCTGCAGTGATGCGGTCGTTGTATCACTTTGTCATGGTGAAGAGGGAGCTGAGCCGAAAGCCGGAGCTCTCGATTTACTGATCGATCTATGTCCTACTATGGTCATGAGCTTTGGGTCATGACTGAAAGGACAAGATCACGGATACAAGAGGCTGAAATGAGTTTCCTCCGCAAGGTGAATGAGCGCTCTTTTAGAGATAGGGTGAGAAGCTCTGACACCCTAGTTTTAGGTTGCGTTTTGTCTTACATTTTAGAAACCATTAAAGCTGACACCGATATTTTGTTGCAGTAATCATCATGAAGTAATCTTTGCCTTGGGACTGGAAGAGGTTCATATCTACCCTTCCATATGTTCATTGCAGCTTTATACATTTATTAAAACCTACCATCTCTTTCTTTTAAGTGTAAATAACTTATAGCTTAGTTAAAGCATGTACTTTTACGATTTTACATTCCAGTGTTCTATGAAAACATCTGTATGCCTTAGGACATTCCCCTTGATCCGTTCCATATGTGATTAAACATGCGTCAGAGTGGGAAGGAAAGAGTATTCGATTCCCATTTTCTGCTTCACCCCTGAAGAAAGCCACTAGTTTCAGCCATCGGTGACAGCAGATGAAAAACACTTGTGCTCAGGGGATCCCCGTTTACTGATTGACAGGTCAAAGCATCCTCTTTGAAGGTAAAGAGCTCATGCACCCTTGCTTTCTTTCTCCTGCCTAGTCCAATAATCACTCCTTTCTTTGACAAGGTGAAACAAAACAGTGACTATTCCTTTTCTGTTTGCGGAAAGTTTGTTTCATATTTGAAATTCATCCATTTCTTCAAAATTCTTGTTGTGTTGTGCATATGTTTGTGTGTGCATGCGTGTGTGTATGTAGGGGACTGTAAAAATAGCTTCATTGTGTACCAAACAGTTTTCCCTCAGATTTTAAATGATCAACTGTTCAGTCTTTTAGAGAAAAGGCTAATCAAGACCTATGTTTTTGATTTTTTTTGACTTGTTTCAAAAGTGAAATTTATCTCAAATTTTGGAAACAGTTGTTGCCGCTCATTGATGTCAGGGATTCAGTTAACTCCCATGAGAAACAGCTAGCCAGCAATCATCAGTCCCCTCATCTACAACCATGAAGCCAGAGCCAAACGGACTTAAACACAAAAACTGTTAATTCTCAATTTTTACAAAATGTACTATTTTGAATTGTAGTTTTTTGTACAGTTTTGGAATTGATATAAGTAATGTTTTAAAGGTCATTTGTAAATTCGCAAATTGTAAAGTAGTAAAACATGCCTGAAAATATTTCTTTAGTCCTGGTTCATGGTACATTTCATGATACTAAATGTACGAAAAAAAAAGTGTCTGCCAAATGAATAAATGTAAATATAAAGATAATGATTTGTTTTGTGGTTTAGGTTTGCTAAACTCACTTGTTTTAGTCAATTTAAGTTTTCTTTAAGGTTTGTTTGATTTTATTAATGCATTTTTTTCACTGGATGGTCTGAATTTGATTTGTGTTAACCACACCCACTTTTCCTGACAGTGAAAACTAGTTTGGGCTAAATGCTAAACTTTCCATCTGTTTTTTTAAATACCAGCACACGTATAACAACCATTCTCTAAGTCCCTCAAAGAAAACAATTATTTCCAACACTAGAGTAAAAATGAGGTATTCTTTTTAAGTGGGTGACTGTGTGACTGGGTTAAACCACATGCAAACATCATTGCTCAGCGGTTTGAACAAGTTATGTAGCTCACAATGGTTTAAAGTATTTTCTAACTTACAATATTCCACTTAAGTACCATGCATGAACGTTTAATCTAGCACCAAGTGTTAAACACATAAAAAAACTCACTCAGAACATGTTTTTCTAGACTCATGCATGGTAAAAGTCATATGAATCAAAGCCACAGTCAAGTCAAGGTGCAACTATGCTTGCAAACCCCCACCTCTCTTTAAGGAAATGTCAAAACCAATGCCCTGCACATAAGGGGAAAAACAACACTGCATCATGCTAGTATGACCAATCTCATACGATAAGATCTTTATCTGCTTCCCTTAACTTGACAGAAGGTCAGAGGGCAACAAAAAATACCAAATACGTGTAAGTACTGCTGACAAGCACATGTCTTGTTTGAATTTTTTAAGCTGATTTTTCTGGAGAACACTTTAGTGTTTTCGTGTGAATTTAGTTCTAATTTAGTGTGAAATATTGTATTCTCTTACCATTCATACAGTTATTGAACAAGATGCAAACGTCATAGAGAAGTGATAAGAAAAGCTATTTTTTATTAGTTCACTGTTTACGCTGCTTCAGTTTCATTTTTTTTTTCAAAAAAAAGATAATGTGCTGATGCTTTAGGTTATTATGAGACTCCAAGAATATGAAGATTCTGCTGTTATTGTAGTGATATCGTACGATAGCACTCTTAGCACAGCTCTGCATATAGACCAGAAGCTTTTTAGTTAAATATATCTTATGTACACCTGTCCAAATGCAGATTTATGCAGATTTGACGACAAGTGAGGTTTCAACTTAATTACTAAAGCCCCTAAATAATATAAAATCTACAATTGTTTAGGCTTTTGTTCCAGTGCCTTAGGGGTGATCACTGTATGCTAACTGTGCATGTTTTTGTTTATATTTCACTGTCTCCCTATTTGTCTTTGCAGGTAGTGCACCTCTGGATCTGCATTCATGTACTCCACAATGGCCTCCCTGAAGTAAGACCAACCATCCTCTCTAAATATTCTTTATATTGTGATAAAAAAATATTTAATGAACGGAATCTTTTTTTGATCAGTGTTGACACTGGAAGAAATTTGAAATGGACCATCAGTGCTCTGCTTATATTACTCTGAAATGAGGAGCATAGGGTTGGACGGTGAATCTGAAACACACTATCAGATCAAAGCTATTTATTAGAATTATTCAGCACCATAGAGCTTTAGAAAATATTTGAACTGACATATACCCTTTTACAAAATCAACAGTGATTCATTTTAATGATTCATTTCTACCTGGAGATGTAAAGTTGAGTGATTAAACTACGGAGAGAAGCATCAGAGATGTGCATTTCACGACCTCTGCTGCACATAACAACAAGGTGGCATACTTACACTCTTCTGTGATGCTGAGGAGCCAGACCCATGCTATTCATGTAATGCTCACTTATGCAATCTAAATTAAAGGGGTCATGACATGTTTAGTGGCTTTGGTGATTTATGAGAGTAGATTGAATTAAAAATTGAACTATGAACGTTCCAGAGCAAAAAACAAGTTTGTTTCTTTCACACTGTTCATCGCTACATATTGAATTTGCTCAAAATGAATCCCACTATTCTCCCTCAAGTCTACCATGAGTGTCAGACAGAAACTTTGCATACACATAATGAATAAGCTAATTTGTAACTGGGGAGTAGTTCCGAAGTTTTACGAATTAAAATCTCAGCCCATTTCCGGAATAAGCCTGGGCTAGAAAATGAATAGATTGAATTAAAAATAGTGAATTTTTGAGTAAAAGAATCACATTTCCCATACAATTAGACCAACCTGAACAACATATATTTGAAAATAAAACAAGTTTTTTTTTCACATCGTGTACAAATGTGCCCATTAAAACAACACAACCACTGACAATAAAAAACAAAACAAAAAAAAAACGAAACATTGTAATGACTGTACCAAACCAACAGGTGGCAGTTGATTCATGGTGTTTTAAAATTATTATCATGACCTAATAGTAAAAACTGTAAATAAGTAATACTGTACATGCTGTAATACACACTTAAATGTTATTTAATTCTGTTTTAAAGACATAATACATTTTTTTTTCATCTACCAAACTGTCTTTTATTTTTATATTCATATTTTTATTTATACCGAAGATATTTTCACAGATAGCAAAATTAATATTTGAAGTTCATGTTTATATTTTTTAAATAGCACAAGAGTATAACCATTTGAATGTGGTTTATTAAACTTTTTTTCTATTTTTAATTTGTATTATGTTGACAATATATATTTTGAACAACATCATTTTTTATTTTTAAGTTTTTTATTAATATTTGTATAAAAAGTAGTGTATTAAATAAATAGAAACCCTACAGTGCGCTTTGTGTTTCGGAGCCCCAGGGTTTGTGCAATGGCCATTGCCCTGCTGATGAACGCACTTGATTTGGTTAAAATGTTTTCATGTATATTTGTTAAGTTTGTGCAGTTCGATGGAGTAAATGAGAGTCTCAGGTCGCAGTCCACTTCCAAATGAAATTCAGCGTGGTTCAATTATTGAATGCAGCACAGAAAACAGCACGTGATGCCACAAGATGCAACTGTTGTGGTGAAACAGGTCACTCAGTGCAAAGAAATCAACAACCCACAACTTTGGCATGCAACTGAAGACATTTTGGTGCATGAACATTTGAGGGGCTCCTTGTGATCTTTCAGCTTTCAGACTTCAGACTTTAGCTTGTACGGTTAACTGGACCAGGACTAATTTGTTATTTCGTCGTGGGAAAAAGGCGCAAACCCCACGTGTGAACACACCCTTACTCACAAGTCTGACGTGTCCTCTTTGCCTTACTTGCACTAATACTGGTTTCTTTCCATCACAAACAGCATTACCTCTCTGATTCAATGGACTTCAACTGTGTACAGTGCTCCATTGGATCCTACACAACACCAGTGAGTAGCTCACATTAGCTGATAGAGATTCAGCTACTGCTAAGCCCTGCCATCTTACTTTGCTAACTCAGAAAAGTGCTCACAGCTGTCTAACTGAAGACTGCAACCTTTATCTTAATGCTGGGGAAAAAAAAACAAAATATACGATATTAAAGGATGCAAATGGAGCAGAATATTTGATGGACATGTTAGAATATTTTAAAGAATAGCAAAAAAATGGATTTTACACTCATATTTTTACTAGTGGTGCCACTAAGAAGTGATAGTTTGGGCTTTGAGGGTGAGGACTTAATTATTTACAAATTTAATAGTTAAAAATGTAATTTTAGAATGCATGGATTCATCTTAGCTTAGCAGCATTTCAAATTACCTGCCACACAAGTTACAATATCCTGCAGTTCATTGATTGATCACTAGAGGCTGTCCTCAGGTGTAAACAGGTCGACAATTCCAAACTTGACAGCTAAAGAAAATCATGTTTACACCCCTGACTTCATAATATTTATCTATGGATATTATTTGAAATAATCTTGAGGGGGAGCTTGTTTGAAGTTATTTTACACCTTAAATTTTGTCTAAGTGATGTTAGACAATTTTGGGAGGAGTGCTATACCATCAATGCTAATCATCCTCTAATTTAACCTATCTCCTTCCACCCCAAAACCTCTTTTGGGGTTTTTAAATCACAGATCCTAATCAGCCTACCTGCGCACCCGTACCCACCACTCATGCTCATCCTGTGTAGGTCTGTAGTAAGGCTGTAAGTAACAGCCATTGACTGTATTTTACTTCAGCCAATCAGGTTTCTTCACAATGCATGTTCCTTTTGAATATTCTGAATTAATCCTCCTCCATGATGGGGATTTCCACCCAATTTGAGGTGGAAAACTCTTCACCAGAAACCTATGGATGAGGTCAATAATACCCTGTTCATGTCAGGGGTCCAGACTCATTTGCAGGTGATCTGGGGTTTTCTCACTTGCTGCTTTTCACATACTATGAATTTGGTCCTTGTTTAACTACAAATAAAAGGTGGTTTAAATAATGAATTAAAGCTGCAAGCAGCAATTACAGGGGTCGAGCACGTCTGGTGCCTCACCCCTCAGTGGCCAGTTTGTTGCATTATGCACTAACCGATTTAGAAGACATTCAATTGGGAATTGTTAAAAAATGACTAAATGATACAGGCTAATTAAATATTAAAAATCAGATCTCGAATTGTGATGACCCCTAGGCAGCCCCAATGAGTCTAAATATCTATTAGTCTAAATGTTTTCTGGTATTGTTTTGACATGCAGTATTCTCATCACTCATTCTCATCAAAATTGGTGAAACAACAACAATAACAAAAAAAGTTGATATGGTATTTATGTTGTATTTTCTGTGGTAAAATGTTGTGCTTTCTGTGGCCACTTGGTGACCCTATAACCAAGAGAAAATATATTAGATGTGTCTATTTATGGAGTGGTTGCATAGTTGGTCAATTTGGGGGCAATCAGACTTTGTGTGGCTGAGTTATAACAACTTCTTCTTTATGAAAAAATGTTGAATTTCGACGGCCATTATGTGTACATAATTTAATAGTTCAAAAAAGCTGTATGTCCCTTACAGACGTCATACAAATTTCTAAAGTTGATTTCAAACACAGTGAAAAAACAGCAGAAAATGGCATTTGGCTACAACTGATAACATAGGCTGCTATATAGACGGGTTCAGACATGGACCTTTAACACACTTTGCAAGTTTCATACAGATTGGACATTGTGCGCCAAATTATAACAACTTCAGCAGAAATTCCGTAGAACACCTTGAACGACCCTTTCAACAAAAATAAAAAAGCTTCGCAATGTAACATTACAAAGGTCTTTAGATGAGACTGCCAGAGTTTGATGGTGAGCAAATAAAATCTATTGGAGGAGTTCATTTTAAGGCCTGGAATTGTTCAAAATTTCACAAGAATATTATAAATAACTAGAGTTGTTCCGATTCCGATACCAGTATCGGAAATGCTGCCGATACCACAAAAAAAACTAGCATCGGTATCGGCGAGTAATTGAGTCCATGTACAGATTCGGTACCATTTTCCTAAACATAACCTAGTTATGCCCGCTAGCTTTGCTTATCGCTGCAAAGCGGAAATCTATTCTTCTTTGCTGCTCAGAATGCAAACACAGGAAGTTGTGTCGTGTTGCCACAAGCAACCAAAGAGAAGGACAAGCCGTGCCAGACACAACGAACATTGGAAGCTTCATTCAAACAAAAAGAAAAGGCATTATCCGACAGGATTATCGAGTTTATTGTACTGGATGACCAGCCACTGTCAGTGGTCGAAAACGCAGGCTTTTGCCACTTAATTGAACATTTGGAGCCCCGGTACAGTTTGCCTAGTCGCTGGTATAAAAACAATGAAAAACACCCTTCTTTCCTTTCCCAGTTTAGGGGTCGCCACAGCGACTTCATGTCCTCTTTCAGCACATTCATATATCTCGTCTTTGGCCTTCCTCTTGACCTCTTGCCTGGCATCTTCATCTTCAACATCCTTCTACCAATATTTCCACTATCCCTCCTCTGCACATGTCCAAACCATCTCAATCTGGCCTCTCTGACTTTGTCTCCAAAACAACCAACCTGAGCTGTCCCTCTGATGTGCTCGTTCTTAATCTTTCCATCCTCGTCACTCCTAAACTGAACCTCAACATCCTCATCTCTCCTACTTCCATCTCTGCCTCTTGTCTCTTCTTTACTGCCACAGTCTCCAACCCATACATCATAGCTGGTCTCACTACTGTTCTGTACACCTTTCCTTTGATTCTTGCTGACACTCTTCTGTCACACAACACCCCTGATACTTTTCTCCACCCACTCCAACCTGCCTGAACTCGTCTCTTCACCTCTTTTCCACACTCCCCGTCGCACTGGACTATTGACCCCAAATACCTAAACTCCTGCACCTTCTTGACCTCAGCCCCTTGTAACCTCACTGTTCTACTTTCCTCCCTCTCGTTCAAAAACATGTATTCTGTCTTACTGCGACTGACTTTCATTCCTCTTCTTTCTAGAGCAGACCTCCACTTTTCCAGGTTTTCTACACCTTTTCTGTGCTCTCACTACAAATAAATAAGTTTACTATTACTGTGAAGAACTCTGAGAAGTAGGAAAATGCTGAAGTTGTGCTATAATTGTCTGACCGGGGCAGGGCTTGGCAGTAGATCATTGAAAGACCATTTACTGTGCTTGGCTCATACAATTGTGGTTTTCTCTTTTAAGGGTGACCGGATCAGCGGAGGCAATATCCCCTTTTGATGATGACTATTCAGAGTTTTACAATGATAACATTTCGCATCCAGCTCCTTGTGATTACCCTGTTCATGGAGGTCGACTCCTCACTGTGTTGTACTCCTTTTTCTTTGTGGTGGGCTTTCTGGGAAACACTCTTGTAATCTGGGTGGTCTCAATGGGTGTCAAACTAAGAAGCATTACCGATGTCTGTCTCCTAAACCTAGCAATAGCTGACCTTCTCTTAGTCTCCTCGCTTCCCTTTCAAGCACACTATGCTCGTGACCAGTGGATATTTGGAGATTTCATGTGCACTGTGGTGCTCAGTGTCTACCACATCGGCTTCTACAGTGGCATTTTCTTCATTGTCCTGATGAGTGTTGATAGATATTTAGCTGTCGTTCATGCTGTCTATGCGATGAGGGTCAGAACGAGGAATTATGGCATTTTAGCGAGCATGCTCATATGGGCTATTGCAACCGCAGCATCGTTTCCTGAGTTATTAAATCTTAAAACAACAAACACAAGCAATCTAATGCATTGCACATACCTTCCAATAAATGAACAATCAACTTTTCAGAAATCAAGAATAGACGGAATCATCAAAATGAACGTTATGGGTTTAATCGTGCCATTTTTGGTGATAACATACTGTTACTCAATGATATTGGTGAGACTCCAGGCTGCCCGCTCTTCCAGAAAACAAGCCATGCGTCTTGTCATTGTAGTAATGCTGGTTTTTTTCTGTTGCTGGGCTCCATTCAACATTTCAGCTTTCATTACAGCTTTACAGTTGATGAAAGCAATCCCCGATTCCTGCAAAAGTAGTCAGATGCTGATTTTGAGTATGCAGATCACTGAAGCTTTGGCTTATTCGCACAGCTGTATCAATCCTTTTCTCTATGTATTTGTGGGGGAGAAGTTCCAGAGGCATTTCTTCAGACTTCTTCACAAGACCCCAATCAGCAGACTGCAGTTCCTGAAGACTTATATCCAAGCCACAGGATCAGTTTACTCACAAACCACTAGTGTAGAAGAGAGATCCAGGACTGCCGTTTGAACAGAGCTTCTCAATAGATCTACAGAAGTCAAAGGTGTCTTGACAAACTCAGAAGAGAAGTAAGCCTCTGTTACTGATTGATCAGGGCAGACATTGTCCAACTTCTGAGCATTTTTTTGACGGATCGCAGGAAGCATTAACATACCGTCCTCATTCTTCCAGTCCAATATGCCATGGAACTACTGAATACTTACTGAACAGTTACCACTTAGTACTTGGAAGAGAAGTCTAAAGTGACAACAGAGAATTTTAGAGAATAGTTACTGACCCGTTAATGGTAGTTACTTAAAAGTTAAGTATATATTCAATAGTTACTGATAGTTAAGGGTAGTTACTACAGTAGAGTAGACATACTGTGACATTAGTTACTGAATAGTTAACTCTAACTTCCTAGTAGGCAACAATAGTTCATGCAGAGTTGCTATATAGTTACTGGTTAGTTATGTAGTAACTACCTCTTAGATATGCGTTAACCAAGGAAGAGTATTTTAAAGTGTTACCAGAAAATTAAGCATTTTCATCAATAGAACTGGAAGACATAAATAGTTGTACATTAGTTCTTTATGGCTAATGTCTATCAAACATTGGATAAAAAAGAGAAAATTAAGTGTAACAATCTAGAACAGTTGATATTATAAATTGAATTTTATTATTTATACAATAGCTATATAATCAATACATTGCTATATAATCATAACAATGTTTACTGCATAAAACTGGGCTTGTAGTGCTCCGTTTCAAGGTGTGCAGTCAAACACCGTTTGCCTACTATCAGAGATTATGATGAAAAAAAAGTAAAGGTAAAGTTGATTCTCCTCTCCATTTTATAAAGAGCCTTTTGGATAAAACCTATAGGGACATGTTCATGTGTTTTTAAAACAGATACAATTATATGTAAATTACTTGTACACTATGTAAACTATTAACAATGCTATGCTGGTTGTTTTTATTAGAATGGTATTTATGCAATTGTTAAATTCTGTTGTCGGTGGTGTTTCACCACCCATCATTTTAATGCCTTATAGTGTTACTGTCAAAAGTATTCAAAGCGCATTCAATGCGTTTGAGTATTCTTAATTTTACATTTTAAAAATTTAAGAAATAATGTGTATTTATTCAAGGTTTTCATTGTAAAATCACTATATTAGTACTAGCAGCTGTGTTTCGGATACTTTAGTTACTTTAAATACTCTAGTATATCTGTCATTACAGTGCGTGTTATACACTTTACATAATAAAGAAAGATTGAAGCGTGTTTTCTCCTTTTTCCTTTGTTATTGAAATATTGTGATGACCCATTGATGATGCACTTTTATTAGCTTCAAAAATCTCAAAATGCTAAACAGCTAACAAAGTGAAAGAGAGAGAGAGTGCCAAGTGTTCTTTCAAATTTCAAAGCAGGCTACATTAAAATATTCTTAAATATGATGGAACTTCCTTTTTGTGAAGTATCAGAACAATATGAATTTTCTCTATTTTTAAGTCATTTTGACTTTCTTGGCCTTAGTTATATTCTCTTTATTTTTAGTATAGTTACAGTAAAACGTTAAGGTAAAAACTTAAGGAAATGACGTTAGAAAAAGGTTGTTGAACAGGGTTTGTGTTAAAAATGGCTTCCACTGACAACCTTTGGATACGGCGGCCCAGACAGATGATGAGTTTGTTGTCCAACCAAAATCAATGGTTTTCATGCTATTGGCTTATAATATTATTTTAATCCTTTTGTTCTGAGACAGAGTAGGAAGTCAAATCACAAACAGGAAGTTACATCACAGCTAGGCTTTTTAAGTCAGGATGTTGAAGATTCTCTGAAGCTTGAACAAGCTGCTTGACTCTTAGTTCTTGACACCCCCCCCCCTTCTTTGTTCTTATTGCAGGATGATTTGAAAGCTGTATTTTCTATTATTCATTCTTAAACCTTGCTTCCAGTGTCTTCAAAATAATGTATTCACAATATTTCAATAACAATTTTAAAACGGTAATTTCCTAACCAGTTGTCCGAAAAGAAAAGAGCAGTTCATGACCTTTTTTCAATATGTCTTATTCACACCTCATCTCAGGAAACATTTCAAACCACCAGATTATTTGAGAGGTTTATACAGAAGCATTTGACAATGACAAATAAGAGATTGGCACAAAAAAGATACAGGAGTCTCGTCGTACGAATAAAATGTTTCAGATGTTTAATCTCAAAAATAACGGAGGGTAAAGGAACGTATGTACAGCACAGAATGTGCAAACAGGTGTGGTTTATGTACAAAGAAATATACATGCAAAATGAATAAGTCAAAGAAACATTCAAAATGTTTATGTAAAAACAAAGCATTGCTACGTCCAAGTTTTTATAATGTCTGTACATCTATACAATGTGAGGAACTGACTTAAATAAAACATGAAAATCATACAAACATTACCGACCCAACATGTCATTTACCTACT
>SRMA01025595.1:31468-105726 GCA_007224835.1 Danionella cerebrum
ATATATATATATATATATATATATATATATATATATATATATGGTGTCTGATTTACATGTTTCTGAAGAGTACATAGGCAGAATGCAAGAAGAGTTTGACGCTTCTTCATTCAATGAAAAGCTCATAGTCTGGAAGTCTTAGATCATGTTTTGTTTTATCATGTATCTATTTGTTCATAAATGTTATGTTCAATCTTGTCACTAGTTACTCTCTCAATTTTATAGTGTTCTTTCAAGACTGTTTGTGGTCAAGTCAAGTCAGCCTTAGTTGTATATCACTTTAAGACAGGGGATCTGACCAAAGTGCCTCACAGTAAAATCAAAATTAAAACCTCTAAAAAACATTTTAAACATAACTTTATAATTGTGAAGCCATAGATAATGAGCCATAAATTAAGCATTAGTAAACAGTTCATTAATAGTTTTTGAGGCATTGTTTTTAGATACTGTAAACAATCATAGAACTATAAATTCGTTATTCATGATTTATAAGCACCAATATAACACGCTCAATAACCTTAATATCATGCTTTTTGGAGGATTAGTTAATCATTTATAAACTAAACTTTAAACCACTTAGTAATTGGATGTAAACGATTCATGAGATCACTTAGTTCTACCAACATATCTAATACATAAAAGAAATAAAATTAATAACAGAATAAAAGCAAATAAAATATAGTATAGACAATAAAAGTAAGCAGAGACAATGGTTCACGATAAAATCAAACTGAGCCACATGCGAGATCAACTAGATTTTTATCTTTGAATTAGAACCAGAGGTCTCTGAATATTTGATAAAAAGATTTTTCAAAGAAAATACAGTCAACTTTACAACTTTAATATATTTTTATTTGCTATTATTTTATTTTGAGGCATGAAAATATTTTGATTATATGAAATTTAATGACAGGACTTGTGATACCGTTTAAAGCAATAAACAGTTGTTTTTCATTAGTTATGCTTTTAATATTACATACAGTGTGGGATTGACTTAAATATTCATTGGATGTAGATTAAATGTTTATATTATAGAGGGGCTTTATTAAGGTTTGGAGTAGAGAATTTTGATTGTCCTCAAACCCCATTTGTGCTAAATTGTCTGCACATGTACACTTAAATTTATCAAAATGAAGTTATAGCGTTTTGAAAAAAAAACAACAACAAAAAAACCCCACTTCAAATAACTAAAAAAATCAGTTTAATCAAAATCCTCAAAAGTTTTAGCAAATGATGAACCTTAATTCGCCACTTTTTCAACAATAATATTGCAAGAGCAAGACCCACCTTCAAGTCAAGATGAGCGATCCTGCAAGTGTGAAGGTAATGTAAAGCTTCTAGAATTTCCCTCAGGTAAAGAGACACCTTTTCTTCAGTCAAGTTCCCCCAACTAACTATGTAGTCCAAGAGACGACCCTGATCAGCACTAATCATAAAGGAAAATGAGAAAAGGTGTAATAAAACATGTATAAGAAGCAATTCAAAAGAAAGTTAAATCATTTCTCCAAAAAATCTTTCTTTGCAGTAGACATTAAAAGGCCATTGGTAAAATACAGGAATAATACAGGAAGACCGTTATATAACATTAAATAGATGGAGAAGTCAACTTACATCTCCAGGATAAGAATGTAACTGGCTGAGGTCTCGTAGGTGTCCAGCAAGCCCACCAGATGTGGATGCTGAAGACACTGCAGAATGCCCAGCTCTTGAACCACCTGCTCCCGACGCATTAGCTTTTTATTCACAAGCTTAGCTGCTACAGCTCGCCGGCTTACCCTATGCTCACAGCACTTAGTGACAGCAAACCTGCCTCTGTGGAGAAGCAAAAAAAAAAGTTTCAAAAAGGCTATTAGTTTTGATATTTTTGGTTTAAATTAAACTTTACAAGAGTTATGATAAAATGTGAGAAAATGTGTCTTTCAGTTTCATTTTACAGACGTCAAATTGGTGCCACCAATGCCATCTAGTGGTGAAAAAACCCTGGAAGCACAAAACCTGTGACATGGGATTGTGTTTTTGCCACAAAAAAGCACAATGGCACAAAAAGTGCTGGGAACAGTGTTTTTTGACACAATTTTCACATTGACCTTGTCTTTGCTTTTTGGGGGGATTTATGAATTAAATTTTTAACACTTTATTTTTAGTCTAAAACATAAAAACAGTTTCTTCACAATATTTTAGATTTTGCAGTAAAAGAAATTACATTTACTACTCAGAATTTTATTTTTTGTACAATTTCAGGTACTGGGGTTGTATTAACATAAAATTCTAAGAAGCAGTTTTAAACATCAGGTTTTGGAGGAAATTGTAACTAGAGAAAAAATGCACAAAAGGCCCTTGGACTTTTAGGGTTAATTCTAAGTTTATGCATTACCTTCCAAGCTCCATTACTTCAGCAAAGAGTTGCTCAAAGTTGTCCTTCCAGAGAATGCCATCACAGGAAGTACCTGAATAAAAACAACGTTTAAACAGTTGTTTAAACAGCCAGCCCCTCAAACCAACAGGCAGCTAACTACAAGAACAAACAGGAATCTAAACATCAAAACAACTGGTCAACTTGGTAATCAACCAGCTACGTGGCAATCAAATGAATCACCCTCCACAAAAAACGACCAGTAAAATAATCCAGACAAGCAATTACATTTCAATAGGAGATTTATAAAAAGTAATTTTATATTTAACAATCCAGCCTGTCATAGAATCCAAAACATTAATGCAACCAAGCAAGCTGGAAGCAAGAAAGCAACAAACAAAACATGTTTTGATGAATGAAATGAACTGACCGAGCACCCTGAGGTAGGCTGATGATGTCACTGAGCCCACTTCGTTAGAAGCAATGCAGGTGTAGGTGCCGCTGTCATCTAGAGAAGTGGTGGAGATGCGAAGGGTCACTTCTCCTGTCTCACTGAATAAATAAAATAATAATAATAAATAAATCAAATAAAAGCATTCAACTGTTCATTTCCTGCCATACTCTCAAGACAAGAGAGCACCGGGCACATGCCTGCAGTTTACCTGTGAGCCAGGGTGTATCTTCCAGCATTGCTGAGCGTGCTCTGGTCAGGTCCTCTCCAGCAAGTCGAGGCTTTGGGCTGCCCGCAGATCTTACAGCGGAGGGTCACGCTCTCGCCCCGCTCACACACTATATCCATGAGCTGAACTACAAACTCTGGGGGAACTGCTGCTTGTAAACCAAACAGGGATCTCTCAGTATATTATGAATACTTTAGACATTTCAAAGAACGAAAATATTTGTTTCTTACCGTCGTAAATGTAGTTGGGATTCAAAAGCTGTAAAATAAAAATAATCAATATTTTTAAGATAGCATTCGTATATTCATCAACATTTGAAGAGTTTGCTCCCAAAATGGCACTTAAATACGTTTCACTTTTAGCCTCTATTTAAAGTCCTGTCAATGTTTTATGATAGAACTTGATATTACTCGATATATTCCTGCTTTATGTCCTCATTATTCTAATTCAGAGCTAAATGCAACAAATCCATTCAGACCAATACACAGCACACTTTGGCTATAATCTGCAATATTTCTTTTTTTTTTTCTTGCAATATAAAATAATTAATATTCAATGAGCCTGTGCTCATTTGTCTGTGAGGATGGAGCTTAAAGACAGCCAGATCTCCTGCTGCCCAATGAGAAAATCTTTTGAAATTCTTTGGATTCCTGAACTGTCTCTAAAGCAACTTTCTGTGCAGCACTAGGTGATTCATCTTTGGTTCATTCAGAATATTGTAAATTGTACAAACACTGTTTTTAAACTGCTTAAAAAGACAGTAGATGATGAGTAAGTTTGGGACAATTGTTAATAATTGTTAATTAATTGTTATATTTTTTGGCTAGTACAACAAAAATATTTTATATTGATGGAATGAATGTGTTTTTTTTACGTTGTTATGCCCTTATTTGAGCAGACAGGATAGTGTTTAGACATAAAGATAAGCAGGTAGAGAGAGGATTTGAAACCACATCGGCCGGACAATGTATGGCACTGTACCATTGTCACACCTGTTTCCCCTCTGATCGTTTTACCTCTCAGCTGCCCCTCGTTTGTTCCTTATTAGCAGTACTATTTATTTCCTCCTTTCCATGTTTCCCTTACTGGCGTATTAGTTTTCTCTAATGCTTGTTCTAGAGACACTCAGTTTAGTTTGCTCTCCTCTTATGTTGTAGTTATTTTTGGACAATTTTTCCAGACACCCAGAAGACGGTGCATCTGTTGTACTTTGGTTAATAAATATTTTTTACTCACTGCAATTGGGTCCTTCTCAGTCTATTTCCTGACAACCATGGGGCTGGACAATGTATGGCAATATTTTAAAAAAGTGTTTAAGAAATGTTTTAAACCAAAATGTTCTTTAATTGTTTTAATCTTTAATCAAGACATAATATGTGCTTTTCCTGTAATTAGCTTTTATTCTTGAGGAGCAAAACACAGTCGTGGATTTGTAGCATTTTGAAACCAAACTTTTAATGTATGGATTAATCTTTGGAGTGTGAAATTATTAAAAAAACTTTATTTAGAAATTAAGGATATCGTTTTGTGTGGGAGGAAAAAAACAACTGTATCATCAAACTGAGTGAACTTTTAAAGCAGTACCTTTACAGAAACTTTATTAGCAGGTCCGTCTCTTGACTTGCGATAGCCATTTTCTGCTTTGTTCTCTCTCCTGACCTCTCTGTCTCTCTTTTCAGACTTGCGTCTAATGCGCAGAGCTGTGTGCCAAGATGAAGTCTTCCTAAATGACAAATATTACACTGGTTATAAAGCAGCTATAGAAACTCATATACTACTAATTCTAGAAGGCTAACACATCACCATACTTAAACAATACAATATATTTCAAGCGTAATATACGTCTATCTGTCTATGAACTGAAATCCACATTGTGGAAGGTCCTTGATTAGGTCTTGACACAATTTCACAAAAAAAAAATTATGTCTTACATCTGTTTCAGCTCTGGAATGCTGAGTTAATTTTTTTTACACATAACAATAACTGTATAACATCTCCTTATATCCCAAGATAGCAATAATTGAAGCAGGAATCACCTGCGGCTCTCAAAAGGAGTAAATATATTGAAAAAATGTATAAATGCAGATTGACAGTTGATGCGCAAGCATAGTGTCGTTCCTCTCATTCACATTGTCACATTGGCCTCTACTGGTTAACTGTAATAAAATAGAGGATATAGGTTTTATATTAGGAAATATATTGTATAAGTGTAAATAATTATATAAATAAACTAAACTACAAATAAATACTTGGGTAAATAAATAAAATCTGTATTTATTTCTTTAGCTTCCTCTTTTATTTATTTTTTTGCATATTCCTGTGTTTTTGTATGTATATGCTAACAAGGACCCTAACTTCAGCCTAAAAGTGCAGTCACACAAAAAAAAAAAAATTCCATTGACTCGAATGGCAAATCGAAAGCAGAAGCATATTACGCTCCAACGGAAAGTTCAGCTGCGAGGAACGTTGATTTGCAATACATAGGTGAGATCAAATCAAGGGGCAACCTCCTGCTTTCCCTCTTGAAGCCTAGTAGGAAGTGACTGAACTGCAGTTCCTCTACCGGCCACTTGAGACTGGTTCAAGAAGTGAGCAGGTTCTCATTCACTCCAGTGTTAAATTGCTCAACTTTGGATCTGAAATACTCCCTGTCTCCAATAGTTTTATTGATCTAAATCTTTAGATTCGACCTTAATGAACATTGAGGGGCTGTATTTTTTTAATTTGGTTGGTTTAAGATTTATTAAGCCTTAAAGTTACGCATAATTTAAATGTGTGATTTCTTCAGGGGCTATCACACCAAAAACGCTTAAAATTCTTTTTTTAAATCAAGCGAGCCATTGCACAGATTAGGCGTTTTACATGTAAAACTTGCTTCGACATACAAAAAAAATTCATGATACAAAAGCCACCCTGGAACAGATTAATTTCGTAAGGTATTAATTGTTTGGTTGCATTCGTTTAATCTCTCTGTATCGTTGTCTTCAAAGGGTGTCCTAATTTTTTCACATGACTGTAAATATTAGTAAATAATGCACATTTAACTACAACATTGAAAAAAAAAAAAACATTAAAGACCCCATGAAAAGTGAATTATTTTCTTTTTGAAGTCTCCGACAACAAGACAAGGTAAAAAACACACAAAGAAATCTTTTAATAGATGTTTATTTTTACCGGATTTTTAAACGACTCGTAAATGAATCGTTTTATTCATACGAAACTCCTACTTCATGTAACGTAACCTTAGTGTAAACAGAACCCGTGTTTGTAGGAAAACAAGGAAAGAGTGATTGGAGTAGGATTCCTCTGTGTGGAAAATATCCGGTTAAATTAATATTCTTTCACTTCACCCATTTTTTGTAAGCGTGATACATTTTTACTTGAATTTACGCAACTGCACATGTGGAAACTGCACGATACCAGTAGCTTGGCCATGACAGTAGAAGGAGCTTTGTTTTTAAACATGAATGGTTGATGCGTCTGTGGTAGGAGGGTTATAGTATTGTGTGATACAGAACTTGTCTCAGAGACGATAAAGACTAAAACTCGAAACATATGTTCCTCCATCTTAGATTTATGTTACACACTGAATGAAAGGTCATTTTTAAAAATTGATGATATGGGCACAAACGTTAATAAACCATCTTAAAATCTCAGCGTCGAAGTGACAGTGAACTCACTTGAGGGTTCCATCAAAGCAATCAGGAATGATGTTTGAGGTGTGACCCAGAACATAGCCGGGGATCCAGCCCTCAGCTGCTGGGCCTTGTTCTGTGGCTGCGCGGAAAACTAAAAACATATTCTGCTGGTTGGAGGCCAATATCTGCACAACCTCTCCTTGATTGACACTGATCTCATCCTCCTTTAGAGCCATGTAGTCCTGGGTCACCAACATGGTGGACACACTGCTGCTGCTGCTGCTTTCACTCTGACAGCACAAACAGAAAGACACAGAACATTAGAGTAACTGCAAAGCGCTTTACGCTTGTATTCAATGTGTGAAGGATTTTATGTGAGCTGGACATGCCAAAGAGCAAGAGTAAAGCAGAAGAAAGCACACTCAAACAAATGAAATCAGCCGCAGTTATGACCCTTGGCTTCAGTGTTATCAGATAAATAGATACAAAGATGTAGAAACATGCCAGGCGTGTACTCATCCCTGCCAGACACAGTGGTACCCTGAGATACGAATGCTTCGAGTAACAAAAAGTTTGAGATACAAAAGGTCTCGCGGGAAAGTTTTTGCTTCGAGATGCGAAGAACAATTCGAGATACGAACAACCACAAGCAGTGGTTGTTCTGCTCTATTATTGGCTAGTTTAGTCATCTGACGTTGCGCTGCGCTTCCGGCTCCTGGCGCCCCAATCTCCCAGTGCAAAAAGGGTCTGATATGCTTCAAAACACTTATGCAATAGATTACCAATAATGTACTACAACAAATGTTAGAGTCAAGGTGTCGTAAAAGAAATTATGTTTATAAAGTGGAAAGTGCTGTTCTGTAGCGCAACTTTGAGGAAACCTGTGACGTGTTCTCAGAAGCGCCTCTCCATCTCTCTGCGCTCATGCTTGAAACCGTGTTGGTGTCAGTAATTTCTGAAATATCTTGAGAAAGTTAACTTTCATACGTAGTGCCGTAATGTTTTCTGCATCCGTTCCATCTCCTCCGACATGCTTCACTTTCAAGGTAAGGTTTCACATTTGTGTACATATTACGTATTTTGTTTGTGTTTTATTCTGTTTTATTATCATTTAATAAATTAACATTGTGTAGATTTAAGGATTAAAGAAACGTTACTTGATTTTTCTCTGGTTTTCAATTTTTTTTATCAACTTATATTGTTGTTTCTGAGAGCCGTTGCACAGATTAGGAGTTTTACATGTAAAACTCGCTTCGTGATACGAAATGTTCGAGATACGAACGCCACCCTGGAACGAATTAATTTCGTATCTCGGAGTACCACTGTACTGTGAGTGTTATAGTTAAAACCATGTATGAGAAATATATCATTGAAAATATATCTTTAGATATGATTCTAGAATCTCAACCCCTTGTTCTTCAAAATGACATTTATCTCTTTCAGGTAAAATGGCTTGAGATTTCTGTCTACAGTATGGGGAAAATGGCTTTGAGCATTAATAAACTGTATCTGAACAGTTTTGAAAGTAAATTAATTGTTTGAAACAATTCAGTTTTGAAACTTGGTTCAGTTTCACTTTTGACACTTTTATGGAGGTGGGGTTAATTGATCTGGCTCCTCAGAGTTTTCTCTGCCATTGGTCGGTTGATTCACGACCCATGTGGAACAAATCAATATGCCTTTAGGCGTACCTTCTATTTGGAAGAGCTGATGGTAGCGCACTCTAATAAATGTTTGCTTACTCAAGCGAAAGGTTTCAGATTGGTGATGTCTTATATTTTATGAAGCTTTGAGTCGAAAACAGGTTCATTCAGTTTAGTCATAAGCCTGAGGCACTTGCTTTGCAGCTATTTTATACATTTTAGAGGAGTGCGCTCATATACGGTGGCAAAAATGTGCGATATTGCAGCATTGATGTGTATTTGTGTATTATTTGCCATAACATAATCTAATTGTGTACGGCTCCCTAGTGACACCTAGTGACAGTGTAGTAGAACAATAGCAGACAAAGGAATCCTTGCCTAACGAACGACCTGTTACAAGCAGACGCTGAATCATTTCCTACCAACTTTTGACCCATATCCCAAAGTATAACAAATATAAACACATAAATCAGAAAATAAAATGAACTAAAACAAAACTACACAGAAAAATCCAAAAGGCACCCTGTTTCATTGATAAACAATTTTATTTATTTTTTGTGTATTGTTTGTTTGTGTATATCTATTTGTTTATTTGAGTATTTATTTAATGAAATGTACATTATAAAATATAATACGTTTTTGCTTGAATTAGAAATTTATTCAATTTCTCCCAAATTAAGTTCCGCTTTTCCCATTCCAAAACTGTTCAAATGAGTCACTTTAATTATCTGTGGTAGACTGCACTAAAAGAACTGTCAACATTTTCTTTTTATGATGTATTAAATCAATAAGGGTTACATATTCTGATTTTTCTAATTCTATTTGTCTGCATGTAAACTCGTGTGTCAAATAAACCATTAAAGAAAATATAAGACATCACCAAACTGAAACCTCTTTACTGAGTAAACAAACATTTATTAGAGTGCGCTACCATCAGCTCTTCCAAATAGAAGGTTCACCTAAATGTTGATTCGGCCAATGAGGAGCGGTTTGTTCCACGTGGGTCGTGAATCAACCGACCAATGGCAGAGACACACCTCCTAATGCAGACCACCTACGAGAAAAGCCGTGTGAGAAAAGCGCCAAAGATCTAATGAAGAAATCAGAAGTGAACCCGATAAATGCGAAAAAAAGCATAAATGTATTAAAAAAAAGATTTTACTTGGAGAACAAGGACAGTTTCAAATAATTTTTAAAAGCTGTTAAAATACATTTTAATTCATTTATTTACGTTCCAAGCCATTTAACTTCTATATGAAGCATTTAGGCACAAATCTTTTTGTGCCTAACAAACACTGGATGCATGTTTTTATTTAAACAAATTTAAAGTAAGTGAATAAGAAAACATGCTAGTAAGTGTTAGTTGGCTAGTTTTTAAGCTTCGAACGATTGCTTGTTTGAACACCGCAGGCAGTTAGAAACTCCCAGGTTCAAAAGCAGACAGAGACAATCAACGTATGTGTCGAGTTTCTGAGAAACTCTTGAAAGATTTATCCAGGTTAACAGTTGATGGTGTTAGTTGCTCCAGGCCGCTCAGCAGAGTGTGAGAAACCTTTTTTAATGTCCAGAAAAACAGACAAATGCACACTCCAGCAGGTTAGTACGACACTGGAGGTGAAGCAGGACTAGGCCTGGCTGAATCCTGGAGCTAGAGTTTGGCTCTTACCCCATTACTGTGGGAGGAGTGCAGGGACTGCTCACTGGTGGATGAGCAAGTGCTGATGCGGTCCAGCTCCTTACTGTGAGTCGAGTGCCTGCGGTTTTTAAACTGGTTACGAATGAGTGTGTCGTACTGCTCTGTGAAAGAGCCAGGTCTGCCAGTCACTGAGGCTGGCATCGATACCCCAAATGGCGAGCCTTTTTGAGCCTGTTTTCCCGGTGTAAACGTTGTAAGGTTCTGAGAGTTCAAAGGGGAGGGGGCTCTGAAACTGGGTTTTGCTTGTGTGTGAGAAAGGGGTGCGACTTTGGCTCTTGGAATTGGCGTCCCTGGGTGGGATTCCTCATGTAGCTCCTTCAAGGGGCTTTCCTGTACCAGCCTTCTAGGGACCTCACCATTATGGTCTGGATCTGGAGCAGGGCACGTACCTGAAGTGCGGTCATCTGGGATGGGGCTGTGGTGGTGCTGTACGGGCTGGGGGAGACGTGAGGAAGGTTGGGGGATTCGAGAGACTCGGGACCGGGAACCACAGCCAGGAGCCACTGAGGAGCTGCCTCCTGGAAGTCCACTGCTGCTGGGTCCACCCAGCCCGCTCACCCCAACATGGTTCCGCTGGTACTCAATGGGCGAAGTGAGTGCTGATTGGCCAAGAGATGAGAGTTAATTGGATAGTGCACAATAATTATGCTATCAAAACAGAAAATAGCTTTAAAACAGGAAGTTACATCACAACAAAAAATGTGCTAGCTTTTTTACATTTTTTTTAAAGAGGCTGCTCAGAGATGAGGTCTCTCTTTTCTCCTTTTGCAACTCAGCACTTTGAGGCCTCCCCCCAGCTCTCTCTCTCTCACTATGTAGTTTTGTTAGCTGTTAGCATCTTCAGAGTGTAAAGCTAAATATAAGCTGAACTGAGCTGACTGACCGCCGTAATCACGTTGTGAGATAAATAATTTACGCTGCCAATGATCAAATTGTCAAAGTCACTGTCAAATTCTTATTTTTGCTACAAAATATGTTTATACCACCGGCTGCTTGTGAGAGGGGTGTGTGAGCCACACTCGAGGCGGAGCTCTGAAATTTCACCCCATATGACACGCTTATGAACTTAAAGCAAGTCCAGATATTCGAACTCCTGAAATGCTATATATATCAAAGATGTCATGATATAAATGTTTGAGGCGGTGAGTTGCTCCATTTTAACTCTTTAACTCACCTTAATATAAAGTTTCACCATATGACAATTTATGATATTGCGGCAAATTGATAGAAAAATGTAACACCTAATTGAACGTACAGATATTTGTAAATGTACGAGTCTGAACTATACAAAAATATTTCAGGCATCATATTTGAAGTAAAATATCAAAAACTGCAACATTGAAAATACTAAATTCATTGTTTTGCATTCAACATAACTTAGAAACATGAATACTGGGTCAAATTTTAATTTCAATTCAGAATCATTTCAATTCAGTTCATGGACCACAAAGCCCAGTACAGTTAAGTTCCTTCTCTTCTGCAATACATGTACCAGTCAAACTAGTCTAGGGGACATGAATTCGTTTGATTGGCTGTGTGTTGTGAAGGTTAATGTATTAAATGACTATACAGTATATCCATAATTATGTTCAAAATGAAACCGTATACAAAGCCAAGGTCAACGGTTATGTCTGTTTTAGACACAATACGTGATTACCATTGAGGAAGTTTCGCTGGTTCTCGAGGATGCTGCTTATTTGCTGGATCCAGACCTGGCAAACAGCACGATTGGGAGAGTGGATGACGAAGTGCTCCGGGCTGCCAGTCGATGACCGTGAGGTCAAAATAAATTTGCAGGGGTCATTGTCGGAACTCTCCTCTAGACCGAGCCAGCTGACCTGCAGAGACAAGAGAGAGGGCAATGAGCTTTAGATATGTAGTGCCTTACAATGGTTTTCCGTCTCAGTGCTTTACCTTTATGCTATTCTTAAACAGATACCCTGGCATCGAGAATCCCTTCTTTTTGTCCAGAGGCTCACTGAAAATGACGATCTGCTCAAAGAGAAAGATGCGTCTCTCTTTCATACGAGAAAGAAGGCCGCTGTCCTGGTCTGACACCATGAACGTGTCCTGGAGAAGCAGTCGGCCCTGGGCTACAATTTTACCCTAAATAGAAGAAATAACACAATGTTCAGATCTGGGATCAGTTTTAGGTAGGTGTGAGAAAATGCTGTAAAGAAAGATTGCTTTCGAGGCGAATCTTTCACATGCAAATTAAACATACACACATCAAATGCATGTTAAAAATCTGACATAGTTTTGAGAAACTACATGCTACAACGGATTTCTCATCTATCAAAGATTTTTGTCAAGTTTCTTTAATATCAGACAAATATGTGTGACCCGAACAGATGCACTGTAAGTGGTTCCAAAACGTTAATATTGACAAAACTGTGCACCAAAACATAGTTTATTGCATAATAAACAGCACATGCTTTGTTTTAACATGTCTTTAGCCAAATACATTATAATGTTGACCGGCTAAAGCTTTGTTCGGTTACGCTTTCCATTCGAAAAGTTCCCCGTCTCTAACTCCGCTGTGAGATCCTCTGCGATTCTCCTCCACAGATTCTCCTTCAGGTCATTGTCTTTGTAGCGCTTGTCTTTTTTTGTTATATAATACACTGTTTGCATCCATAAAACTGATTACCGTATTTATCGCCATATAAGACGCACTTTTTCTTCCCCAAAAAATGAGAGGAGGGAGGTCACAGCCGTAGGAGATGCGTAAGAGAGGCCACAGCTTTGGCCTAGCTCTTGTTATGGTAAAAAATATACCTTCTCAATTGATAATAAAGACTGGAGACCGTTTGAGAGAGACCACAGCAAATGCAGCTATTTATTGTAAAGATTTAGCAGTCTCAACGCATTTCCTACACACGTGTTATCCGTGAGAACCTAGAGCCTCTCAAAGTAAGACAAGCGCTGTAAGAAGGGCGGGACTGAAGTATGACGTGTCTCTTAAAAGTTTCTCAAATTAAATTTCTCTAAATGACCACTAGATGGTAGTATTATATAGGAAAATTCCCATCACACTCCGGAGCCATCAGTGCGCGCTGACGTCATCGCCCATCTCTGCTCGATCGTAAGGAGCAGGTATGAAACATTACAGCCTTTTTTGTTAATTTTACTGTTTACTGACTGTTCATGTTACATGTTTGGCATATAATTGTTCTTAAACTGCTGTTAACTTTTACACAGTTGATATTAAATATTTTACTACAGTATATGGATTAGAATATTTTTTTTCTAGAACTTCCTCATTTAAAATTGGGTGCGTCTTATATACCGGTGCGTCTTATACAGCGAAAAAATATGGTAATCGTTCCACCGTGTAGAACATTTAAGAGCTGCTGTAGCCTAGTGATTAGTCAAATGTCGACCACGATGGCTGAGAAAATCAACCTAGGATTATTATTTTGCGATTAAAACGTAAAGGCCATTAATCATTTATTTAAACCAAATGCAGTGAGAAAACCCTGACCAAATTGTTATTTGTGTCAGAATGGGATTGTACATGAGGACTGAGTCCTGGCACTAACACAGAATTTATTGAGCACAGTTCATGATAAGGCAAAAACTAGGAAAACCCAGACAGTTGGGAGGCACAACTGAGACTCAAACCCAAAGGGTTAGGAGGAACAATCCCTGAAAAAAGAAAAAAGGTAATCTACAATGTAAATGTAGGCAGAGTCGCTCACACCTCCGGGGCACCCCCCGAGCCTTTTGGAAGAGAGCAGAGGGAGAACACTTTGCCTCTCTAGATTATGGGTGTAAGTTATATGGCTTTACATTTACATCTGAAAGTGCAAAATAAAAACAAAATCATGGCTCTTCCCACAACAACTTCCACCCACAATTCATTACAACCGAGGCTATTATCTAGACCTGACTTGTATCGTGAGCACGGTTCTGTGACGTAAGGAACCATGATGGAGGGACAGCTTGGAGGAAGTTTAGGTTTACATATTGATAAGCATGACTGATAGCACCAGGTTTCAATCCCTGATGACAAACTCCTCCTAAAGTTCCCGTCACTTATTATTATACTGAGCTGAGCTGATGAACATCTATTTTCAAACTGTAAATAGCTTGTTGAGTCTTGTATCTGCAACACAAATTTCCATTGCAGTTCCCCACCTAGTTTTAAACCTCTCACACAGCTGTTTCTGTTTCAGAACATAACTGGGTTTCAACCTATGTGTGACTGATGATCATTAGTAACTGTTTGGTTTAATAGATGGATCATACACTTGAAAATAATCTACTTTGTGCAAATTTGTCTATAATCATTGAATTGAGAAGATGTTTCTTTTTGTTTATAAATGTATAAAAGAAAACAATCATTATTTACATTTCTGAAAGCATTCTTTGTTTGCAGCACTTTTTCCACACATGCCTTTACTTTGATGGAAATTCACAACTTTCTACTTTGTTTTAGTGTAAAATGCTGGCAATGCGTTTGTAAAATGTAAAAAATGTTTATGTTAAAATGTTAACAATGTAAAAAGAAATAATAATCTTAGCTCACTTTTTGTATTTAAATGTTGTATTATTTGTACATTGGACTGTTGTAGAAGTGATCATTTTGAAGTGTTTTGAACATTTATATATATTTTTTTCACTAAGACCTGCACTAAGACAAAATTTAAATATAAAGTGTTGCATATAAATATTTATCTGTCTCAAAGTGGTAGCTCTATGCATTGATCAGTACCCAGGAAGTAGCTCTTGGTTTTTAAAAGGTTGGTGACCCCTGGTGTATTGAAATGGAATAAAAATGGCGGCTTACATCAAATCCTTGGAGGCGTCCAACATTCATCATGTCATTGCAGCGTTTAGGAACAACACACATGACCTCCACTGCTTTCTGTGACAGAACACATGCCCTGTGGTTAGAGTAATGTTAACAATGTGGCACAACACAGGTTTAAATTCTCTCAGCGGCAAAAGGATTTGGAGAGATTCGCTAGGAAGACGGATTTAAACTTTTCAGTTAATCTAGAGAAAGGCATTACATTTTAAAGAAGTATGCTTGTATATGAATCAGAAAGAAAAGTTCCAAAACTCGTAAATAAAATGTTTCTGAAGGGTGAACGCACAAAGAAAACAATCCGTTTAAAAGAAATGTTTCATCTTGTAATTTTCAATTTTGGAGTCCTTTACTTTATATTTCTGTTTACCATGTTGACATTTTTATTTTTGATGTACAGCCACATTTGTATGTTTTATTTGTCCATGCGTTCAATTTTCTTTAAATCTGATTGGTTGATGACGACTGATTTTATGATTAAGAACTCACCTCTAATTCTACAGTGTCCAAACCTGACTTTTTGGAGAACTTCAAGAAATCCTAAAACAAAGCATCATAAATAGGAAACATATTAAACCTCGCTAGATTTGGTCAATGGAGTGATATTTGCATAGCAATGGTCTGGTCTGACCTTGAGCAGAAGTTGGTATTTCATGATCCGCTGCACTGGTTTAATCAGAAGATCCGTGATCTGCAGCCTATGACCCAACCTCTGCTTTAAATCCTGGTGACGATATGACCAAAACAAAGAGACGCATGAGAACTAATACAATTTCCAAACATGATGAGCTTGCTTTTTGTTTTAATAGTACCCATAGCTGGAAGAAGCCAGCAGAATATAACGGAAGAGACAAGACAGTCGGAAAAATGTAAAGCTATTGATTTAATGCTATTGTTTATTTGTTTACAATGAAATAAATTGTCCATTTTGCTGAGTACGTAAGAGACATTGATATTCTATAACACCCAACCCGAAAGAGCCTGTTGGGTTAGTCACAGAGTTGTGGGTAAATGACACGCCACCTGCTGCTTTCATCATTTCAGCCATGTGTTGTGCTGTTGGTGGTACATTTGTATTCAGGAGAACTTCCGGTCACATTTAGATAATTATGGTGGGAAAATTGTTTAATAATCCTACTGTATTTTTCCATTCTGCTTAATTGTCAATCATAAACTTGTATTCATTGTCAATCTGAGTAGAAAACAGATTCTTTCGCACAGTGAGCAGTCTGGGACAGAAGTAACACAAGCAGAGGTACAGCTGTTAAAGTCCACCTGCTCCATCTCTAATTCTTCATTATGGGGCCCATGATTCCAAAGATTTTAAATGTAATATACAGATGACAAAATCCCCCCTGACCGAAAGCAGACACACACAGAGCTCAGAGGAGAGAGAGAGCGTCTGGAGGGAGCGCCAAACACAGAGTGTGCGACTCCGCCCAGTGATTTACTATCGCGTCAATCAAAGCCAATGATAAAGGTAAACAAATCCTTTCCATAATATTAACATGGAGCCAGATGTTTTTTTTTCAATAATTAAAATTCCCACAAGCTTTGAAACACAGAACCGTCTGAAACCTTCAGACCCACCACCAACATTAAGTTTTTCTTTGTAAAGTGAACTGATTTACTGTTGTGTAAGTGCTTTCCATAAGGCAGTCTCACCTCGAAATATGTATCGATGTACTCCGAAACAATGTGCTCAGATTTGGGCTTGTTTTGGCAGTACACAATGTACATGTGTAGCCTTCGCTCCTGTAACAAAACAGATTGTTGGAAATTTAAACTAATATATTTGTCAGAAACTTATAACATCAACAAAACACTCTGTGCAGTAAAACTAGCCTCATGAAATGTCATACTTGTCTGATAAACAGTGCTGCAAGTCTGTCAGGGTCCTCCAAGCACTTCTCCAGTTCACCAAGAAAGAAACTGCAGGATCAGGGTTTTGTTAATATTTGAAAGAATGACATTTTGAAAAACAAAAACAAAAAAAAAACAATGTGTATGTTTACAACATACTCTTTATGCCAGTCATATATCTGGTGAATGTTCCCAAAGACGATCTTGTCCTTGCCCTTCATGTCATCCGGAACACCCTCCTCCTTCATTCTGCTCATGTAGCCCTGCAAGTGGACATCCAGTTTACATTTAGAATGGCAAGAATTGAATAAACAATGAGCATCTCAATGAACACCTCAGAAATTAAACAAGTCCCATGTCTGAACACTGTTCAACCCGAAGAAAACTCAACTTTATCTGCTGAAAAGATTGATCTAATAATTCGGATCTCTTTGGATAAATGTCCTTGCCTTCTCGATGGCAGGGTGGGGGGCTAGTGCAATCATGGTAAGTTGCACTACACAGCTTGAGGATAATGATGATCTTTCCCTAAAGATACCCATCAAGACTAACCACGCTTCCATGTGTCATCTTTCTTGTTTCAAGAAAGATGCTACGCTTCCTGTTTCAAGTTTCACCACATTGCTACAGAATCTAGTCAAGAGAAACCTCGTCGAACTCTTTATTCTTCAAATAGTAATGAAATTGAAGCAGCAGCAATGGGTGGTCCCTCACACAGTGCAGTCCGCAGGAGCCAAAGCTACCAAAACACAGTGCCATAGGTATATTGATATCAGAATCACAAGCTCATAAAGTTTCATTTCCATGTACATTGGATGAAGTCACAAATAAATACATTTACTGTGCAATTTATACAGCCAGCAGGTGGCGCTAGGAGTGTAGCATATCACATATCACATAAGCATATCAATATGTTCAAAATGTTAGGCTCATCATTTCAGATTTTTTCATGTTCATTTGGTGAAACATGTGGAAGATACAGCCACAAATACATCAATTTCCTGGGCAAGTCATACAGCCAGCAGGTGGCGCTATGAGTATACATTCAGAATGTTAGGCTCAGATTTTTTTCATGTTCATTGGGTGAAGAATGTTGAAGGTACAATTCAAAGTGAACTCTTCACAATGATTGTTCTTGAGGCATAATTTGATAAATATATCTAAAATCATAAGATTTATTCCCTATGAGTAAAACTGGTTTACATTTACGAAGCTTCGATTGAATCTAAATGAATAAGACATTGACTGTCACACAATTCGCCATTTATAGCTTTAATAAAGTAGCATTTGCAGCTAATTGCTTTTTCCTTACAGTGGGATGTAAATGAAATGCATTGAATGAGCGTAAATTTTGAATCCAGGAGAGCAGATGGGGTGCACTTCTTCAAGCCAAAAATTCCATCTAGGATATTATCACTTTTGGTCCAATCCTCCTTGTCAGTTGTTCTCGAGGGATGATTCCCCAAAGGTCTATGCTTTCAGTTTAGTGTCCGAAAATAAAAAAAAAGCTGCAAGCAGCACTTCCAGCGATTGAAATGAAAGCGAGAAGTGTTAAATTTACTGAAAGACACACCTCAACACATCATGGCCCCCAGGTGACGCTAACAAGTCTAAATATGTTCTAGTATTGTGTTGGCCATTATTCATGTCACATATGTCAAATTTGGAAAAAAAAAAAAGTACAATATCATTTTAAAATGTATCGCTTTGTAGATGTATTCAGACAAGAACTTTTAATTTAGTTGATCATTTTGGGATGATCAGACATTGTACGGATGAATAAAACTTCCTCTTTATGACAAAATGTCGAATTTTTAGTTTTGTGCAGTCAAAAAAGCTTAGCATCGATTTACTTTTGAGGCGGACAGATACAATCTCTAGAAAGAAATTTTAAAGTATGAAACAAAACAATTCAATTCTTGTTGGTTTTGGAAACTCACTTTTCTCCTTTTTTATCCATTTTTTTAAATTTTCCAAATTTTATCCGCTGAAATAGCAGTACAGCGTTACCCCGAGATACGAATGCTTCGAGTTACGAAATGTTTGAGATACAAAACGTCTTGCGGGAAATGTTTTGCTTCGAGATCCGAAGAAAAATTAGAGATACGAACAACTACAAGCTGTTCTGCTGTATATTCCGCCGGTTCTTGCGCTCCTATCCCCCAGTGTAAAAAGGGTCAGATGTGCTACACTTCAACAACAAGGTTGTTAGAATCAAGGTGTTGTAAAAGAAATAACATTTATATCGTGGAAAGTGCTGTTCTGTAGCGCAACTTAGAGAAAACCTGTGACGCGTTCTCAGAAGTGTCTATCCATCTGTCTGCACTCGTGCTTGAAATATCTCGAGAAAGTCAACTTTGATGATGTTTTCTGCCATCAGTTCCACCTCCTCCAACACATCGCTTCACTCAAGGTAAGGTTTCACATTTGTGTAAATATTACGTATTTTACTTGTTTTATTCTGTTTTATTATCATTTATTACATTAATGTGTAGATTGTTACTTGATTTTTCTCTGTTTTTTAACCTTTTCTGGTTAAAATATATTCCGTGTTGCCACTAGGTGGTGCTATAACCAACACTGTAGTTCGCTAGATGGATTCATTCAGATGTTGACTCTTAACATGGCAAATTCATTCATTCATTCATTTATTTTCCAACCCACTTATTCCCTTTCGGGGTCACAGGGGTCTGCAGGTCTCCAGCACACATTGGGCGAGAAGCAGGGGTACACCCTGGACAGGTTGCCAGTCCATCGCAGGGCACCATGCAAATTGAAAACAAATAAAATATGCCAATCATATCACACTCGTAGGTTGTGCAGAGCATTTAAAAAAGCTGGTTACAAGCAATCTGCAAAAGGAGGCTATGAGGCTGTTTCTGTTTCTGTTCATCATTCCCTTTATGATTCATTCACACTGCTATATAGGCTTATTAACCCTCACAGGGTCAGCTGGTGCCTACTTCTGCTCATTCTAGCTGAAAGGTGGTCACATACTAGAAATGTCACCAGATATTTGAAATTGTACTGCCATTTTTAGTTAAATCAAAGAATGTTATTTACAGTAATGTAAAGGCCATTGTATTTAGTCCGAATGGTCCTGCAAGTTTTAAAACTACAACACTGTAAACTACACACATTAAGGCGCCTACACACTGATCCAAATCTTTGGATGGCTTCTCAGCAGGGTTCTCTTCGTCTTGGTCATATTGATGCAATGACGCTCCCTGCCTAAAGATGGCGTACAACAGATGCACTGCACACCCACCACACAGGAAAGATGAGGAAAGAGAAGAAATCAAAGAACACATTTATTATAGTGTTTATACTGTTGGTTGCTGATCACTGGGAGCTGTTTGACAAAAATGGAGAAAAGAGAGGATTTGTGGTGCATTAGTTCTTTCCTGTTTACTGTACGAAGTTGCTATGAAAATTTGGGATGAGCGCCACCGAGTGGCTCCTTTACTTCCGATTCACGGCTTCAAAAGAGCCAGCTTTTGTTGGTCGTTCTCCACAAGATATGGCGAAACTCTTTTCATTGGCAGCACTCCTTTGCTCAGATGATTGATGTCCTGTTGGCGCCAATGGTTTTTGATTGAGCTGCGTTGACACACGAAACGAATATTCGAATCAGTGTTTAGAAGCCTGGTGTTTTGACGGCTAGCTTTTCTGGCGTACACATGAAACCATTCCTGAAGCACTCAATAAGCAAAACATATAAACCTCATATATAGAATTTAGACTATATAGAACATATAAAATTTCTGTTGCAACACTTGAAACAGAAGCAGTTTTAGCAGATAGTGTCATCAGGAGATCTCATAAGATTGAAACATATCTCACATGAGCTTGAATGAAGGGGATATATCATAGAAATCTCACAGTGGTTTTGTAAAAGGAGTGAATATACACCCACCTCCACCACAGCACCAAGGTCTCTCACATAGTCTCTTTCTGTTTCCACCAGCTCCAGCAGCACATAGCTAAAAGTGACAGTAAAATGAAACAAAATCAATTAAAAAAACTTAAGAGAACTCAATTAATAACTTAAAGAGGATAAAGCTAAAAGATAATCCAGTGTGCTTTAAAAACAACTTCTGACCTTAAACGCCCAACCTTGGCATTAAAAAAATCTGTTAAAATCTTTTAGTAAGATTTTGGTGAACTACAAATCCCCCTCATTTGATGAAGCATGGCGACTTCCGTAGCCATAAGAGTGGAGTTCGTCTCCCATGTGGATTAGTCGGTTGTTGAGTGCAACAAAATGCTCAAAAGGCCAAATTCCATTTCTTGTAGATTCAAAGAGGGGAGGGTCCTTCGAACAAAATTTTGAGTATAGTACACATTGAATTGCAATAAGAACAGCAAACGGAGAGAAATGGCGAGGGATGGAATTGGGTTCTTGCAAAAATTAACAGCAACCTGCTACCTTTTAAAAAGGAATCATTCCAGATTCAACTTGAATTTGAATAAATATAAATATTAACTACATTCAATTTGAGTAAATGCTAAAAAAGGCATTAATACTGTATTTCAAAGGTTGAGAATGATATATAGTATTTGTTTTTGGAGGAAAATTTGAGTGGACGTACTGTCGTCGTTTGAGGAAGCCAGTCTTGCGTTCCTCCATGTCATCAATGGGTGAAGACGAAGACAGGAGGGAGTTATCCGACGGGTTGCAGGAAGTACTACTGCTGTCTCCTCTCTCGACAGGAAGAGAACATGGTCTGTCCTCCAGGTTCTAAGAAAGTAAAAACGTGACTTAGTGAATATTATTTAAACGATTTAATGGACTCTAACTTTAATCCACTGTGAACTCCCACCATTTTACTCTTGACAAGTTCTTCAATCGCGCTGACCAATTCGGCTGCACTGGGAGTCTCAGAGCTGCTGGGACGTCCAGAAAGACGAGAGGATGCCTGTTGAAAAAAGAATACTATAAACAGAGTCTCACTAAGAAAAAACATGCTTGAATAGGTCTTTGAAAATGTTAAATTACACGTGCTTCTTTTTTCAAAAGGATTAGCTCTGCACAAACCATTGTTTATATTTATCCAGTATTTAGTCACTCTCAAATTTGTAACACTATTAGCAGCACAAAGTTTATAGTGAAGTATCTTTTTTTGCATAGAATGAATTGCTTTACCAAAGCAATCTAGCATCAGTTCTGCTTTAATTGTCTTACTTTGAATTTATTATCTTTTATGAAGTTAAAAGATTGGACTGAAAGAAATAGTGGTTTGAGCACCAAACAAGACTCTCTCCAAACATGCTTTGAGTATTTAGCAATTTGGAGTGATTGGCATAAAAATTGACTTAGCATTCTAAAGCACCCGTCTGCAAAGAAATTATGAAGTTCAGTGGTTTTAATGCCAAATTATTTTTTTTTTATGTTTACTGAAATGGCTGAGGCGGCTCGGTGGCGCAGTGGGTGACATTGTGGTTATCCAGTCAGAAGGTTGTCAGTTTGAGGCATCCTGGAAGGAGTTTGTATGTTCTCCCTGTGCTTTCAGTTTCATTTTACTGAGCCTAATTGCCGTAAGTGCCATCATGAAAAGGATAATCCATGGAAATATATGAGCTGTGATATGGCTTGTGTTTTTCAAAGTTCTGGCACAAAAAAGTAAAAAAAGTGCTTGGAATAAGGTTTATTGGTTTTTGATAATTTTTTACACTGATTTCACCTAATATTTCATGTATATTTACACTGATTTTCCGGGGTTTTATTGACATTTTTTTGTCTTAACACTTGATTTTTGTTTATTAACTGTTTCTTTTTTAATACTCAAAAAATGTACCTTGAAAAATTTTAATACTCAAAAAAAAGTAATACACAGAATTGTACAATTTCAGGTTTGTTGTTGAATTATTCTGTAGTGTAAACAAAAAAAAGTTATATCAAGCATTGTCACAAAAGGTTTTTAAATATATTTTTTTAGAGCAAATTTTAAATTCCAAAAAATGTTACACTCAAAAAGCCCCAAACTTCTAAGGGTAAACTTTTGAATAAATTTTATTTGCATTTATCTGCATTTAACTATAGGATAAGATTTTGATTACCACAAAAAAACTTGATTTAACTTTTTTTTTATAATTTACATTTTTCTTTAATTCTCTTCTTTATTCAATGTATTGCCTTTGTTGGACAGGACTTTATTGAATTTTGTCTGGAAAATGGGGAGAGTAGAGAGGAAATGGCCAAATGACCATGAGCTGGAATCAAACCCGGGCCTTTATCACTACACCACCAGCACCACGAATCCAGGGATGTCCAAAAGTAACTTTAAATTTGTAGATGACATAAAGGAATACTAGATTGTTTATCAATAATCTTGCTGGAGTAAAGTTAAAATTGTTGGCAGATATGTCAGTAAATAAGTTTCGTTTGGTGTTTTATAATCTCTTCAGTTTGTCTCTAAACTTCGGGTCATTTAAAGGGTTGGTGTGGAAGCATAAGAGAGGCCTGGCACAGGTGGTGGACTGGTGGGGCCCTTGACCCATGTTTAATTACAGCCTCGGGTCCTTTGCCAAACCTCTTTTTCTTGCTTTAATTTTTTATTTTTACAATGTACAAAAAAAATCTGATTAAACAAATTAAAAGTTGTTACTTTGGATAATTAGTACAATTTACTTTATAGTAGAGCAAGTTTGGCCCAGAGGGTCCGGTGTCCTGCAGAGTTTATTGTAGCCAGCCTGCTTCAGGTGTGTGTGATTAGGGTTGTAGCTAAACCCTAGATTTGGTGACCCCAGCTGTAGAGACCCCTGGTGTTCATTTAGACATATTAAATATGATTATTTAAATGTGACCGCATAAGGTCCGCAATAAATCCATTATAAACTGTATAAATTGTTATGGTTTCACTGTACAAAGGTGATTAAACAACATAATTACCAGTTTTTAAGTTTGTAAAAATGGAGTAAAATTAATTATGTAAATATATAGGTGGTATGTATATAATTAAAAATGACTATATTTTACATTTTCAGTGTATCTGCAGCATTGCTCACCATCGTAGATTGCAGATACTGAGGGCGAAATTGTTCCGGTCCAAATTTGGTGATTGATCTGGGGGCTGATTTCAGAATGGTAGGGTCTAGTTTGGGGGAATGGAAGTTGGAACATTGGTTTGGAAGATTTGGGTTGTTTGGGGTAAGAGGCCACATGGCCAAGTGCATGTGACAGTAAACACTTCTGAATACTCCTTTAAAGGGTACATGTAAAGTCACAGACAGTACATGTGAGGGCGCGGCCAGCTTTCTCAGGCTATAACAGTCAAAAGCGCATATATATAGGAAAATGACCAGATTCTATGCCATTAGAAATGCGCTCTGGTAAAGAGCGCATAAGCAACTGAACCTGAGTGGAGTATTCAAAAATGGGAAACAAGGAAGAGTACTTTATCCTAAAAGGAGGAAGTGTATAAAAGTATAAAAATGGGAAGATGAAGGTGAATGCAGTGGGAGAAAAGACTACATAGAGAGATAAGGAAACTGTGACAAAACAGAGGCAGAACAGAAATCAACATAATGCTGAAAAACATTAAAAACAAAGAGAAAACATGAAGCAGTTAGAAACCTCAATGCTCTTCTTCCAAGCTATCATATGCTGTATGAATATGAAACCATTTTCAACATTATTTGCATAAAGTAAAACAGTGAGATGGAAAACTAAAAGCACAATGAATTACTGAGCTCACTGAGTGTGAATATTTCGAGTCTAACCATGCAATATGTGAAAACATACATATGTTGGGAAAGACTTGTCTCATTGGATACTTAATGGCAGGGTAGGTGATTACTGGGAGCCAATGTTTACATTCAAAATGAAACTAGTTCATTTACAAACCCAGGCTTAAACAAACCCTGCTCTTATACAAAAATGGCTCCATTACATTTACAATTTCAATCATGGTGTGCCAGCAGCAGTGGTGGACAGTAACAAAGTACAAATAATTTGTTACCGTACTTAAGTAACATTGTAGCATATCTGTACTTTACTTGAGTATCACTGGTTTGTGAGACTTTGACTCAAATACATTTCGAAGTGGAAAACCTTACTTTTTACTCCACTACTTTCCTAAAACCTAAGTTTTTTTTACTTATGATGACTTGATTGAGAGTATAAAGGACATGACTAGACATTGGAACTGCGTTACACCAAATTACTTTTCGTTTGATACTTAAGTACATTTGAGGTACTTTTATACTTTTACTCAGGTCGACATTTAAAGGGAGCACTTTCACTTTTACTGGAGTAGTATTTAACACTAGGTATCTCAACTTTTACTCAAGTACATGGTCCGTATACTTCATCCATCGCTGGCCGGCAGCATCTGAATGCTTACATGGGCATTGAATAAAGAGATTGGAGATTTTGCATAAGTGCACCCGGGAAACGATTCCAAGAGTAGTCAACTCATGTTTAGGGCTTGAACACCAGAGTTGTGTAGAACCCAATTATTATTGATCAGATTATAACTCTTTTGCAGCTTTCTGTGCATTTTTAAGGGCCTAAACATGCTTAAAAAAAAAACACAGAATTTTGCACGCATGCCCAAAATGGTGAAAAAGGTGGTCTGATTTGGGTTCGAAACTGGCTCTTTAGCGCCACCTAACACATTCTAGCTTATGGTACTGAAATAATTTGTTGTAAATGAAAATCAGCACACGTGAAGGGTACCAAGACTTAAATATAAGTAAATTGCATCGCGTTTCCAAAATTGACAGGAAGTTGGGGGACAAAAAACCCTCTAAAAATGGCAAAATTTGCTCGTCACGAATTTTTAACGAACGATCTCAACTCTATTTATGTTAATTTCGTTAAACTATGTGCACACGGGGGGCATTGAAACCCAAAATTTTGGCATAAACAGGAAGCTGTTAATAACTCAGCCATGCATCAGGTTCAAACTTGCCGTACGTGTTAATAGTACATGTCTGAACAAATCCATATAGCAGGCTACTATGTCAGTTTTTGCGTCACCTAGTGAAAACATCCCAATTATATCCCAATTTCTGCTGTTTTACACTGCAATTTCAGACTGTGTTTAAAGGAGATGTTTGAAATTTGGACGCTACTGCAAGGGACCAAAAGGAACCAAGAGAAATTCAGTTTTATTTGATTGCAAAATGTATCTCTTCAATTTTATTTGATTGCAAAATGTATCTCCTAAATTCATGTGATCATCACGTTCTTGCAGTGTCATCTAAAGCCATCTGCAAAGTTAAATTGTGAAGCTTTTTTAGAATTTGTTGAACGGCTCCTGGTTGGTTTTTGACAGTTCTTGCTTGACATCTCACACCTAAGGATGGTCAATAGCAGCTTGCAGCTTTAATTACAATTTACTCTCTCTGACTAGAGAAAAGTGATGTTGTTAGCATTATCATATAACCAAACGGACTCGGAACCAAGCAACTGTCGATGCGAACGTGAAACAAAGACTGCTGCAAGAATGCCTGCAAACTTGGAACAACTGCCATATGACAATAGAGGGTAGGCCCCTCCACCGAGAGTTGCAAAACAAGTGGTAAAATAGCCTGGTCAAACTTTGTCAGGGACATTAAAATGATGAACATGCTGGTTATTTGTCTACAGATCATTGTACAAATAATTTTATTACACAATTTAATAGAGAAGCTGCAAAGGATTTTGGCTTTCTGTAGTTAAAGCTGTCACTTATTTAAGTCATGCTTGGCTTAAGTTACAACTAACTTAATTTCACAAAACCTAAAGCTGTCATACATTCAATCTTTGGTTGAAACAGAATTTTCAGTGTTTCACCTAGTCACAATAACCGCTAGCGATTTTTGGAGCCCTACGGCTTAAGAGTGGTGCGATGTCATGTTCAAACCCTCTATACACAATTGTACCAAAACGTATATAACTGTGAAAAGGGGCTGGGCTAATCAGCGTTGCCAGACGCTGCCTGCTAGCGCAGACGTATTTAATGGGCAGTACTACACCTCGGGGGCGACCAACCGAGCACTGAGACACAGAGCAAGCTGCAACGAGAGAGAGAAAGGCTGTCTGGAGGGAGCGCTGAGATACCATAGAGTGGCACAACTACCTCCGGCCTGAGTCACTGGACCCAGTGGGATAGACCTGCCTCCATGGAGAGATCGCTGGAGCATCGGCCACCTGTAAAGCCGGGAAGATGCTGTCACAGGGATGGGCCTCAAAAGCCAGACGAGCCCAGAGAAGGCAGGGCTTCGACACTTCAGAGATCCATACTTCGGACACAGAGCATCGCCAACCTTGAAGGTGGAGATACGATGCCAGTGGGATGTGGCCAACCTGCGCTCCACCGCGGACCTGAGACTCTTCGTAGACTGCGTTAATTTTAATGTGAGTGTGGACACCTACGCTCTTATAATGTCGATGCAGCTGTGTTGCAAAGCCTGTTTTTGATAAAATGCCCAGTTGGGGTTGACTAATGTGCCAGTGTCCCGGTGTCTCTCTCGCCATACGTCACAGACACAAAATGACAAGACAATTTAACGTTTGGTCAACGCATAGTTCCAAGTTTTGAAAAGTTGTGCATGCAAGACCACAAAAGCAACCACTATGGGCTACTCTACAGAATCTGAATGAAAATGTACACAACTATCTGGGACTTCTTCTAGGCCCTTTGGGTGACATTAGAAGTGCCCATGGAAAACCTGCTTACGTGCTATTGCTACTCTAGCAAACAAAACAACGGAAAAGGTCCACGTCAACAATAACAAGGCAAACCGTTTGTATGCAAAAACATTAACCACTGATGAATATAACATTATTTCTATAGCTTTAGCTGTGAAAACAACAGGGTTTCATTTGCTTGAATGAAACATTTTTTTATTAAAATGGATGACCAGAATTAAGTTTAGCAATCAGCTCCACAGGAACCAATGTTGGATCTGTTCATGATAGATGTTTAGGTAGATAGATATTTGAGCATCACGGAGGTTTACCTTGTCCTCCTGGGAGTCCTGGTGTAAAAGGCTGTGCTGCTGGATGGCCATGGGGGGTGGCAGAGGAACAGAGTCAGGACCCTCCTCACCTTCCTCCTCCCCACAGCTCTGCATCCCAGAAGAAGAAGACTTGGACAGAGTACCACTGCTCAATCCCTCGTTCCGCATCCTCTGTGAGAACAGAAGAAAGGCATAAAGAAAGCAAATAAGGATTATTTTTCAAAGGAAATCTGAAAAAACAGATGTTAAAAAACATTAATGATCAAAATAAATTTGCAGACTGTTACAATGAATGTACCTAAATGATATTTATATACTGTCTGGGCAACCCCGGTAAGAGTCTGGCAGAATTTAAAGCAGTGTGAACAAAGCTTTAGATGGTATTGTGCTGCAGATATCCTGAAGAGAAGTATAACTGCTCCACACAGGAAACCCACCAGACATAAATAACACTTAGCCGCAGCAAATCATAGAGTGCTAGACTTAAAAACAATTCAAACACTACATTTACTTTTGCCTTCATTGACATTTCAAATGCGTTCAGCAGGAAATAAGTGGCAACCCAACTACGTTTACTCATTTGGGAAGCACTTTAAAGCAGTTGTATCTTCACAACTGTTCCATTTAAAGTTTGTTACTCCAATACTGGCCAGACTACAAAAAGAAATTTCTAAAACATAAAGCAGCACAAACCTAGCACAATTGTCTAGAAACAGTTTTCACTTTGTTTTTGTTTGGCGCCTGAATGACATCACCAGCCAGACTAAAAATATGAATATCTTTAAGAAAAAAGCAACGTTTTACAGCACAACGCATCATCATTCCAGCACTAAAAGCAAACAAAGCTTTCACACGGCTTGGAGTTTGGTTGGCGTCTGGAAAGTTGGTCATCTCCTCATTTCTCTATTGTTTTGGCAGGTGACAATTCTTTAATTAAGAGGTTCACCATCTCAGTTAGTTACCCACAAAAGACTTAAATATACATATAAAGATGCCAACCAGCCAGAAACCAGCCAGGGGTCAAATACTTATTACTTATACATCTGTTTTACTTTTTCAGGATTCTCCCACTGTTGAAAAAACCCTACCAGTACATTTATGAACTGATCATCATTTTCTCTCACTGTATGTATCAGAAAAAAGGAAAAGCTGTGTTCAACCTTCTTCATAATCATTGCAGTCAATGTGTTTGGCTGCTCATGGCTAAAAATTAGCGATTTAGTTTGATTCAAAATTTTAATTTGAAATATCTTTAATTATAACACACACATTCACACCGAAGGGAACTTAGATTATGCAATTAACCGCATGTTTTTGGAATTGTGGGGGAAACCAATACACCACAGGAGAACGCATTTTAAAAAAATTTATGCAATTAATGCAGTAGCAGTTTTGTTTTTGTATTTCCGTGTGTTCAATGTGCAAAGAAGTATGGATAAGACCCAGGAAGGACATTTTGTCAGTGTTATATTCATGTCTTTATTTTCTGCCTTTTCACTCAGTTTTCACCATGTATTTACTTTCATGTTGGTCATGTGATCGCTCATTCTGTGTTTCCCCGCTGTCTGTACATTCCCATCTGGTTTACTATTTTAGTTTCTTTACTCTCCAGCTGTTTTGTGTGCATATATTCCTGTGCCTACATGAGCTTGGCACGGAACCATTGTTGATAACTACAGATCGCAGTCAGACAACGCAAGCTTTCCGTGTGACTATATAGAGTTTGTGAAGTCTGGTCATTCGTTCATTCAGTTTAGTTTATTCCTCCTCCTTTGAGAAGTCTTATGTTATTCACGTAATCCCTACGAGGGTCTTTTCTTGTTCCTTTTGTGTTTATATTACTTGATTTTTGATCATTAAACTATAATAAATCTAGTTTTTAAGCCAACGGTTAATTTGGAAGATATTGATGGTTTATTATAGGTATATTGTTTACCTCAGAAAATCTGCATTAAAAGTTAATCAAAAATGTAAAAAATAAATAAATAAATAAACAGATCTTGAATTTAAATTGTGTTTTTGTCATGAGTTTACATTATTTACATTTATACATGCAAAAAAAAATAGCAATTATTTACATCTTTTTAATTGATTGACAGCACTACTTTTCAGAAATGAATTAATTTGTTTTTAATTCTCTGTTGATTTTGGAATTTTTTTTTAATTCTTTGAGGTACATTTAATTGTTTGATTTGTTTGAGGTACATCCAGTTCGGGATTTAATGCGAAAGTTTTTTGTGCGTGAAGTTATTGTCTTTAATAAGAAAGAGTCGACTTATTGAAACAAACAACTCATTAAAACCCCCAAAACATCCCAAACATTGCAGCAGTAGCTAGCTAGTTGTTATGAATCACGATTGCATCATGCAGAAAAACATTGTTTTTTGAGAAATTTGCAGCTTAATTTTCCCGGCCAAGAGAGCAGCCTGTGAGGAAAAAGTGGTTGAGTGTTCACTGTGGTGTTCTATGTAGCATGTATGTAAGACAGCCTGCATGTAATCGTCACATAAAAGAGGAAATTTGTACAAGCAAACCTGTTGTTGGAGATTCCCAAAAATAGACCAAAACACTTTACAGAATCATAGTAGGGGCTCTTTAAGATAATAAACTGGCTGTGCGCTGACCTCCTCTATGGTCTCATCCTGTGGTGTGGCGGCACTGTCATCCGAGTCTTTCTGTGAGCCGCCGTCTGCGTTCTTGCGCACATCTCGACTCTTCTTGTGCTTGTGTGCTAGTTTCTTGACGTGGCCATCTGCTTTACCACTGCTGAGTCTTCTGACGGGGCTCGTCAGCCACTTACGGAGAGTATTTCCAGGCCGCTTGGGTCCAGGAGAGCTCTGTAAATGTCCCGGCTGGAGTGTGGCGCTTCCTGAAAGTCCTCCATCATTACTGGACACAGAGAGTGTGTCTTTAGAAAGAAAGAAAAAAAAAGTAAATTACTGCTTTGGTTTTGAATAAAAATCTTTGAACAATAATCACATTTTAAACAAGTTTCAATTACAGAACGCATTAAATAGTAAACTGCTAAATTAAATAAACCATTCAAATCCAGCTATTCAGTGGCTCCTGGTCAATAGAGGGTGCTATGATGCCGTGCCAACGTTTGACACAAATGATAAAACTCTAGCCTCTAAATGGAAAATATTTAGCAATTCCAACATACCAATATTTAAATATGAACTGTTTTAATTTAAGGAAAATAGGGGAAATGGAATAATTCATTCATTTTCCAACCCACCTATTCCCTTTTTGGGGTCATGGGGTCTGTCGGTGCGCAAATCTCCAGCGCAAATTTGGCAAGAGGTGGGCGTACACCCATCTCAGTCCATCTCAGAAATTAAATTAGAAAAACCACAAACTGAAGGATCATGTCAGTAGTTGGCGCTATATCAAGATTTGTGAATTTTTGTCCTTATCATTGTTAAATACTGTATTTGCTGTATTTAACTGATACTGTAGGTTGCTATAGCAATGCTGTCAGGCATGGTATCTTAACACAAAAACGTATAGACCATTTAATATATTTAATAGACCATATGCTTTACGGTAAGACTGATGGAGTTTGGTGCCATGAGTCGTGCAAAAGTACCATGTCAAAATAATTGACTTCCTGTTGGACTATAGTAGATCTTGGCCGTTTTCAACAGAGTTTTCAAATTGTAAAACAGTTTAAAATAGTGGTACAAAAGCAGAAAAAGGAATATTCCATGTCGCCACTATGTGGCGCTATAAAACATGTAGTTTGCTATAGAGATGTGTTCAGGCTTTCAGTGTTGACACATATGCCAAGTTTCATCCTGATTGGACACATATTATAACAACTTCCTGCTTCTTGGGAAAACATTGAAACTGAACGCCAAGAACGAACTGTTCAACAAAGTCAAAAAAGAGGCCTTTAGATGCGACTGGTGATCACAAGATTATTGTACTAGATTTTACAAGAAAACAAAAAAATAACTGACTTCCTGTCAGTTTTATAAACTCGATCTGAACTTTCTTGTAAGTCCTGGTCTCTTGCATAAACACAGTCTGAAAGCTTGGATCATCCAGAGATGCTTATTACTCAACATTCAAGAGATAGAAGTAGTATGAAAATAAGACTTGCTTATCTGAATGCGATGAAACTTCAAAGCATTTTATGAAAACAGGTTTTGACAGAAGATGTAAATAAGCAGATAGAACAGAACAAATCATACTGTTTTACCACTAAACCTACGTGTTGCCTCAAAATTACTTGGGCTCATCCATACCACACGTCTTAAGGTCTACTCTCACTCGAGGTGAAAGAAAAAACCTCAATCAATACTTTTTCTACATCCTCAAATCTAAAAAAAAACACTTAAAACAGCTGTTTTTCTAAAAGAAGCTACATGTCCTTGCATAAAGCTTACATAATGCATCATTTTATTTTTCAAGTCCATTGAAACGCCTTCAAGGTCCCCGATGAACAGTTTTACAGAGGTGGAGTGGGAAAACTAGTTTGGTTGGATACACACAGATGCAAGTAAATTTTATTGGTATACTCTTGCACTAACAAGAAATGTTGAATGTTACTGCACTAGTGTTTTGGATGAGAGAAAAAAGATAAATATAAATAGAGTATAGGTCTGTAGGTGAGTGTGAATTCTCAGCTGGCACTCAGTGGTTGTTGCCATGTTTCCACCCCTCTGAACAGTATATTCAAGAGCTGGCCCCTTACGTGACCCCCCACCCCTTTTTGTCATAATTTACAGCTCTACCAAAAATACACATGTAGCCACACCTGGTAAACAAAGTGTACTACGGTCATTCTCTGGCAGACGAACACTCCAATCACAAAGATGTGTTACTGTTTCCTAAAACCACATCACTCATGAACTGCTCTGTTCTTTATTCTTGGTACATTTCAGAAAGACCAAATGCAAAATAATTCAATGATAAAACAACATCAAAAGCAGATCTGAAATAATTAGTACTATTATTTATCTAACCGGTCTGTGTCTAACAGTAAGCGGTACATATAAACCATCTGGCCAGCACTGGGAATGGTGTGCTATTACTTTTCGTACAGGGGCTGTTTTTCTGAAAGGTTATATTACTTTTTTAAAAGATAAAATTTCCCATTAACATCGATGGGATTCACTGCACTTACGTCAAAACTTTTCTATGACAGAGCTGCAAAGAGTGCAAGAGAGCTCACTTATATTTTCATACCGAGTAATGACAAATAATCCACATGAATTGTCGATCTTTTTGAGGGGAAGTCTTTTTGGTCTGAAGGCTTTTTGGGCGTTTTTTACGCTGATCAATTATCTTTAAAACTGTTTTTTTTTTTGTGGCAATGCTTGATATCATTTTTTAGAATAATATTTTTTTCACTACATTGCACAATAATTCCACAACAACCCTGAAATTAAACAAAACATACAGTTCCGAGAAGTGGAATTGAACAGTTTTTATGTTTTATAACAAAAATCAAAGTGTTGAGATAAAATAAAAATGTGAAAGTTGTATAAAAAAACAGGCGAACCTCTCCTAAACCTTAAACACGGTTCCAAGCCCTTTTGATCCATTATGCTTTGTTTTGTGCTAGAATTTTGAAAAAAAGAGCTTCTGCTCGACTCTTTCTTAAGATTATAACAATAATTGTTGGATCATTAATATAAGTAAATCAATATTAGTACCATATTAATATCCATATTACTCAACAGATTGATTGATAATCTAACAGTATTTTTGCATTTATAAGAGGGACTCTCTGCATATTTAGTATTTACTGGTCAAAAGGCAGTTTGTCCTTCTGAGCACAAAACTCTGCTAAGTTAACGCGACCCAGCTATTGTTTAATTTTGATTTCAAATATAATGTGCAGGTTTCAAAAACATCTAAAAAAGGTTACTAGTTTTGATATTTTTGGTTTTATGGAACAATGCAAGAGTTCTGAAACATATTTTGCGAGGTAATTAAAATTTAATGTAAGAAAATGCATGATCATTTTTCATTTTGCACACCCCAAATCAGTGCCATCTAGTTGTGAAAATAAGGGACAACAAGACCTGTGATATGGCTTGTGATTTTCAAAGTAATTTCACAAAAAACCCTCATTGGCACAAAAAGCACTTAAATTGGTGTTTAAGATTTGGGAAAGTTTTTTCCCCACATTGTTTTCATCATGTTTTTGATTTTTGGGGGGGATCTATGATTTTTTTATGGAAAACTGCCTAAAGAGGTGACCTCAAAATCATATTAATTGCCAGAACAGAACAGAATCCTACACAGAGATGAGGTCCGTGAACTTAAACCACTACAATTCAGAAGTAACACAGGCATCAGCTCAAAGCAGAGGTCAAGTTGTTAAAGTCCACCAGCTCTACTCTACTGTGTTGAGGCTGAGATTTTTCTGATGATTATTAAAAAGATTTAAAATGTATGCAACAGCAGCAGCACCAGCTACCAGCTCTCATGCATTACCTTCAGGATGTGTTCATTTTGTCTAGTTCCTTATAAAATTCAAAGTAAAGAATCACTGAGTACTTCACAATGTTCTCCAGAATAAAGATACGGTTGAAGTAAGCAGCTAAATTAGTAGACAACAAATGACACCATTGTGAGATCTGTGGTAAAAATAAAAAATGTAGTATACATTTATAATATATAGTTATTTATATAGTATATATAATACATACTATATTTTTTTTTGTTTTTACATATTCTAAAGGGTGCATACCGTAAATAATAAATGCAATAATTTTTAAGGCATTACATCACAATATTTTGGTAAAAAAAATTATTTATTAATTTATATATATAACTCCAGTGTTTTCTTGTTATTTTGGTGCATTCTATTTAATTAAAAAGAAAATATAATATTAAATAGAACTAAATATGAATAGTTTGATAGAAAATTTGAATTATGCTAGTGTAAATATTTTAAAACAGTATATTTACTACATTATATGATCTCCAATCCTCTTTGATTGCCTAATAAAATTAAAACCATTAAATGACTGACTTCGCTTCATAAGATAATTTATTGAGAAATCATTTTGGAATTAAAACTTAAAACAAATTTAATCAAAGTTAGAACAGACAACTAATCCAAAAACAGAAATTGTGTAACTCTTAGTTTCTGCAGAGGTCGCAGAACCAAACCTTTAAAGTTGCTGGGAGTAAACTGAAGGGTACATCTCTTGTATAAGTAACTTATTAAGCTGAGGAGAAGACTGAATTCGTCTGAGAGCTACGTACCCAAATCCAGCAGCCAATACTTGCAGTTCTCAGAGCGTCCTGAAGCTGAACCCATGTGACAGAACGGCCTGCCTGATAAAAATGACCGTATTCCTTCTGCCATACCACTACAAATCCAGATAGACGAGGCAAACTACACCGGTTCCACAGAGCGGAAAGGACATTACCACATCGTGTTGAGGAGAGAGTGATGGACTGAAAGAAATAGAGGGGGTGAGAGAGAGGAATGGGATGAGGAAAGAGGGAGGTTTGGATTTCCAAACGCAGCTGTGAAGCTGTGAGTAAGCTATGCTCAGAACTAGAGAGAGAGAGAGAAGAAGAGAGGAAGGGAAAGCCGGATGAGAAGAATTAAAGAGAGGAAGAAGGAGGAACCTGCAATGCTTTAATAAAGATGAGATCCAAAAGAATGAGTGTTCAAAGTGCGAGCACTTTCCTGCTGCTATTTCAGAACCCTGGGCACTATAAAAGCATATAATAGTTTTTATTTTTGCACACATTCCATTATTTTAAATTCAGCTGCACTTTATTTACCGAAGCCTGATTTAACATCACTGCAATAGTTGAGAAACTTAATTCAAATGCAGTGATTTAATATTACTTTGTTATTAATTTTAAATCGATAAACATTCTCATTGTACATCCAGTCAATCAGAAATTATTTACATCATTAAATTCAGGAACATAACGTAGATTCAAAGGTGCATGATATTATTCCAATAAAAAAACAACTAGGATTTTGTTTATATTGAAGTATTTTAACTTTTCTGTCATTTAAATACATTTACTTCGATCATAAATGAATTAAAACAAGCTGGTCTTGGGATAAATAAGACACGTTTACAGCAAACATACTTAAATCTTTGTAAACTTCAAAAATGAAGTTTAGAATACAAGTCATCTTACAATGTACACTCAAAAAAATTTTTTGATTTAATACATTTTACTGCGACAGATTTTTATATACAATAATAATATTACCACAACCTAATAAATGAATTTAATGCAAACATTTGAACAAAAACTATGTGTAACTGCACATCAAACGCCGTCAAATCCCGGAAAGTTCAAATTAACTCAATATGAGTGTGCTTGTGTGAGATTTAAAATAACTGCAATTTTAAAGTAAATATATTTTTAAAATGTATTTATTTCAATTTAACTCTATCTGGAGCTATGTAGATGTCTTTAGGACTTTATATGTACGAATATGCATTAAATATGTTTTATAAATACATTTTATTACCAAGAAAAGTATACAGCATACTTTTCTTACTGGAACTTTAAGCTATAACTTTTGAAATGTGGATGAATTGCACATAAACACTGAAAATGTCTTTCGGATTGATATGTAAATCCATGTATAATCTTTATTTCAAATACATTTAAAACACAAATATCTACTTTCTTATATTACAAAAAAAAATATTAGTCATGTTCACAGCTTTTTACTCAATCCTGTTACCCTAACAAATCCCTCTCCTGAAAAACTGGGTAATTTCCATAAGGCAGTTTTTCATCAGGAAGTTGCATCACTTGGATCTTCAGAAGGCCACAAGAAGAGCAAAGGTAAGTTCTCTCAATTTCTTATTCACATATTTGATGATTTGTGATGATATCTTGGAGTGTCATTTAAAAAATACCCAAAGTATTTCAGAGATTTGATTATTTTAGTGTAAAAATACACCAATTTGGTAAAAAACTGAATTTGCAGAATTTCCTGGTTCTATAATCATGTGCACCATGTGGCTATTTAGCATCTATTTGCTAAAACTCCTGTTACTTATTTAAAGAATAACAAGAGGGTTAGAAACAGGAACAAAACAATATCTATATTTTCATTATAAATATAATAAAACTATTAAATACATTACTTAAGATGTATCAATACCTATTAGGAACACCTAAGATTGTTTATAATCTGTTTTCTAAAATAATTCATTTAGAAAAGTTACAAAAAGCAAATGGCACACATTTGGAGGAATGGCTCAAATAATGTGTGAGATTTTGTGTTAAGCTCGGCACTAGCTATACCACCGGAGCAAACCTCTGAAGTTACCTTTTACCATATTCTTAGAGTTAAAAAGGCTGCTCAGAAGGTTAATGGTGTCCCTTCTCAAAATAAACTCAGTTGTGAAGCTAAAACATACTCTTGAACAGCAATGAATGAGCTCCGAAATACAACAAAAGATCCCCCCAAAAATGTTACTAGCAAAATGTTTTTTTGCTTAACCCCTGAATTGTGACCAGCAGAAATGTATAGAATGATTAAAAACAAAAACATTCATGTGAAAAAAAAAAGAATTCTAGTGCATTTAAGACTACTGTAAACATCACTTTATTATGAATGAATGCCAAAAAATAAGTCTAGCTTTCACCTGCCCAAGTATTCCTTCATTAAAGACACAATTATGATACATCACCAGCTAATTTCAGGTTCTATAACTATACTTTATAAACAACTGTCTCTATGTCACCTACATAAACTCACTGTCTCTCGCCGGCTGCACCGGGGCAATCGACCACAAAGATCTCCCTGTTTCAAGCTATTTGGCTGCTTAACAGTAGCTGGTCTATGGCCAGTCTAACTGCTTCCTTTGCTACACACACATAGACACACATTGATGTGCTCAACACATATGCAGATCTATAAAAGCTTAGGCCAGGACTAATCAACATTCTGCTGAAGGTTCTGCGCTAGACTCAACATTTTACTCATTTTTATTCCGTTTTTGTCTAACTGACACATTACAACACACCAGGTACTTTAAATACACCTAGCTAGCACCACATTCTGAGATTCAAGAAGTGGAATACACAGGTCCCCATGAGTTATGATGGTTCCTATTTCACATTGTATAAAAATAGATTGTCCTTGCTGTAAGAGAACCGGCTGTTTGACATTTCCCACGACCTCCATCAAACGATAGGTGCGTGTGCACATGTGATTACATCACAAAGAAATGAATGAAAGTTCTTTCATTTCAAAGCTATCAACTTAGAAAGGAACCAGTAAAGTAGAAGTCATTTGGAACTAGCAGCTCCAGCACGTATGTAAACCCTGAATAAAATTAATTGTATGGTTAATAATTTAAAGAGCAATGGCAATAAAGAGCGGAAGACGAATAGATGACAAAAGTGAGATAGCAAGAGACATGACAGATAGCTAGCTAGTTACCAAACAAGCTAAAAATACAAACAGGCTCAAAGCATACAGATAAATATGTCAAGATTTATGCAAAGACAAGCTCGCTAACAAGCAAGACAGACAGAAAGACAGCTAGCTAGAAAGCAAGACAGAAAGCAACTAGCAAGAGAAACTAACAGAATATTGTCACAGGTGAAAGTGTCACAGATGAGACAGAATCTGACAATGCGGGGGATGGGGGAACAAGGAGAGGGGGGACAACAAACATGGAGACAGGGTGGGGGACACTCTGGTCATCCTGGGAGGGGCATAAAGCTTCTGAGGGTCCAGGGTGGGGATAGAGGCCCCATGTCCTCTGGCAGAAGAAGACAAAGAGGTTCTGGAGGACCAAAGTGATGCCCAAGGCTAACCGTGCTGCACCACCAACAACCAGCTAGAGAGTCGTGATGAAGCTGGAGTGTCAGACATGGAGGAGGAGTTAAGTTCCATGAGTGGCAAGCAACGACTACTTGTTGCAGAATCAGGGCCAAGGGGTCTACGGCTGGTGGTGAAGTGACGGCTGTAGAATTTTGATGTAAGTCTGCTGTTTTGCACGATAGAAGTGGAGCCAATGCTTCTGACAACCAGCCCTGGTCCCCGTGAGACTCAACCGATCTCCAACTCCAGTTCCAGGAGAGGCTCAGCCACGGACTCTGGGGAGAAAAAGGTCCCAGCCTTCTAGCAGGAGAGTGAGTGGTAGGAACCTGCAGATTAGGAGCAAAGTGGGATACGAACTTCAACTTTGAAAAGGAGCGGTGAATCTCTAAGTGGAATGTCCGTAGGCATCCAGCCCACAAACAGAGGGGTTTGAGCCACCCACCTGTGGACTTTGCCACTGGTTAGATGAAAAGGGAAACACCATCAAATAATTCTCCTGGGAGCTGCTCTGACGATTTGGCAGGTAAGTAACTTATGGTTCCATACCTGCTAATTTCATCTTTGTCCAGACTAATGAACAGAAAAAAAAAATAGCAGGTATTGAACCAAAAGTTACTTTCGATCTGGAAATACAGGGAACAAGGAGAATATGGGTGGGAACAGGATTGACTAATGATTCGGGGGAAAATAAAGAATTTTAGAAGGCAGAAGGTCGTGTGTTTTCTCCATGCTTCTCCTTAGGAGTCAAAGTGAATAAATGCACAATAAAATATCTCAATGTGCACAAACATGACCTTACTTTTTGGGATTTTTGATATGTTAACTGTAAGCGAACATTAAACAGACTTTTTCAGAACTTCCCAGAATTCCCCAGACTCAAAACCACACCCAGCATTCACCAATGATTTTCCCTCAGACTGCGATCAGTCATGTTTGTGTGGCAGCCCTCGAACATTGTTGCCTGATGACTGTCTTGCTCTTACCGGAGGTTCTTCCTTTGTAATCAGCTCTTTATAATAAATCATGGTGCAAAAGCGGCGACTAACCAGCCTGAATTTCAGCCATTGGCCATGAGCAGCAAACAACTGTACCCATAAGGAAAACAAAATAAAAATAAAAAATAATAATAATGAAAAAAAAATTCAACAAGTTCTCCCATTTAAAAAGATGAGAGAGGCCCGTAATGTTCATCATAGATAGACCTCAACTACGAGAGACAAAAGGAGAAAGAAAAATCCAGTATTTTTAAAGAATTTATTTGCAAAATATGGTGGAAAATAAGTATTTAGTCAATAACAAAAGTTCATCTCAATACTTTGTTATATACCCTTTGTTAGCAATGACAGAGATCCAAGGTTTTCTGTAAGTCTGCACAAGAATTTCACTCAATGTTTCTGATATTTTGGCCCATTCCTCCATACAGATCTCCTCTAGAGCAGTGAAGTTCTGGGGCTGGGTAACACGGACTTTCAACCCCCTACAAAGATTTTCGATGGGGTTGAGATCTGGAGACTGGATAGGCCACTCCAGGACCTTGAAATGCTTCTTACGAAGCCACTCCTTCGTTTTCCACCATATTTTGCAAATAAATTCTTAAAAAATCAGACAATGTGATTTTCTGGATTTTTCTTTCTCCTGTTCTCTCTCGTAGTTGAGCTCTATCTATGATGAACATTACGGGGCTCTCTCATCTTTTTAAGTGGAAGAACTTGCACAATTGGTGGCTGACTAAATTTTAGTACTTAAAAATACTTTTTACCCCACTGTAAATATATATATATATATATATATATATATATATATAAACAAGACATTAGGTAGTTATACTGCAGCACTAAGGTCTATCCCAGAGTCATACCTCAGACACAGGAACAAGGCCAAGCAACTCATTTGTGCATTTCAAAAAATGCAATAATTGAGTTTAGCAGAAGTCAGCTCATCAAAGAAGAGCATTACAATGTTTGGCCACAATGAGGAGTGGGGGAGGTTCCTTCAATATTTTTGGGCTGGATTTCTTCAAATCGAGGTAAAAAGGAAAAATACAGGTAGGTACTACTCCAAATTCATTCTGCAGCAGGCCAATGAGACCTAAAAATCCTTAAGAACTACCTTCCATGTATAGAAGAACAAGAAGTACTGGAAGAAGTACTGGTACTCAACAGCCTTGACTGTGTCTGGGATTACAGGATGTGCAAGTGTAGCTAGAAGATTTGCAGCTGTTTGAAGGCAAAGGGTAGGGCACCAATAAATGATTTGATTTACATTTCTCTTTTCTCCACTGCTTTTTGTTGATTAATGAACAATTAACTTTTTGTTAACAGCAAAGCTGCTTAAAACACTAACAGAATACTTTATATGATTTTACAGTGAAAACCCAAATCACAACTTCTCTCTACAACTAGGGGACAGTTGCTCACATCCATGCATCATTTATTAACTATTGGAAATCAGATATGTGTAATTAACAGCAACTGTAGTGTTTTGATTTTGTTTTGTTGTGAAATTGATATAAAAATCTATTTACAGTTGACTTATATTAAATTAATTTTATGTATATTGTACTATTTTTACAAATATTTTAAATTGTATTAAAATTCTTGAGAAGTACAGATTGAAAACAGAAATGGGGGAATAAAAAAAAAAAGTTCAGCAATCAAAGGCATTTATATTTGGGTGCAATACCAAACATCACCACTAGATCAACACAGGATCATATGCAAACTTTCGAAAAACATTTTGCCTCAAGTTAAATCCCAGATATGTTGATTAAAATCAAATCATCTTTACCATTCGAAATTGATAAAAAAATTTATTTTTTAAAAATCCAGTTATTTACAGCAGAAAAAAGTATCAAATAGTATATAGCTAAATAAAACTGATATTAATAATTATTAATCATTTGAAGGCTAGTATTTTTTTTATATATTCATTACCAATATGAGTGCATTAAACCCCATGACTACAATCTTAAGATCACAGAAACTGTTCAGTGTACACAGACACACTGTCCCGAGCAGGGAAATCCCCTGCAGCCTGGCAACACCACTCATCACCTGACACAGCACATCACCATAGTTACCGCATACTCAACTACACTTAAACCATAACAAGAAAGAGCAAAGCTTGTCCACAATTAAAATTTGATTTGGGATCAGGGTGAGTCAAGAGTGGACACTCTGATCTGTACAGAGCTTTGATCCAGCTCTCAAGAGGGAAAACACACACAATCTGGCAACCACTGCTGAATAATAACAACATTCAGAGTCTCATTAATGCAACATTGGAGTTTTTACACAGAGGGAAATCTGTCCTCATTTCAAAAATGAGTTTACACACACAAAAAGACCATCTGGGTACCCAGATGCACATGTTGACGTGTCTTTGAGTAACTCCTCACAGAAGCCCTATCGATGACTGCTGATGAATCCCAGAGTCATGAAATCAGAAGAAGCCAACAATCAAAAACCATTGCTAGCCTATAAAGATAACAAGTTCCATAATCACCAGCCAAGTTCAGCCACACAAACTCAACTTTTATATTGATCGTTTGATTTCATCTTACCATGAGCTCAAACATATTGTTTATTTAAAGAATGGTAACAATGATGTTGGCGTTGAACAGGAGTGTCTCACATGGCCGACGGAGTGAACCCAAACCGTGGCGAGCGCCCATATTTCGCTGGCTCCAGAATGATTACCACTCAATACAAATCTATGGGAAAAAGCTGAACTTTAAAAATTATTTCCTCAAGTTTATTTTTGTGTGGTTCACGATGCTTCAATTTTCCCCCCGAAAAACAGGTGGGAACATGAGATTGACAGCTATGATTGACAGCTACACAGAACAGAGCTGATGGACCACTGTTATCACAATGTGAGAACGATCACTTACGCTGCCAACGAACAAATCAGAGAATAAGTTGTATATAACAGGGAATCAAGGCGGAGCTCTGAAACCACAACGGTTCCATCCTTAACAGGAAGTTGCTTGTGCTCATGTGCAGACATCCCCCTTCTCTCAAGCTTGAAATTGCTTCATATTAGCTCAATGGCAGTAGGTGGTGGCATGCCGTCCACATTTTTTATAGTCTAGTGTTTTGAAAATGACAGGATAGTATCTGAACCATTTAGATTGACCCATAAAACGTTATAAATAATTGTAATCAGTTTTTATTCATGATAAGCATGCAATATCATAAATATCCAGTCCAGCTCATAAAAAAAAAATCTTTTTATAATTAAATTTGGTTGAATTTAACGACAAAAAAGAGAGATTTTTTCATAATGTTTACATTCGTAATGAATAATGAAAACAATTCGAAAAACTTGAAAAAAATGTTTTACATGGATAAAGATAATAATCAGAAATTACTGAAATACTTGAAATAAAACATTTAGGTTTTTTTTAAGATTTTGAACCCTTATTAGAACAGAACAGGTAGATAGAGGGGAGATTGTGTCGCTCTGCGCAAGCGCACACATAAGTCCAGCACACTGTCCAATGAAACTTTTCGGGGACATCACAGACATTAAGTTTAACTTTGACATATTAAGAACACACTGTCAGTAGCAGTCAGCACTCCAAGCTACATTAAATGTTGTCACCATAATTATGCACATCACAACCAAAAACAGCTCGGAAACAACCCAAAATAAATCTGCAGCAAAATAAAAAGGTCTGCTCTTACCTTTATGGTTGAAAAGTCCCTCCATCTCCATGCTGCTGCGGGAATGAGCGATGCAGAGCATGGAGCTAGGTACCAGGCCCTCCAGGGCAGGAGATCGGTCAGTGGTGCGGACCAAACACCAGTCGGGTTTGTCGTGAGGCCTTTCTAATAGCTCCACCGTCTGCCCTCTACGTACTGTCAACTCTGATCCATTACTGGCCACGAAATCATGGATGACCACCGTCAACTCTGATCCACCAGACAACTATCAAAGAAGAAATATAGACTGTACATGCAAATATCTCCATGATAAACACATGTCACAGTTGACATACCCACTGATAATGAGGCAGTGCCAACGAAGTCAAAAGTTCAGCTACGGATCCTGAACCTTTACACGACATACTGAACAAAACCTCAAAGTATGCTCTTCTATCTTAAAAAATGGTCTATTATTCCAATCTCCGAATGCCACATTGTTCAATGCAGAAGTCGCAGCGCTGAATAATCTTGCTTTCATCCCCTCTAACCAAACTGAATCCCATCCACAGTTCAGACTAGCGATCTCTGGTGAGGTAACATTGGCTGCTGACACATCCTCGCATTGCCACGGAGATGGAATCTATCTGAAGGAGTGACGCCTAGCAGGAAGAAGCGAGAGGAGGTAGAGATGGATACAATGTGAAAAGATTTAAAGGAGAAGGAGGCTAAGTAATGCTCATTAGAAATGATGTGCCACCCGTCTGCTTTTTGAGTTTTGCCATTTCACCTCATTGTGAACCGAGGGGGCTCTGTGTGTGCCCAAATAATGAGCATTAAACTACAGAAGTGCATTTAGTGGTTAACTTTTTTATTGGTTTCCTTTTGACAAGTCAAGGTAAGGTAAGATTTTTGTGTTTAGAGGGAATCAGGAAGTGGTGTGTGTTTTACTGCAAGTATCTTGGAGCCACAATAGATATTGATGGAAAATATACACAAGGGAGAGGGTGAGCGAGAGCAGAGCTCTGACTGTGAGTGGGAAGATGAGCGTCTGTGCTGCTAATTCAACAGCATTGAACAAATGACTGTAACCTTCGACGGAGAGCCCTCTTTATGTCTTTTGCTAACTACTTGGTGCCGCTTTTTTCAACTAACCTTTGGTTGGAATTTCATATATGCATGTTGTCAAGTAAAATAATTCATGAGGCAATAAGGCAATGTCTTCCATTTTTTTATTTAACAACATAAAAATGTGGATCCAAAGATGGAATGTGTTTTTATACTTAGCATTTTTACAAAGTAATAACATCTCAAAACTTAACTTTTGTTATATTTCTTGCTTGTTCAAATTATTTTGATTGATAAATTATTTGTAATTGCATGCTGCTAGACACAATCTACTGGGGCAAAAATTTTTAAAAAGACACGAGTGAAAGGAGAGACGAAAGACCGAAAGGAAACCCCGAAAGGATGTGGCAAGTCGCTTTAAAGGGGCAATATTATGCGAAATCAACTTTTCTGACATTCTTAGCATTTTTTTGTGTTGGTCCTTCATCAAAAAGTGCCTCAAATTTGATTCAGAATCTTTCATGCATTTTTGTGTAATCCTATATTCCTTTTTTGTGAGCTGAAAATGGCTTGATGTTCCATGCAATGCCCATAGTTCTTATCCAGTGGCTCAAACATTGATACAGAACTGTACATGTAATAACTGACTCAACGTTTGTGAAATAAAAGCAGTTTAACAGAAAAAAAACTAACTGTATTGTAATCAATATGCACTATGTACCGTATTTTTCGCCGTATAAGACGCACTTTTTTCGTCCCTCGTCTTATACAGCGAATGCAGAGCACCGCGGAGCTCCTGAGCCGTCGGCCATATTTGTAGTTGTACACCTGCTGGTGCGCGCGACGGCGAATGCAGAGCAAAGGGCGGTCACGGCCGTAGGAGAGGCCGGGGCTTCGGCCTAGCTCCTGAGCCGTCAGCCATATTTGGCGTGGATAGGACTGCTTTTACGTGTTTCCATATTTGGTCATGTTATGCGAGCGCAGAGCTACAGAAAAGAGCCAAAATGGAGTTTCCGCGAAGCTATCGACCGGATATAACAACACCGGACTTTTATCGCAATGGAAGTAACTTTTGTTGAAAAAACGGTAAAGATAAGACAGGATTTACATGCTTGCTTTGTTTTGGCTGCCGTTTTCTTCGGGGAACTTTCGCTCCCTGCTCTGAAATACTTTGCGCCATGTAAATGAGTTGCATATCGCTGGATTCCGCAGGTTGTTAGCTTTCATTTGATGCCATGGTTTTGGTGTTTCCGTTTATATTGTGGATACATATCGCACATAAACAAAAACTTGGTCATGAATTATACTCTTGTTTATTTGCATGGCGTTAGAGCTGTGGTTAACGGGTATGAAATTGAATTAGATACATTTTTAGAGGAGTTTCCGGTGAGCACAACAGTATTTAATATGTGTGGGTTATTCTCAGGGTTAGTGAGCTATGAGCTAAAATGTAATGCACAAGGGGGCAAGTCCCCGGTACCGGGGACTCTCGGGCTTAAGAGGTTAAACTGCTGATAACTTTTACACAGTTGATAAAATATTTTACAACAGTATTTGGTTCAGAATCTTTTTTTTCTAGATCTTCCTCATTTAAAATTCGGTGCATCTTATATGCCGGTGCGTCTTATATGGCAAAAAATACGGTATGTGGTGTGTGCTCATGTTGCATTTGAAAGGTACATCAAGCACAATCATTTTCATATGCACAATCATTTTCCAACCCCCGCAGACAGCTGGCACTATTGCTGAGTTTCTTCACGTGCTCTTGATTCCATCTTATTGATAATATCTTTAAATGCTGGTAATAAAAATAGTTGAAGTTGGGGGCCTATGCCTCAGTAGAGACACGTGTGTTACCAATTGCTTTATTGGTGACTAGTCACAGCTACCATGATGCCCCAGTGAATTTATGGATGGGATCCAAGCCTTTCTCATGGTTATTTCGAATTCATGAGGAGGGATCGAATGTGGTGCTCCAAGCCAACACAGACTGATCAACTGTAGTTACCTCTATGGGTGTCCCTTTTCATGTGATCGGACACTTAGACTCAATTACGCTAAATAAAAGACACCCGGAAGCTAATCCTGCTGATTTCAAATATAATTTCACCGATATACAGTGATACCTCGAGTTACAAAATTTTCAAGATAAGAAAGGTCTCGTGGGAAATATTTTGCTTCGAGATACGAAAAAACTTCCAATTTACGAAAAACAGCAACAGTTCTGCTCTATTATCAACTTGTTAAGTCTGAGGTAACGATACGCTTCCGAGTCCTTGCGCTCCATTCTCCCATTGCAAACAGTGCTAAAAGGGGCTGATACGCTTTAAAAAACTTTAAATCCGTTTTAAATTAAGCGAAACATTATGTAAAGATTACCAATAATGTGGTATAACAAATGTTAGTCAAGGTGTTGTAAAAGAAATAATGTTTATAAAGTGGAAAGTGCTGTTCTGTAGCGGAAGTTAGAGAAACCCAGTGACGCGTTCTCAGAAGCGTCTCTCCAGTATGCTCGCTACTGTCTTGAACCAGTGACTTTGTCAATGAAAGGCCACAATGCTACTCTTTGCACCACTGTGCCTCCAACATTTGTATTTATTAGAAGCTTTAAACCAGACTTTTTGCTACTCAGTCCCTTTTGTGTCACAAGTTTCACTTTTTCACGATTATTAACCACATTAGGATAATAATGTAAACATTTAGCACTGGCAATTAACATATTTCCTGCCGCTACAAATGCAGTTTGCTATCGCTATGACCTGACATGAACTACAAAGTTCCTCCCACTAACCTTGTCACTATCCAGTGTGTTCTGGGAAGTGCGGGACGCAATGGAGATGGTGTCTGGCTGACTGCTAGCATCACACTGACTATCAAGTTCCTCTCCATCCCTGTAAAACAAAATGCAGTTCTAAAAAAATGTAAACCCTTATTAAGCTATGAAGGCAAAGATTGACATACCGTTTGCCCTTGTGTTTGGTTGCGGTGGGTTTAGGTATATGGATAGGCTCTTTGAGGGCCCCCCGTAGATGAATGGTACGCTCTTGGATAACTTCACGCACATGTTTGATCCAGTCTTGTTTGTTTTCAATACAGGAAGCCTGGGGACATTTGTACACATGAAAGTGAAACTTAATTTGGAAAATCAAGGGTAAAATTCGTTATTTCTATTTGGGGAAAAATTCGTTATTTCTAGGGTTATGTCCTATTAACCCTTCGAAAGCTGTACTCACCAGGGCATGTGCCAATCACACCGGCTGTTTTGAAGGAGTGAGGTGATCACCTATTGTTTAATCTTGTAAATAGGTTTCAAATATTTTCAAAAAGGTAATTAGCTTTCATATTTTGGGTTTTAAATGAACATTACAAGTAATTTATATTAAAATGTGAGAAAATGCACATTTGTCGTTCAGTTCCTTCCTAAACCAGAGCCATCAGTGCCATCTAGTGGTGAAAAGAAGGGATAACCCTTGAAAGTACAAGACTTGGGATACGGCTTGTGTTGTTTCAAAACAAACAGGGGCTTTGAACAGTGTATAAGGTTTACGAGAGATTTGTCTGGAACTCTCAGGGCAACTACATGGAACTCTCAGGGCACACTACTATAAAGAGTAAATATAAAATACATATTATATTACATACATATATATATATATATACATACATATATATATATATACATATATATATATATATATATATATATATATATATATATATAAAGCCACAAGAACTGTAATCATTGCTTGAAATGTATTTCCCTTTGCATCAATGCATGAATGTAAATGTGATATTTTATTGTCTCACCGGGGTTGGATTCGTGGTACTGCTTTAGGCTGGCTACAGATCCTCCTCTGCTCCTTGTTTTGTGGGGTCCTTCAGGGCTCTATTCTTGAGCCGCTGTTTTTTCCACTTTACTTTACTTTCCCCTTGCCTAGGTCTTCCTGCACTGCCTGCCAGTCTATTTTAGAGAATATTTAATGATGTATAAATTTTTAAATCTATGAATGGTCTTGCCCTGCCCTGACTCTCTGAGCTCTGTCCGTTCACACACCGTTCCGGTCACTTCTCAAGGACCGGCGGAAGCTCAGAGGGGAAAGGGTTTTTGCGGCTTTGGCTTTAAAATGGCTTTTCGAATTCGGCACTGTCAATTTTAAAATCAGCTCTGAAAACCCAGCTGTTCTTAATGTTTTTGTTGTTTTAGAATTTTTTTAACGGCTTTCGATGTTGTATTTAATGTTTTTGGTTTAATGTTTAATTGTATATTTATGCCTGTACAGTTTATGTGCTACAGAAATAAAGTTAGCTTGACAATTTTTAGGGCAATTCATACCTTTAGGACTATTTTGTTGTCCGAGGTAGGTGTCCGTCCAACCCAGAGTGCAAATTTACATGGATCTCCTTCCACGTGTTCCGTAACTCCTAGTTCTGATGTCTGAGCAAAGTCAAATAAAGCATTTATCAATCTTTTAATAATGTGCTATAAAGATCAGCAGCCCACCCACAGATATTTAAGAAAACAGCATTTATATAATGAGTGTGTCACATCGAGATCAAATACACAAGGCAGAAATGAAAATATTACTGATTCATTCAGTTACATGCATGCTGTAAAATATTTTTATACAAGTTGGAGAATTTGTACCATGAGCTTGCTCTTGTAGAGGTACTTGCTTCTGCCATTGGAGTCTTTAACATCTTTGCTAAAGATGAGGGACATTTCAAAGAGAAAGAGGTGCCTCTCTCTGCCCTTACGAATCAGAGTCTTTGGATCCCAAACCTGGAAGGACTCTTGTAGAATCAACTCACCCTGAGACTCAAGGTTCTCATCAAAACCTGAGAGAAACCAGAATCAGAAAGATAATGGTATGAATGATGGAATGAATGGTTAGTTAGTCAAGAGGAGGAGGCCGTATATGCAATACTTACCCTCTAGCATGCTGAGATGCATGGCATCATTGGCTCTTTTGGGAACGCTTAGCATAACCTCAAGGCCATCTTTAATTTCTCCTTTACCTTCCTCGCAACATGTCAAAAGTTCCTAAATAAAAAGACATGTAATGGTCATATTGGTATTTATTTAATATTTAATTCACTTTGGCATTTTGACAGGGCAGCTGCGGGCCAAATGGGTGCCCTGAGCGGAAATGTTCTATGGTGCCCCCCAAAATGTGCCCAAAACAAAATTTCACTAAATGCATTTTTTTTCTGCAAAAAAGCCAAGATCAGGATGGAATAAATAAAAAATGCTGCAGTAAAATCTTATTACATTTTGGATTCTGATAGTTGAAAATATTGTCTATAATTATGAAATTTGAACACATTCACAAGAGAAAATGAGAAGTTCACCCTACATCTTTATATGTACTCAACACAAAATGTCCAATGCCCAAAAAATCCAAGTTCAGCATGGAATAAATCAAAAATACCTCATTGAAATATTCTTAAATTTTGGATTCTGACAGTCAATAATATTTACTATAATATTGTAAAGAGTTTTTGATGGATCTGTAAGAAAACGAGACATGGAACCTCATAGCACAATTAGCAGGTTATGCCCTGGGGATAAAAGATTCCATAATTGAAACTATAATTAAATATTTCACGTTTATTAACAGATATGAACATGACTACAAAACATGTGTCATATAAATACAAATTTTACATTGGAACTGTTTTAATAAACAGATGAGAGAGAGCATTGTGAAATATTCAACTTTATAACAGCACACACAGTTTGTACGTTTTTCCCACCTGCCATGAACAAGAAATCATGCAGATAAACTCCAACACATTAATATTAAACAATAAACCTGGCGTGAACCAGAAACCAGACAGATCTACTTCAGTAACGTAAACATGACAGAATAAGAATATGCCGGAAGTGTTGCTTCGTTTAAAGGTGGACCATGAGCATTTTTATGTAGTTCTATCATTTAAAATATTTTAAAATGTAATATACACACAGTTATATCTATTAACAATAGCAATTTATTATTAATACATAACTGTTCACTTTTTTATAATTAACTTATTTTTCTTGTGAACAAACTGGATAATTGGTGCCCCCTCTGGTAGACTGCATACATTGCATATGGGGAGAGACGCTTCTGCTTTTTGGTTGTGTTTGGTTAGTGATGGATTTAAAATCAGTTAAAAATGAAAATTTGTTGTTGCCATGTTTTAGTTTAGTTTTAGAGCTGTGTCTTTTTGCTGTGTCTTTAGTAATTCAGATGTTTAGTGAAGTCAATATTTTTTCAGAATTTCACGTTCCATATTTTTCTAGTTAAGTTAAGTCTACTTGACTTAAATCGTGTCTGCAGAGTTTTGATAGCGATTTGATTTTATTTAGACGAGTTCAGGTCTGTTTTTAGTCAGGTTTGTTACGTTTACGTTTTTCCTGCACATCCTTTGATGATCTATGCTTAATTTATGTTTACATTTGTGCTCATAAGATTATGATTTAAGTCTTTTCTCCTTATGACAAAAACATTTTCTCCACTCATAGTCTTCACTTGGGTGAAGTCTTTATTTGGCAAACCACTGTGTTTACTCCCTAGACTGTAAAAAATAGTGTTGTTAATGTATTTGGCTTTAATCTTTGTGACACAAGATGAACCTTTAAAATATTGCAATCGAAGTAATCTCTTTATTGAAGTGGTTTCATTTTATTGGCATGTTGCCAGCAAAGTGTGAAATTGTATAGAATGCTCAATGTTTATAAGGCTGAACATTGCAATTCTAAAAGAATGGCCCGATTGAACTGTTTGCGCCAAGTGTGAAAAGGCACCAAACAAGAGTCATTCAAGGGCCAACGTTTTGGGATTCGAGTTTTGGGATTGCTTAGCTTATAATGTGTAGCTACAATATTTAAAGTGCCGTTATTTGTAGTTTGTAAAAAAATTTTATTTATTAATATTATTAAAAAAATTCAAATGAGAGCATTTCGCTGAAAATGTTCCCTGAAAAGAACTTACATATCTGTATTTGCCATGTCAAATTCATGTTTGTTCTGTTTGATTCATGACTGATCTGTGAGGAATCTGCTTGTTTCAAGTTCATTTAAAACAACACAAACCTTCAACAGTAGCTGGTACTTGGTGATCCTCTGAACTGGTTTAATAAGGTAAGAGGAGATGGAATTCGCCAGCCTGTGCCTCTGTTGGATTTCCTGCACACACATAGTTTATTCTCAATAGGTTTTGATTTTTGTAAAAGCACAGCTCAAGGCTACGTAAAGAAAAATCTGTCTGCTGTTATCGCTTAGCAACAGTTTCCCACACACCCCCGAGCACACAGGAAGTCCCGCTCTCAGAGACCTCCACCTACCATCAGCAGAACAGAGCCGATCGGCAGATGACAGAAGTCTGTTCGAGCAGAAATACAATGTCACATGCATATTCATATAACTCCTACAATGCGCCCACCGTTGAAAAGAGAACTTATATAATCGGAATAAATAAGCTGAACTTTTCTAACTTCACAAATGTGATATTCTGAATCACATAGATGTTATTTAAGCTGCATGAAAATGTTTGTGACTTAATACTCACATCGAAATAAGGCCCGGCATGTTCAAGGATGAGCTGAGTGGAGTCGGGTTTGTTCTTACAGTAATTGACGTACATCTGAAATTTGTCCGCCTGAAAAATCATCAAAATAATACATTCAAAACCTGAATCGACAATGTTCATGGAATGTAGCTAATTAACCTTTAGAAGTCCGGGGCCTTTTGGAGTGCTTTTACTACTAACATTTTTTTATTACAACACCAACTTGTTTCTTGTACCTTTTTTTATATTTTTATTTTCATTATATTACACAATAATTCCACAATAAACTTGAAAATGAACAACAAAAAAACAACAGTTTTTATGTTTTTAACAAAAATCAAAAGAGTTGAGACTATTTAAAAAAAATCATAAATCCCCCCAAAAAACAAAGACAAGGTCAAAACAATGTAAAAATTATATAAAAATAAAAAAAGGCAAATCTCTCTTAAACTTTATAAACTGTTCCAAGCACTTTTTGTTCCGGTGTACTTTTTGTGCCAGAACCCAAATCATATCACAGATCTTGTTCTTCCAAGGGTTATCCATTGTTTTCACCACTAGGTGGCACTAATGGCCCAGATCTGGGCTCTGTAAAAATGAATCTGAAAGACGTTTTTTTTTTTTTTTTAATTACCCTGTCATAACTCTTGTAGTGTTTGATTAAAACCCAAAATATTAAAACTAGTAACCTGTTTTACTAGTAACTAGTAAACCTACGCACCATATTTGAAATGAAAATCAAACAATAGGTTGTTCACCTGATTTCTACTTAATTCAAAACAGCCGATGTGATTGGCACATGCATCGGTGCATGCAGGGACTTCTAAGGGATAAGCATTCCTTGCAACTACAGATTTTCGATTGCATATAATATAAAAAAAAGAAAAGTCACGACATGTTCATCACAAGATTTTCTGGTTAATAGACAGTGCAGGTGTACGTACAGTTCTTTGTTTAAACAGGTTCATAAATCACTGTTACAATGCAAACAAATAAGTGATGCACATTTTACAAAGTTACCTTTTGATACCTTTATCTAGTTTAATCTTGAGAAGAGCATTGTACAAATGAACCCAGTTATAAGTACTAAAGTCCCCGCAATTATACTTTAATAATGTAAGATTATGTCTACTACACAGACTGTGACACTCACCCACGTGACAAAGCAGTGCCCAACGTCCTCTGGTAGCTGCTCATATTTTTCGAGCTCTTTAAGGAAAATGCTGAGAAATTGATAAAAGACAATGGTAAGTTAATATAAAATTGTAAAAGTTTTAAAACAAATGATCCACTAAAAACATGCTGTGATATAGACATGATTAGTTCAGGCTATCAGAGGTGGATAGAGTAAAAGTACTTGTATTTATGAAAAGATGAAAAAGAAACATTAAAGTTTTTTTTCACTTTTGATTTCACTGATATCAGTTTCCATTAAACTACAGAAGTATTCACACATCTTTTCCAAATAGCATTGTTCTGCACATGCACAATTGATGTTGATGAAATGCAAATTGCCGTTTACATAAAAAAAAAATTCTGATCATACACAGATTCTGCTTTGTTTTCAAATCCACAACAGAAAATATCAGCATCTGGAATGGTATTTTCTACACTTTCATTTATTTATTTATTGTTCAAAATGTAGTTTTCTTGAAAGCAAGAAATAGAATATTGCTGTTGTTGGAGCAACTTTCAACTACTTTATACCATTCTGCATAAAGTAGGGACTGCCCACGTTGATTATGCAAATTTAATGATGTGCTCCTCCTGAACCTTGTTTGAGAAACATATTTTAAAGACAAATTTTTTTTAAAAAGCACTATTTCATACAAAAACAATATCTGACCAGGAATATATTTAAAGACACATTTAAAGTCCTGAGGCGTCTTGGGAGTTGTAGTTTTAGCAGGCAATCTTTCCAAGCAGATGTCATTCAGGTTCTCTGACTCAGCGCTGTATTACAGAGCACATCAAAGGCATCAAAGTTTAATGCAACACAAAGAGCACTGTTGTTAAGTGATTTTGTTTTTGAAATAAACTAGTTTTCTACGTTATATAAAATAAAAACTAAAGAAAATATGAATCTGTTTGATACCAATATTTTATAACAACAAAGAGTAAAGTCTCAGAGTAACTGTAATGCAGTGGTTCTCAAACTTTTTTGGTCGAGCCCCCCTTTAAACCTTTAAAAGAATCTGCCCCCCCCCCCCAGATGAAAAACATAATAATTATTTAATAATTAATTAATAATTATTTTAATGTAAAATAAATGTAACTACTCCTTAATGTTAAATAACTCATTATTTATAACTTATTCAAGTGACAATTCAGTTGCATAGAAACAATTGTATCCTTCTTGTTCTAATATAAATCCTTTTGATTTTTGTCAGCTTATGAAAACCGACATAACTCCATTAATGAAGGATCAAACTGTCCAAGGGAATAAAGAAAAATACCATTTTTTAAATTTGTTTAGTGAAAAAAAAACTCACGGACTTAAGACGATGCATATCGATCATCATCTTTTATCATCAGGCTCAAGAAACAGATCACAGATAAACTATTAGCTCCGCCCATTTTACATCGTGAAATTTATTTTAGCGTGAGAAATCAGAGGTGTGGTGTGAGAGATCACTCAAATGCGTGAGTCTTACGTTCAATCTGTGAGAAACGGCAGCTCTGCAGTTTCACTCGTGAGTAAGGATGCGGAAACATCGTTGGTGAAGGCATTGTGGGAAATGTAGTTTATTTTCCGTTTCAAAACTTTTAAGCTCTCGCGGGCCACATTAGATTACATGGTGGGCCATCTCGTCCCGTCTGGACTACTGTAATGGACTTTACTATGGAGTGAGTCAGTCTTTGCTCTTTCATCTGCAGCTGGTTCAGAACGCTGCTGCTCGTCTTTTAATCTGTACCCGTAAAAGAGAGCACATCACCACACTCCTCGCATCCCTCCACTGGCTGCCTGTGTTTTATAGAATTAATTTTAAAATCCTTTTGTGTGTTTTTAAATGTTTAAATGGACTTGCCCCACGATACCTCTCTGAACTTCTACACAGCTATTCCCCTTCTCGAACCCTAAGGTCACCCGACCTGTTGCTCCTGCAGGTACCGAGGTCCAGGAGGAAGCTCAGGGGGGACAGGGCTTTCTGCTTTCTCTGTCTCTGCTCCTCAGCTGTGGAACAACCTCCCTCTGGCCATTAGAGCTGCCCCTTCACTGTACACTTTTAAAACCCGGCTTAAAACTCACTTTTATTCTTTGGCTTTTAAAACTGGCAGAACTTAGCTTCTTTTATGTGTTTTACGATTATGTGTTTTAAAACAGTTTTAAAACTGTATTAATTTGTTGAACGTGCTATGTGCCCTACGTCTTTTGCCTGTTTATTTTTTTGTTCTTTTCTTCTCATCTGCTAATGATCTGTGCGCCCCCCCCCAGAACTACTGCTGTAATGTGACAGGAATGGGCTGTAAATGATACAACTTTGAGTTGAGATCTATTTAGTCAATCCATATATGGAACAAATTCATGTCACCCTGTAACTAATTATCTTTCAGAATTAACAAATCAGTGAGAAACATTTTCTTGATATTTCGTCCTACGTTTACTTGGGCCTGTTTTATCATAATAATTCAACAAACACTCATTATGAAGGCAAGTTTAACTAAAGGTGCACTTACTTGTGATGGAACTCATACAGATCCTGCATGTTACCAAAGATGATGTGCTCTTTGCTTACGATGCCTGGGGGAATCTCCTCCACACCACTGGTCATCTCCCATAGATAAGTCTGTTTCACACATGAAAAGAGTCACTAAGACTTTCTGACAGACTAATGCTGATTAATCTTTACAACACTACACTTGAGAAAGTTTCATTTCATGGATGGACCTGAAAGTGTTAGAATTATTCATTTTTTTAATGTCAGCAATGTAATAAGCAAGGCAATTGTATTTATTTAGTACATTTCTAACAGTCAAGGGACTGCACATGATGAAATGGTACCCGGAAGTCACCTTGTGAGTGGCAAAAAGCCTATCCATGCACTACCAGTGAATGTGCGAAATCACTGAAAATGAGGAAATGCTGTTTGCTCAAACTGATTTTCAAAAACTTGAGCTTCACGAGCTGAAACTTGGACATGTAGTCACTAGTTCGTGTCTGGTAACGCTGACTTAGACTAAACCACTATATTTGCTAATTGTAAATTAAATATTTGACATCTTTATGCTTTATACAATTTTCTTAATTACCATATTTTCACTGTATAAGACGCACTTTTTCTTCCACAAAACTGAGGGGGAAAAGTTGGTGCGTCTTAAACGGCGAATGCAGAAGCGCCGCGGAGCGGAGGCCGGTCACGGCCGTAGGAGAGGCATAAGAGAGGCCGCGGCTTCTGCCTAGCTCTGGAGCCGTCGGCTATTGCAAGCCCTATTAACATTTTTAATATCTTTAATTATATTGCAGATATCTTCAATTGAGTTTTGAATAGTCAATATATAATTGGAGATATCTCAAATTCACTTTCTTACTAGGGCAATTACAATTGAAGATATCTCTAAATGTCTTTACGCCCAGTCAAAATATATTTACTACTAGTCACAATACATTTATTCCTATCTTTAAATGCATTTGCGGATAGTCAGGGCAGATGTTTAAATTGTAAAGGGCCTGCCATACGTCGGCCATATCTGTACACCCGGCGGTGCACGCTGACGTAATCGCCCGTCTCTGCTCGTCGATCCTAACATAGCGCGGATCATAAGGAGCAGGTAAGAAAAACGACGAAAAATACAGTATTTTAAACATGAGTATGATTTAAAACATGATTTAAACAGGAAAGACAGTGCTTTGCTAAAAAATAAGCACATTGAATGCTCATAGCCGTTAGTTGCACCCACTATTTCAATGGCACATTTAGGCTTTCCGAACAAATGTTGTTTGGCATTCAAGAACTCACATATTTAAAGAAACAACAAAGCATTTAATTGTACAAAAGTGAATAAAGGACATTGAAGTGCTTGGGGTGAATTTAAGGACCATATTAATGTCAGGAAATCCAAATCTAGTTATTACAGTTAAATATTTGTTCGATCAGAAATACACATATACAATTTAATTAAAAAAAAGTACAAATACAAACCACTGCAAGCGGTGATACGGGACCTAAAGTATTTTAGCCCTATTAAATGGTTTATAAACTTTAACCTTAAAGTGGTGTTGTTGCCTGCTTTTTTGGTCAACCTCACTTTAAGTTTGGGGCCGATATTTCAAATTGTTGTAGAGATTTAGGGAAATGGTGGTAGAGAAATGGTTGTAAATCTGCTGCAAAATTCATTATGATGTGACTACTAGGTGGCGTGGCCACAAAACTTGTTGAGTAGATATTCAAAATGGCGGACATTCTAAAAATATAACTTGGTATGATGACTCTGAACATATGACAAACTGAAATAAAATTATAAGACAATTATTTGCATATCTCCTGACCACTAAGGGGAAATGTGCTAAAACTTGGCAGGCAACTTCAAATCATAGTTATTACCACATCCACCAAGTTTGGTCTTGATACACCTAAGCCTTAATAAGATATAGCCTTATGACAGTTTTGCTGAGCGTTGTAATTGTTCATGCACATTATAAATGTTTTTTGTATCAACTTGAATTCCACCACTTTTATTCGCCATAGTGGGGGGATCTACGTTTAGGAGGAGTTTGCAAAAGTTGTTTTTGAATGTAATAAAAAATGGTGGGTATTAGCATAATGTACAATAACATCATACAGAACATTGCAGTTGGCCTGAGCCCAGGAATAAGATGAAACCGAATTTTACTTTTTAGATCTTACGGTTCAATGGTTATTAACATAAACATAAGTGTAAGTTTGAACTAGTGGTGGTGCGCTGAGCTGAAGTTTGAGATTGGGTCACATTACGGATAATACTCAACTGTATTGGTTTGCCAAATTTCATTACTTTCCCGCAAGTGGTTCACAGGGTGCCATTGCTCAATAGTTCTATTAAGCAGGACTATACTTGAGCTGAACATTAGCTGGGCATTAGTCTCCCACACCCTCTAAGTCTAAATTGGATGGAAACACTCACATCCATACACTCCCGCAGATCTCTCACATAGGCCTTCTCCGTCTGAATGAGCTCCGCCATTATAAACCTGAAAAAGAGGAGCCAACATGATCTATGGGTTTGTTTGAACAATGCACCGGGGAGGGGATGTAATGTGATAACACACCCTCACTCATCTGAAACATTGTCAGATAACCCTCACTAAAAACAGAATGCTCAATGTATAGTTGATAAAATTCTGAATATTCACATAAAACTTTACTTTCTAAACTTTTTGCAGTTTTGCAGCACCACACTATTTCCTTGTTGCAAATCTTCAATGTAAGGTAATGTTGCATTGTCAAGCATGTGGCCACTGAACAGAAACAAAGCCACTCTCAAACTCTCACATCACACATATTTGCTGTTCTTCTTGTTCTGCGTATCTGGGATGTCTAGAACATATAAAGAAATCCCCATGCGATCCTCTTCTTGGACACCTGCTGCCAAATGTCAAAAAACAAATGGAAGTTTCTGCGCAAGGACTTTTTTTTTTATACAATAACTTACTTGTGTCTTAGAACACATCGATGAAACGCAAAATACGCAGTCATGCCATCGTGCTTTTGGAGGCGGGAGACTGCTCTTTGAAAATGCAGTCAGTCAAGACAGTTTTGGGAGGAAACAACCCCAAACCACGAATGACCAAAACAACATTTCAGATGTTATGCAATGAAATCGGTCCGTTGGTTTGGCCATTAAAGCCGACCCCTTCACGTCCCAGTTACAACTGAAAAACACATTGCTATTGCACTTTCAGTAAATGCGTTTCCATCGTAGTTTATTTTCATAAGAAAAAAAACGTATCCTACTTTTCAAAATTTATGCACATTTGGTGGATGGAAATGCAGCTTGTGTCTCATAAATATTCATGAGACAGAGTTATCCTCTGAAAAGATGCAGACACCAGTGTTGGCTGGTCAATAGAGGGCGCTAGGGCACCACCCCACCATTCACTGCTCCTTGGCCGAAACGTGAAGTATGTAGAAAAAATATACATGTATGTATTTAGGAACTGTATCAAATATTGTCGATCCGTGGTGGACACTGGGAAAAAAACCTCAAAGAAATAACACAGACGACAAGTTGGAACCAGATGATGAAAAGGAGTGAGTTAGATTAAGGAGACATTGGAGGAGGAGCCAGGAGAGACTTCAGCTGGGGAAACAGGTAATGGGTCTAAAATTCAGGGGTATTGGAAGGTTTGACAGACAAGGTTGAATTGTTTTGTTAGATAATGATGGAAGCGTGTACAGTGTAGTTGACACAGTGGAGACCCCAAATACATTGCCTCCATCCCTCTGTTTAATTTAGATGAATGGAGTTCAAACACATACTCTTTTCTGCGTGCTGACTTGCGTTTCTCTTCATTGAGTTCATGGTTGACATCTCTGAGTTTGACGTCTGCCCCAGGAGCACTGGCTGGAATAATGTCCAGCTGCAATTCTTTACTCTAAAAGACGAAAAAAGAAATTTAATAATTACATTATTGAGTATTCTTTTGCACATGATCATAAATACAGTGTGCTACCCATCCACAAATGACTCCTCCACTAGATATTTTCCTCAGATATGGAAAAAAACATTACAAACAAATGTGTCTCGTTTATTTTAGCCAATGAACAAAAGCAGCAACTCTTCTAGTTACAATTGCACACAGTTTTAAAAAGGACCTCTGAAGTGCGGTCTATAGTTTTGTGCATACTTGAGTCACTCAACCTTGTTCCCACAGGATGTATGACTTTTTGGACCTTGTTGATACAGTATAACTACCTTGTGTCTTGTTGCTATGCCCCATCTTGCCAGGGCAACAAACAACTTCCCCTGGGTAGCAATTTTAAGCCTCCTGCACAGCTGTATCTGCTTCAGTTCATGATTAAGTTGCAACCTAAATGTGAAATTGAAGATCTTATGCAGCTGTTTGGTTTAATTGGTTGATCACACACCTAACTATCAAGTGTGCACGCGTACCTATGAGAATTGATGCAGGGTTTTTTTAATTATTCATTTTCTGTTCACACAATAATTTGCAATATTTCCGAAAGCATTCTTTGTTTACAGAATTTTGCAGAATACTGTTCTCATACTGTAACTATATGAATACAGTTATTTAATAACGAAAGCTACACACACAAATCTACAGTGAACAATGCATTCTTACCATATATGTGTTTTTTTTCTCTAGAAGCTAAACTTAAGGGAGATCACTGAACTAAACTGAAATGAAAATCAAACCCAAACTTCAGACCCAACAGGGGCCTCTCACCGCTTTGTTGGAGTCGGTGGAAAGGCCAAGAGCTTTCTCCAGACAGGAACGGTACTTGTCCATGCGCAGAGAGAAGTCGCGGTAGCGTTTGTCCACCGAGGCCACCCATTTCTGGATCTCACTGGCATGGGCGTGACCCTTCTCACAAAAACCCTCTGCCAGCTGGATCAACAGCTTTACCCGCTCTTTGGTTTGCTGGGGGGAGAGAGAGAGAGAGAAAAATGAGAGAGAGAGAGTAAACATCACCTTTGCATGCAGTATTTACTATGTTCTGTACATTGAACAACTGCAATACATTTAGTGAAACAATATTTTAAGTATCAAACATTACTTTTTCAGATCCATGTTTAAAAAAAGCTTGTTGGGACAACTGTGAGACGCTTTCTTTTTTCAAAATTTGAAAAGGTGTCAGCCATTAAAAGTCAAAAATCAATAGCAGTAGGTTTCCTTGAAATTTTGAGTCTCATCCACTTTTGAGTTTCTTATCCATTTTTGAGTTTCTTATCCACTTTTGAGTTTCTTATCCACACCGTTTAGAATAAGAGCCATTTCTGTCCCATTTATTGCTTGTCTCTGCTGTTACATTTCACCATAAAATATAATGCTTAAGATCTTTTAAAAAGAAACTTTCATAAGCACTGATATGTAAAACTATACATAATGTTTCATTTATCTATACTTAATCTAAATTATCTATACTTTGTAGATGAAAACAACACTTTAGTCATGTCGCCAGTTTTTTACCCCTCCCCTGACAAACTAGGGAATTTTCATGTCAGTTTTTTAGCAGCAAGTTGCACACAAAATATTTCAGAGATTTAATTAGTTTAAAGAAAAAACACAAAAATTTGTAAAATAACTGAATTTGGAGAATTACCCGGTTCTCTGTGCACCATGTGGCTTTTTAGCGTCTATTTGCTAATTCTTTGCTAAAAACTCCTCTTTCTTATATAAAGAATAACAAGAGGGTTAGCAACAAGAAAACAATGGCTCCCATATTCTGATTATAAATCTAATAAAACATTTAGATAAGTTACTTAAGATAGAACAATAACCATTTGGAATACTGAAGTATGTTTGCTACTGGAATCTGTTTTGAAATGAAGGCACCCAGTTTGCTCACAATTGGCTCACAAAGCAACTTTTGGCATACAAAATGTAGAAATGACCCACATCCCCGTAAAAAATATTCAAATTTGTTTTCAACTCTCAAAGGCTAAAATTCAGACGAATCTATAGATTCTCTTCATAATTGTGACTGTCAATGTATACCTTTGCTGTGATCTGGAATTCCTCGTGCTCTTTCAGCAGCTCCTGTGTGTGATGTATGGTGGACCCAGTGGAGGTGTGGGTGGACAGGTAAAACTCCCCAGTATCATGGATCCATTCCAAAGCCTGCAGGAAGAGTGATGAAGAAAAGTGAAGAGGAATAAACTGAACGGTGACACAAAGGAAGTCATCAAATTATAATATTTACAAATGTTTATATTTTTCATCATCAGTTTAGAATGTATGGAATCAAACATGTTGTGTTTATAAACCATAACCTTGGTACAATTATGTCATAGAAATATTTGACTCTCTAATAGACTGGTTAAATGTCTAGGATTAAATACAATTTTTTAAACCAATTTGTAGAATTTGACCAAAATGTGCCCAAATTTGGACCACTTGCCTTTAATCCATTGAGCACAAATATTTTGCTCAGCCAGATCCACTCATTATTCCAAGACTTGGTCTGGACGGGTACTGACCTGCTTAGCGCTGCGTTCAAACACCACATACTGCTGACACTGATCCAGCCTCCTCTTCCTCATGGTCCAAAAGTGAAGAACTCGGTTCTCTCGCTGCAACAGCTCATTCAGGATGTCTGAAGGAAACAGGCACGTAATCAATAACACGTCATGAATTTAATAATAATAATAAATAAAACCATTTACAATAAATTCTGGAATTCATTTCAATTCCTTAAATAGGAAAAAAATATCTGCTATTGTGGGTAAAATAATGCTGCTATAATGGGCAAAAAGCTAATATTGTGATAAAAAGACAGGCTTGAAAGATCAAAAACTACTTAAATTGTCTTTATTTTTATCTTGTTTCTCAGTGACTGACTAACTTTTCATCCACAGACCATTCCATTGACTTTCCAAACCCTCTTTACTTGATTAAAAGCAGAGGCAAACACCCATCAGCATTCAAGTGCAACAGTTCATCATAATTACATTTAGATTTTAATGATAATGATAAGGAAAAGTCAACACTTTATCACTCCCCCCTAGAGGCGGGAGGATATTACACGATCTAATAAAAATCAAACTAGACCCTGGTGTTTTTAGCTTTACGGTTACTGTACTAGTTTTATTATACAAAATACTACTGTTTTGATTACTAGAATTTTAATTTTGACATTTCGGGACTTTTTTCTTTTACTTACTGGTCAGTAGAAACAGAGAAGAAGCAAATTGGGGAAAATAGGGGAAATTATCTGCAAACTTGGTGCTAAAAATCGGGTCATGTTATCTTATTTTTCAGACTTAATATCTCTAATGGATTTTCAACGTGTAATGTATTTCAGTATTCTACATGTTAGTCAGCTAGAAAAAGAAGAAAGAAACAAACAGAAAGAGCGAGCGGGAGAGAGAGAGAGAGTGAGAAAAAGAGTATACAAGTGCAAAATATATAATATAAAAGAGGGAGAAATAATATGAGACAAAAAAGGAGAGCATTAAAGAATAGAGACAAAAAGATGATAGAAAAATAGGAGAATGAGAGAGAGAAAGTAAAGAAAAAGAGAAAGTAAAGAAAGAGTGATACAGAGAGAGCAAAACAGTAGAAAGACAGAAAAATGAGAGAACTGCAACATAATAAAACATTGAACTGTTTTCCTGGCAGAGCCAGCACTCCCTATAAGTGAACTAAACGGCTGCTTAGGGCCCTGCCACAGCTAGAAGGCCCCCACAAACCATTGGTTGAGTCATTTTGTTGAAAAGCACGCTGCTGTCAATAATGATATAAATGGGCTTTACCTCACCAAATTGCTCCTGCCACATACCCCTCCCTGGATTTTTATTTATTTTGTTAATTAGAACCGCGAAAAATGAAACGAATCTACCCTTCAGGTGCAGAAAAAATAAAAAAAACAGAAGAATGATAATGAAAAGAGACAAACTGTGATTTCTAAGTAACGACATGTTGAGGTTAGAGATCTAACCTGAGTCTTTATTGAAAAAAGGGTATTAAAATATTAAGTTGAAAAGCTATCACTACATCCATAATGTGAAGGTTTAAAATATGAATAAAATATGAAATATAAGAGTTAAACCATTCTATTTCTACTGATTATATTGATGTTATTGTATTGGATTGGTTACATTCACTTGATCTCCTTTCTTTATACGCAATTTGATTGGACAGGATAGATTTTGATCACTGTACAAAAAAATAAATAAAAATAAAGTAGTTAAGGCAGGTTGAAGAAAAGTGGTGCAGTGAAAGTACAGATATTACTTCATATTGTCAATATAGGTTTTGTTAGTTTTGTTAGTTTAACATTTCTTTCTGGTGGTGTGTCTCATTATATTATAATAATCTAATTAAAAATAAATTACATCCGCAATTACACTGACAAGAAATGATGATTAGAATATTAGTTCTTTAATTAACTCAAAAGGAAATAGTCGTACTCTTGACTTGCTGTTCAGGAGCTTTGACATGCGCAAGCATTCCTGGCATATTGACGCTGTTTCTGTGCAAGTACTTTAGGAAGACATCCGCATTGCGTCTTGCAAGCGTGCACGCCTGCAGAGAAAGAAAAAAAAATGAAATTGGAGCATTTTAATCTATTGTTATAATCATCACATCAAAATGAGTTTGTTACCTTCAGGAAGGCCTCCTTCTGCTCCAGGTGTTTACTGACCATTGGTGTCACATGATCAGACTCTGAGTTTGGACCCAGTTTATCACTTCCTCCACACCAGTCTTCCTCTCGCTTATATTCCTGCTCCAAACTTTCCAGCACACTACACACCTGCATAACACAGTTAAGATGCAGTTAGACTAATCCAAACATAACCTAAAGTTAGCTATTTTGCGCTTTTCTCATTATTTTGTGCTAGGATCAATGCATTATATGTTTCACATGAGAAAGCGTGGCTCAGTGACCTGCTCGGATGTCTTGTAGAAAGCCACTGAGGCATTGACCAGCTTGAGTCGGTCTTCCATCTTCAGCATGAGCTGCTGCCAGTGTGAGGCCACCTTCTCTGCACACTCTCGGATCATGTCCATGTCGTAGTGATTGGCCTGGAGCAGAGCCTCTGCCTTCTGCTGGACCTGCAAAGCACTCTGATGGGTTTTCTGGTGGAAGAAAAGGGATAGAAAATATTACAAGAGCAATACAAAACATATTGCGTGATAACACAACAAATCGTGTGTATGTAGAATCTGTATAATAAATATCACATTTTTAAATCTTTAACTGTTTATTGTGCAAGAAATTATTGCATGTTTCATTTATGTATTAATTTACCACTGTACAATTTGCTCTAACAAATTACCCTTAAAACAGTTTTTTGGCAATACTCGATTTTTTTTTTTTTTGCACAACCCTAGCTTCTTTTTTCCACAAATCACATTAATCACATTACACAATGATTTCGCCACAATCTGGAAATTCTACAAAATCTACAATTCCACAATGAACTGAAACTGAAACATTTTTACTGCCAATGGAAAGAATGAGAACAAACAGTTTTTAGGTTTTACAACAAAATGAAAAAAAATAAAATAAAATCATAAATCCCCCAAAAAGCAAAGATAAGGTCAAGACTATTTGAAAATAAAAAAAAACAACAAAAAAAAAAAACTTTCCTAAACCTTCCAAGCACTTTTTTTTTTGTCATTGTACTTTTTTATGTCAGAAAAATACAAGCCAAACCACAGATATTGTGCTTCCAAGGGTTATCGTTTCTTGTCAACACTAGATTTGGGGTGCAGAGACCTCTAAGGGTTAAGACTAAATGACACACTTTACAAATTTGTTATTTTTTTGTGAAAATTTCTAAAACAACTGCTTTAGTTCTCAATATATATTTCCCTCACCTTTAAGCAATTGTGTCTTCTGTATTTATGTATAAACTGTATTTATGTATGCTTTCCATTTGCATTCTGTACAAAAGTATTATTATTAGTGATTTTCATATGTATTTATTGTGAATGCAACCATTGTGCAAAATTGCTCTTGTTTGGAGAAAAACCCAGTTTGAGTTTTAAAATTGAAAGTGCTCTATGTATAAAGTTAATGTCTTTAAAAAGAAAGACTTAAAGCCATAAATTGAATCTTTTAGCCAGTAATTTGTGCCGTATACTATGCCACCACCCGTGTGCTTAAACCCTGGAAACTGATATGCTTATCTACATTCTTACCATGCTGTATTTGCTAAACAGCTTTTATTAAAACATGGATCAGGTCCTAGTTTATTTGAGCCCAATAACAACCAGTAAGTAGAATGATAACAGTTGCTGTATTGTTTCCTGTAGTAGGTACATGGGTTAATATGTGTATAACATTCTAAATACTAATCAAGAATGAACAGATATTCATTCTTTCATTTTCCAGCCCGTCTATTCCCGTTTTGGGGTCACAGGGATCTGCTGGTGCCTATCTCCAGCGCACATTGGGCGAGAGGCGGGGACACACTCTGGACAGGTCCGCAGGGCAACATTCACTCCTAAGGGGGAATTTACCCACTGCACCATCGTACTGTCCACTAAAACAGATATTAAAACTAAATTTAATGAAACCCGCAAGCAGCTGTCAAAGGGCTCTTGTATCTCCGACGCCATTGCCTTGCGGTGGCTGGTTTGTTGCTAAATGCACTAACACCAATCCCTATTCACCAGATGTATTCAAAATTACATTTGAACAATGTAGGTAAATGAAATAATGAAAACCATATCATTATGTGACCCCAAAGTGGCGCTGTGGTTGAAATTTTCTGTTTTTGTTTTAGCTAATATTCTCGTCCCATATCTTTTCCCATATGTCATTTCTGTGGCCACCTGTTGGCACTATAACCAAAAGAGTATGTTATCGTATGCTCAGACAAGAACCATTACCATAGTTGTTAAATTTGGCATCAGTCAGACGGTACATGGTTCAGTTATTAACAACTTCCTGTTTATGGCTGAATCTCAACTTTCGATGGCCGCTGTGCGCACATAGTTTAACAAATTCAAAGAAGCTTTGCAATTTCCCCTCCCATATACCTTAAGATAAGACTGATGGAGTTTGGAGGTGAACAGAAAAAAATCTTTTCATACTTTAACAAAAAAAAAGTTTGTTTAAGTATGACATTAACAAAAGTGGCTATTTTTAGGGTTTTTCTTCTTTTTTATACAGACTTCCTGTTGAATTTGGAAGCGCGATTCACAATACTTATATTAAAGTCTTAGTATACAGGTGTACACTACACCTGTGTGCTGAATATCATTTGCCTACTACATACTGTTAGTGCACCATAAGCTGAAATGCATTTAGTTTTAAGTTAATTTTCCTATTCTGACTTGTGTGTGAAATCTTGTAACTTTTCAACCCCATTTACACACTTACCAACAAAAAAAAAAAAATAGGGTTCTACGCATCTTTGGTGCTCGAGATCTATAGTTATGACAAAAACAGTTTTTTTGTTCCCTGCATGTGCATAAACTTCATAAAATGTGAAGAATACAAAAAAATGGGACAATCAAAAGAGATTCTTGCAATTGTTTATTTTAGCTAATTTCTATTCTTGTTTGCAAAAAAAAAAACGCATCACATGAGAACAGGCAATAAAGAGTGTACAAGTACACGGTTTGGGAAAGGGTTGATATTGCAGCATTACCTCGATGGCATGCTGGAACTGCTCGTGTTCCCGCTGTAGTTGTTCCGCCTCCTGCAAGGAGCTAGCTGTGATGAGACCTGCATTGAGCATCGACTCCCCATTACGAATCCAGCCCAGAACCTGGAACAAACACAAAAAGTTCCAACGACTCACATGTGTAATCATAATGTCCTTTGCGGTCATTCATGTTGAGCCATAATTTAGAATTATCAGGGAAAACTTCTCTGCATCAAGGACAGAAACAGATTTCATTGTTAAATACGACTCAAACATCACACACCCCGAGCAGGCCATTACTAAAACCACACAGGCGTCTGAACTCCTCGACATCGCTAATCAATCCTTTCCCCCAGAGCCCGCCAGACTCAGATACATATATAAATAATGAAATAAACGACAGGATGAAATGGCATTACCAGCTGCTACTTCTGCCCTAGTTTTTTGCAGGCTCCCTTTCCCATAAATCCCACTTGAACTAAAACTTTGAACACTACAATCACCTTTCAAAACTGACTTTTAGAAAATAGCGACAAATGTGTTTATAAACGTCCAAAACAGGTAAATATTGTGCATACTGCTGAGGCAATGATTATTTTAAATAGCTTTACACAGCATTAATGATACTTTTATTTGAAGTGCCAAATGTATTACATTCTTGCTTTTCCTGGTAAAAGTATAAATTTTAAATCCTTACTTAAAACAATTTGTTTTAACAAATCATCTTTAAAACATATCATTTTTTTAAACATATCATTACACTGCATCAAACATACAGTCCTGTGTATTCAATTTTGTAATTTTTTCACTTCAGAAATGCACTTCAGAACAAGCAGTTTTTATATTTTATAACAAACAAAAAAAAAGTTGGATAAATTGATTCAAAGTCTGTAAGTGTAACACAATGCTTTACGTGGGATTAAAACACAATACAAGGTAAATAGTTGTTTAGGACATAAAATACAGGGAGAAAGTTTGCTAGTTTTAGTGAGAATGAGATTTTGATTGATAGTCACAGGCGTCCAGTCACAGCTGATCACTGTGTAATCGCTGGCCGGTTTAATCACACCCCTCAGGTGACAAAAATAGAAATGTTTGCGAGTGCAAATGTAGATGGAGCGTACATAATAAATAAAAGGGTAACACACAAACTCCCCTGAAAAGAGAAAGAAAGGGGAAAACTAAAAGGAAGATGGTAGTCTAAGCTTGTGCCTGAGGGAGTTCTGGACCTGGTGAGTAGGTAGAGAAACATACCTGCTTGACCTCAGCCTGTAGGTGTCGAAGCTGCACACACTGCTCCAGGTGTCTCCGGTGCTGCTCTGCGGCAGCATCCAGCTCCTGCTGTTTCTCATGCAGGAAGTCAAGCAGGTCCTGCACCCGTGCAGCCATATCCACATCCCGGTCGCACAGCAGCTCCACACCTACAACATAAAAGATATGTAATACTATGAGAAAAAGCAAGGATGATAAACATCAGTCAAAGGCTTAACTCAGTTACTAGTTCCTGTAATTAGATTACTTTTTCGAAACGCAGTAATTTAACTCGTAGGTTATAGGTACCGTTGAAGTAACCGTACAGAGATGCTAAGTGAAAACACATATTCATAATTCAATTTAACAGCTTTGTCAGTGTCAGTCTGGGGTAGGTGCTTGGCTTTCTGTCACACATGGGGGAGGGGGAGCGCATTTCTGGAACAAATATCCAATCAATGAACTGCTCCTTGTGTAAGTAATCAGCAAGCACTAAAGTTAGAGGAGGGCGGGACTTCTCGTGTTTCACTCTTAAGATTGGCCAGAGTGGCAATCCCTCTGTTAGCGTTGTGCTATGAGGAGCACCATTAGCGTTTAAACCTGTTGCTTGTGGACCAAATTCACACTTCTGCGTTTGAACTGCGTTTGACACTTTCCGGTTCTGGCAACAAAATGTAAACTTAGTTACGGTTGCAGAGAAGCAAGTCGTTTTAAGTTTTGGGGTTAAAGGCCTTACATACATGTGTTTGCTGCATTGTATTTTTGCGGCTGCGTCATCAGCTCTCTGCGTCTTTCTCTTGCGTATAAAAATATATGCCTAGACCCTCTCCTGAACACTAGATGGCGCTTCTGTGAATTGCAATTCACTCCATGCCACATAGTGTGATTCACATTGTGTGAGGTGCATATATGTAGAGAGAAGAGGATGAGTGATCGCCTATGTGTAAAAAATAAAGACAAACTATTCGTTGTCTGGAAAACAAAGCACTTTTTAAAGCTGGTTTCAGGAGCACGATTTTAACTGCAATTTGGGTTCATGGCCAGAATCGCAATTTAATTGGGGCTTGTGTGAGCGTGTTACAATCGCATCGATTGAAGTACCAATGATGGCGAGTCACTAATGGGCAGTGTGTTCTAACTAAAATAATGTCTGTGATTATCTGCAGCCAATGAGAGCCACATCTAGAGCAACAAAAAGTTACAGAGATACTAACGGTATAGACAGCAATAGAAACAGTGGTTTGGTTCAAAAGGGGGTTTCCTTTTGGTTTATTTGGACCCAATAAATTAATTAAAAACTTGGGTGCTCAAACTTTGATAATAATACCGGCCTTGGTGTGAAATATCCTGCTGTTGAAACTTTGTAAGTAAGGCTAAAAATTTACTGCATGCAGCCCCTGCATTAAAACCCCACAAAACAGTAATTTTTCCACAGGTTTCCATGATTTATTCATTCTTTTCTTATTTACCGGTGTTAGCTTAGTAGTCTGCATCAGACATGTAGATTATATTGCATAAAATAATATACATAGCATAATATATGCACATAAATAAAAATTGCTGATAGTTCATCGTTATTTTGTAGAAGTATTTTTGGTTACTTTTCACCAAATTTGAAAACGGTCCCAGTTTACTAGTACAAGAAGGCTGTGTAAAGTACAGTATTTTCCCTAAAATAGCAGGATAGTGACACTTCAGGACTAAATGCATCTTAAGTTCCTTTGACAATAAACACTTCAAACAAACACAGCCGCATTCCTTTAAACAATGGTGTGAGACACAATCTGTTTCATTGGCTGCAGCTCAAAATGGTAAACGTCTATAGTGCAGATGGCAAGCTGTAATTTTTTAATGTAAGCACTGATATCTTACACTTACATGAAATGACAGTTACTTTATGTTTGTACATTTAAAAAATATTTACAAAAACATGACTTTACATTGCAGTTCTTTAGGCTTTTGTTAATCAACTATTTAAATTTCACTGGCTGAAATCATAACCAGCATTAACTGATAAAAAAGTCCCGGAACTTGGCATCCTTTGCATTTGCTACAAGAAACACACAAAAACACATTTACTCACATTTTACACCGGTAGCCCAGAGCTGCATTGGGTTAATGCTCTGTGAGAATTCCAGCTTTGCGTTTCTATCCTCTGCTCCACAAAAAACTGTTAGAATGGCTTCGTTTTGCTCTCTGCTATCTGGTTCTGATGTCAGATGTCAAATCTTATACGTGTGAGCAGTGATTTTACTAGGCAGCGTGAGTCTATAGGATTATGGTGCGGGGGGGAGGAAGCAAGGGCTGCTGAGTGCCTGGTGGAGCGGCTGTGTTTGGCTTTAGAGTTTAGCGTTTAGCTGTGTCCACTCCTCCCCCCTTAAGCCAGCTCTGGACTGACACAGTAACACACAATTCTGATGCTCTATCACTCATCCAATGCCTGCGAATGCTGATGAAACCATGCGCTTTTCTCCCCGATATTGTGCTTTTGGTTTCTTGTCACGGGGGCCAGCAAATGCAGTCTCTCTGAAACACTCTTAGATGAGGCGACATTGTTGACCATAGTTTTAGACAATTTTATTGTCTGTTACATTTAATCGAGGGAAAAACTGTGAATTTCTATCTTTTGTGTGTGAGTTTGGAGTTCATGACTTGCAAGTGTTGTTTCCGTAGTGCAAAGTTACTAAGGCTTTTCCTGTGATGAAGTCAGAGCTAAACTCTGGTTTCGAGTGCTTGGTTTTCTTTCTCTGGAGAACTGTGGAGCTGGACATTGCAAATCAACGCAGTTCCAGTTACAGAGGACATTAATCCCATGTCAGTGTAGACATGTGTGTGTTTTATCTGTTGTTATGACACACCTTTTAATATTTGTTATCGAAAGCCAAGCCATTATACATTTTGTATTTTTTTTTGAAAATGATCTCTCGTGGCCCTTTAAAACACTTTGCAAATACAAATTATTAGGAACCATACCACCTTTGGCTTAATGTATCTGATTGCTACCTGCAGTAAATGGGGCAGGCATGGATTGATCCATTCCAAGCTTTGTCTGTGTATGCCCCTTTAAGATAATTGGTTAAGTGACTCTTCGGGGTACAGCATGGACTACCTGCAAGTAGACTTGTGATGCCTTGAGGTAACTGCGCTAGCTGAGTTCCAGTTTGTAAAAAATGTTCAGAAAAAAGTGTTTATAGCTTGTAGAAGACAGCAGAAGGAATCGAGGGCACACTGTTGTGTTCCGCTGTGCGTCTTCTGCAAACTTCAATGGAATTGACAGTTTTCACAGTTTTCCTGCCGATGTCAACTTTAGGAAGCAGTGGCTTGTGATTATATGCAGAGACAAAATTTTTTGCACATACATTGGTGATATTAATATTGGGGAAATCCTGGAGACAGCTGGCGTAGAGCGTAGCCATTGTGAATTACTGGTTATTGTGAAGATCTTGGAAGTACTGTAGTAGTCCTTTTTACAGCAGGCCACAAACAGACCCCTCATTTTTACCTCTACTGATCAACCAAAATAATTTTGTAAAACCTGTTAAATGGTTTCACTGTAGCAAGGGCTTCTTTAAAAAGCCATGAAGCTCGTGAGTTTTACATTGTTAGGACAACGCTCTACTGGCTGAGCCGCAGGAAACCAAAAAGCATGACCTTCCTCTAGATGTCATTAGGTTAAGCCCTATTTCTTTGTCATGTGGAGTAGTACTGTCTATAATTCTGCTAAGTGAATGTGTGTGCTGTTATTAGCTGTAGCATTGTTGTTTTTTGTACCATAGCCAGTTGTTTTTTGTACCATATTTATCTTAATAAGTGATTGTTCACTACATGCCAAAATACTTTTAGAAAATATCACTTGCACATGTTAGGCAAATAAAGAAGAAGACAAATGAAACTTGCACCAAATTTAACTCCAATTTGAGTTTTTACAATGCCTCCTTCTAAAAATATGCAGTTAGAGATCTCCCATTACCTCCTACATTCACACTATATAGATCTTCCATACTTTATAATAATCCTAAATGAACAAAGATGCAAGCCCAAATGATCAAACTCTTAAACCTGTACAATATCTTTACACATGTGTTTACCTGAGGCCTGAACTTCCGTGACATACTGCAGGAGCTCCTGTCCCTGATGAATGACGTGGAAGGTGAGGTTGTTCATGGTGAGAGCTTTGTCAGCATGATGCTGCAGTCTCTGCTCAGCGAGAGTCAGATCCTCTGTGTCATACTCCTTCATCTGCTGAGAGAGCTCCTCATTCCATGACTCCAGGTCTGAGATGACCTGCACAACACATGCACACATCCTGTTAACACTGAACTGAGACATTAATAATGCATCAGAAACCATGCGGCCTGAATATCCAGTAACAATGCTGTCTGGCATGTGCAAATGCAAATAGTGGATAAAACATTTATGACATTTCAGCAGCAAATATGGTGTAACTGAATCATCAAAGGCAAAATTTCACTACAATATATACATTCTATTACTGAAATGCCAACGTCTTACTCTGAATGATTCTCTGAACCCATTAATTTATTGATTTTTAGATAAACAAATATGGCATAAGAACCAAACAGGAAATCTTTTTATCTCTTGACCACTTGAAGACAATGAGCTGAAAATGTTGCAGGCAACCTCAGATCATGGTTACAATAATTTATAAGTTTTCTTCAATACACAAATCCAAAAGGGAATAAGCAGGTTTAAAAATGAATGAATATGACTTCACAGGACCCATCGGAATTGGCACAGACAAGGGGATCCAAGGCAAGAGACCATAGAGTTCAAAAGTTATTAGTAATTTTCAAAAATGTTATTTTATCTTTGAGCAAATGGTGGCGCTGCCCAAAAAAATTCCCTTTCGGGGTCATGGGGGTTTCGGGCGAGAGGCAGGGGTACACTCAGGCAGGTCCCCAGTCCATCACAGAAATGGATTACACTAATTTCAGCATAAGATGATGAATGTAGTATCACAAATATCTAGTTTTGTAAAGCTTAAATTTGTATTTGGAAAAAACTAAACAAAAACAACAACCATGTAAAAATGCATATAGATGACTCTGCCTTATGTTGTGAAATCTAATGATTTTTAATCACTGAGCTGAATCTCTGCAGATAACTTCATGTCCTTTGAATTATAACATCCACCAAGTTTGGTCAACACATACTATAGAGTTTAAGAGATACAGCCGTACAAACATTTTAGTGAGCGTTACCATATGATTGTTGGCTAATTACTCAGGAATGGTGGCTAATTGGATAATTGGAAGATGACATTATTTATCCCATTGGAATCGACATGGGCCAGGCTGGGAACCAGAAACATGGAATTTGTTTTGCACTAAAATGGGTCAGGTGACTCATAAGATCCACTTTCATCCAGTGGTTCAGAGGGCTGCGGTTGACTTTGTGGTGGACAAGAAAAACACTTATCTTGTGTTCAACTTGAAAAAAATGTGACTGGATGTGAAAGGTTAACGGACACATTTTAAGAGGGAAGAGTTAAGCATCTCAGTCTGCCAATGCCGCACAGTTAATGCTCATAACACAGTAATTTATTCTGTACTAGTTTCCCATTTTCTACGTATTTGCAGTCTGTCTACAACTAGCAATATATTCAGTTGTGCTCAGTCTTTGCAAGGTCATCAGCAAAGTATAAGTGGAACATGAATCGCTTCAAAACCTGATCCTCTTTAATCTGTGTTGGGTTCTGTTACAGCGATATCACTTTTACTACAAAAGCCTGCTTCGTATAGGGTTTCCTATGAACAAAACAATCCCTGACAGGAACCAAAAGACAAAAAACAAAATCGAAAACTTTTACAATGGTAGAAAACTTGCATACAGTTTATAATGGTACACAATATTTCTCATTTAAAATGACAGATTGGACCTAAATTAAAAGTAATTTTGCATGATAGTCATATATAAAGTATATTAGATTTTTTTTTTTTTTTTATGTAACATTAATTCTACGTAAAATGGGTCATAGATATCAAGAAGGTTTGTAGTTTTCATGGAGTCACTGGGAGATCAAAGGGGTCA
>SRMA01025596.1:0-97317 GCA_007224835.1 Danionella cerebrum
GATTTCTTTAGACTCAAGGACATCATACAGAGTTCTGAAGCCATGGCTGCCCACATGGGACACATGATGGGCAGGTCCTACCAGCTGTTGATGTCACTGTCAGATGTGATTAGATATTACAGGCTTCTGGTGATTAACATAATATATATATATATATATATATATATATATATACGAAATATATTAATATATATATATATATTAATAATTTTCAGCCTAAATTTTGTTCAGTTACCTTGGATAGGAGTTTTTTTGTCAATTCAAGGTCCCCTTTTAATGGAAAACACAGTCTTATTAGTTTGAATTTACATTTGTCACACCAGTCACCCCACCACCTGATCCCAGCTGTCCTGCATTCTTCACAGACCATAATTTACACCTTAAACACCTGAAGAAAGCATCTGCAGAAAATAGTTTTTAATGAAAACAACATGTCCAGAAATAGAAACATTTCATGCCCATAAATAGCCATACGTAATGAACGTGATCACACAGGTGTATTCACAAGGTGAAGAGCTGGCCGTATACTGTGGCAGAGAGAGTACAGACACTGAACGGGTTCCTGCTTCTGACGTCATCACATCTCCAAGAAATGAGCTTAGTGTGGCCTTCCGTTCAGACTTCTCCAACGAGGAACGTTACTATGGCTTTGAGGCTCACTATAGTGCAATAGGTGAGTGTTCTGTTGAGCAAAACATTCCTTTCCAGCTTAATATCTCGCTTTGATTCCTCTCTCTCCAGATGTAGATGAATGCAGAGACAGAGATGATGAAGACCTGGTCTGTGATCATTTCTGTCATAACTACATTGGTGGCTTTTACTGCTCTTGTCGGTTTGGGTTCCTGCTTCATTCAGACAACAGAACCTGTAAAGGTAGTATTTCATTGTTGGCCTCCTCAAAGTGCATCTGGAAGATACACAAATTTTCTGTTGACTTTGCATGGAATCAAACTGCGGAAACTCATAGAAACCTCTAACTCACAACTGTTTTGGAGAGTAGCCTGTGCAATAAATGACCAATTTGAACCCTAGGCTCTAGAAGGGCTCAAAGGTCACCATTGACTTTTGATGGCAACTGAGAATAAATGAGAAAGGGCACCGACAATATCTTCAAAAGTAAACATCATAGAGATAAAGAGGGTTTTGTTAATGTTAATCATAGTAACAATTTTTATGCCATCACAGACTGCTCCCTAGCAACTAAACTGTTTACCCTAGCAACCAAAATTCTTAGAACAATATCACAGCTTTGGAAATTAATTGAGACACCTGGTTGGTTTATATAGTCAAAAAGGGACATATTAATTCAGCTTCATGCTGCTGATCTCAGTAGCTCACATTCATTCCAAAATAAAATTCAGCTTCTTTGTGCAATCTGCATGGAGAAAAATAAAAGAAATGTAATCATAGTTTATGTTATTTTATGTATGATATAAAAAAAGAATAGGTACTTGTTCTTCCTGAGAGGAGTTGACATGTTCTCATCGTCCTTGCGCAGGTTTTCTCTGAGTACACCGGTTTCACTGACAGACCAAAAACATATATATGGTCACTGTTTTTTTGGGTTGAAGTCTGGGCCACTAGAAAAGGCAGATTTGGTTTTCTGAAGTAATTCTGTGGAATGTATTCGTGTTTCAGACGTTTGTCCCATTTATTATTCTGATCAGTGCCAAAAGGTGCCAGAGTTTAAATATTGTTTACATGTGGCTTGATGAGGAAAATCTCTTAAGACTCCTAATTCTCTTGAAAATGTTAAGTCACTTAAGTTCACACCGCTAATAGAAAGATAGAAAGTTTTTTCTGTTCATTAAGAAACTAAGCATCCAAAGTTTCCAAACAGTTTTTAATTCTTATCTGCAGTCATTTGGTTAAATGTTTAGTTAAAGGAATATTAGTCAGTGTGTTAGAATGTGCCCAAAATATTAGAGAATAGAGGGAAATTTCATTTAAATATTTGTTTCAAACTGTGGAATTTGTAAACATTAGTTTACTACACACAATCAAGTCTTTATATGTTTATTTTAATATACATAGTTTAAAAATGTAATCAAACATAATGATTTTAAAAAAAAAACTGTATTTTACAAAATTTTTATTAATAAATACTTATACATGCTTGATGTTTACTCCCAATGTAAGTCGCTTTGGATAAAAGCGTCTGCTAAATACATAAATGCAATACATAAATGTAAATATGTTACGTGACCAATAAAAAATAATCTTAAACACATGTTGGTCTTCTGAGAGGTATTTTGGCGCACTTTATGTTTTAAGAACGTTGTTGGCTCTACTTTGCACTTCAGTATTAATGCAACATTTCTTGGGGGTGATCAGCCTTTGTTGAGGGTGTATGGTAGCCAAAGTTTCTTTAATATTCACCTTTAGCTCATTTTTTAGGGCAATCTATTACCTCATTTTCCTCTTGACAATGCAGTTATTGATGGTTATACTATAGCAATTATAAATAGAGTTATTACATTGAACTGGAAACTTGATAGTTTTGTCATTGTGAGCGGAGGACCAAACATTATTTCCCAAAAGCTCAATAGTTTGGAGGAAGCAGTGGTTTGAAATTTGCTGCATTCACCATGTACTTGATAAAAGACAGTGGACCCACACCAGCTTGACTTGGTTGACCTTCCACTGAGGGTTTGAAAGTGGACTCTTCCTATCACCAAGCTGAAATCATTTAAGTAGTTGGAAAGCTCCTGGTGGCAAGGCACCGGGGGTTGATGAGATCTGACCTTAATTCTTCAAGTCCCTGAAAGTTGTTTGGCTATCTTGGCTGAAATGCTTTTGTAACAGACAGTACCTCTGAACTGGGATGGAGAATTCAGCTAAAAGATCTAGAAGGATCAGGATCTTTTGCAATTTCAGGAATAGTCAATGCATTGGCCTGTGTGCGATCGTGCAGAATCGTAACCAACTGCAGATCTGTAGTTTCTTTAACAATTCTCTGTATTTATGTGATATTACGCTTACACTTTTGTATATGGTTGCTGTCAAATATTTTCACTAAATTTGCTCAGCTTTTTGTAAGAAACCTCATTCCACAGGATTATCCAGGATTACTTCCTGGAATTCCACATATTGAAGTAATGCTTAAGGAAAAGCCATACAACATATTCATTTGATACCACTGCTCATTAAAATGTGCACACAGTTTATATAATGTTGGTGTGTGTTCAGATTCACTCCTTTATCATGATTTATGTTTCTAGTGTGTGGCAGTGTTAGTTAATGTGTGTCTGTTTTATATCTGCCCTTTGCCCTCTCCTCCAACAACCAAATATTTACATGGTCGTTGTCAGTGTGGATAAACTTGTGAACTTCAAACATCCAATTAGAGTTCTCGCTGGCTATGTAGCTTCTATCCAATGCCATGGAAATTTCAAGCTCTGATTTCTGAGGGATTAAAATTGTTAGCTCAAAGTCATGTTTGGCTTTTCACGTTCCTCATATGGAAGACAGAATTTTATGAAATTTTATTGTTTGTGTTTTTTTGCAGTGGAGTGTAATGAAAGTGTGTACACCGAGCGTTCAGGAGAAATACACAGTCCTGATTTTCCCAAACCCTACCCCAAAAGCTCAGATTGCAAATACCGCATTGAGCTGGAGGAAGGATTTCAAATCACTCTAGAGTTTGAAGATACCTTTGATATCGAAGACCACCCTGAGGTCTCCTGCCCCTATGACTTTATCAGAGTGAGAAACCCACTACATTCCTGATATTTGTAGTTTTATCCATCCATCCATCCATCCATCCATCCATGCACTTAACCACCCTTTCATCCATCCAAACGGTTCTATCCACTCAAATCCATGCACTCATATATACATATCCTTCCAAAAAAATAGCATATTGTGATCATTATTTTTTGTAATGTACTTATAAACATTAGACTTTCATATATTTTAGATTCATTAAACAGAATTGAAGTAGTTCAAGCTTTTTATTGTTTTAATATTGATGATTTTGGCATAAAGCTCATTAAAACCTCAAAAATTTAGCAAATTTCATCCGACCAATAAAAGAAAAGTGTTTTTAATACAAAAAAAATCAACCTTAAAATAATAATTGTTAAGTTATGCATTCAATACTTGGTCGGGAATCCTTTTGCAGAAATGACTGCTTCAATGCGGCGAGGCATGGCGGCAATCAGCCTGTGGCACTGCTGAGGTGTTATGGAGGCCCAGGATGCTTTGATGGTGGCTGGAATCGGTCCTTCTCTACAATCTTCCTCAGGGTCTGGTCACTTCTTCTCATTGTGCACTTTTTCCATTCCACAGACTTCCCACTGAGGTTCCTTGATACAAAACTCTGGGAACAGCTGATTCGTTCAGAAATTTCTTTCTGTGTCTAACCATCTTGCTTGAGCGTGTCAGTGATGGCCTTCTGGACAGCAGTCTTACCCATGATTGCGGTTTTGAGTAATGAGTTTTTAAAAGCCTCAGGCTTTGTAAATTACTTCAGGCTTGTATTACTTCAGTTGTGTGTAATGAATCTAAAATATATGAAATTCTAATGTTTATCAGTACATTACAGAAAAATTTAACTTGCAAATAATATGCAATTTTTTCGAGAAGGACTTGTATTTTAAAAAACACACATTCATACTGCAATGCATTATCTATGAGGTTCATGCAGGGGAAAAGGAGTTGGGTCCGTTCTGTGGAGAGCAGGCACCGGGGAAGGTACAAACAGGAAGTAACGTTGTCAGTATCCTGTTTCACAGTGATGACTCTGGAGAGAATCTTGGCTGGAAACTTTCTTATACATCCACAGGTAAGAAATAAACCAATTAATACTTTACAGCAGGGGTGCTCATTACGTCAATCGCGATCGCGGAGGTGCTACCGGTCGATTGCAGCATGAAATTGAAACAATATCAGCCGATCATCCATACCGTCACAGTTCAGTAAAGTTAGCTGCAGATTCACGGATTTGGTTTTTTTCTGCTCAATAGCTCAAAACCACAATGTTCTTAGTAAACAAATACACAAACTACAAACTCCCTCGGCATTCGCAGAAACACATTACCGTCTATGCGCAACACGCTGACATGGAATCGCTTAGGGACCGTCTGCAAATTACCAGATCCAAAATATTTTATATATATTTTATATATTATATCCATGGAATATTTTGTTTTACCCAGAATATGCTTCATAACTTCATTCTAAATTGCTCTATTACAACCAAAATCAAGCAACACGCCACTCCTCACCTGCATATTGTACTGCACGACTCAGTTTCAATAAATATTGAAATTTTTATTAGAGCATCATTTTTATTCTTGATTATTTGGATCAAAGCTCAATTGCTCCCATAAAAATCACTCTATTACCACCAAATTCAGGTCACACACAACTGATCTAATGATTCAATTCAGTGCAAGTCATCAAATTAAACTCACGTTATTACAAAAAATTTAAATAATTAATTATGTGTGTTTTGTCAATTTCAATAAATTTGAAAATAATTGTTTTTTGATTGATGTTTTACATTTTTGTAGCTTAGATCACTTTGACTTGGTGATTTTAAAAGTATCTCGCAAGCTGAAAAAGTGTGAGCACCCCTGCTTTACAGCAAATTAAACATATTCTTAATAAACCCATAATAAATCAATTTCATATTGAAACTACTGTAGTTGATCTTAGATTCTCTCTCAGGTTTAGTTTAGAGAGAATATTTCATTAAAAACTGTTTTTACACATCTAGTAGAGTAGGGTTGTGACATCTCTCAATTAAATGCTCTCACCGAAATATTGTGATAATCCATTATTATGAAGCATGGTTTAGGAAGTTACAATAGACAATACAGCTTTATAAGCTTTACAACACTTTAAATGCTAAACAGCTAATATAGAATAAAGGAGCGGGAAAAGAGAGTCAGTGAAAAAGCTTTTCAGAAGAGTGAGAGAAATAGGGATTCACCCTGACTTATAGAGCCTAGCTGTGATGTCACTTCCTGTTCTAGCTCAGAACAATATTTTTGTTTCTATTACAATGCATTGCATGATTTAATAGTTTGGATAAAACGTTTTTATTAAACTTGAAGCAATAACTTTGAAGTTCCCACAGGACCTCAATGCTCACCTCTGCCTCCACCTCTCAATGGACAGCTAGAGCCCACGCAGCTTGTTTACACCTTCAGAGACCACATTACATTGTCGTGTGACCCTGGATACTCAATGAAGGAGGTCAGTGAGAGATCACATACTCCTAAAGTGATAAACATAGTTCCCGGTGCCAGACTGAGTCCTATCACCTTCTGTCTTCCAGGGTGAGGAGGAATTCGAGCACTATCAGATTGAGTGTCAGAGAGATGGGACATGGAGCAATGATGTCAAGCTGTGTAAAAGTAAGTCATGTGACGGAGTTAAGTCTCCTCCATTTGTCTTCTATTCTCACTTGTGCTTCTCTTTGTTTTATTATTCTAACTCTCCTCGCTGGCACCAGAGAAGGAATTTCAAAGGAGGCGTCGATCTCTACCAAGTATTTTACTAAAACAGATATTGAGCTAAAACTTAAGAGTATTCAAGTCTTCATCTACTGTAGACATCACTGGGGTATGGTTAGAGTTGACATGACATATATTGACGACTAATAACATAAATAAAGCATACCAATCCTATTCAAAATGAAGAAGACCAAAGGATTTTTGATTATAGAGGTCTATTATCAGATATTAAAGTTAGTAAAACAGAAAAGTATGTTGTTGGAAAAAGTATGTAAAGGACAGCAAACAAACCTTACGGAAATGCTCTTCTCATTGCCTTTAAGATGTTCTAACAGAGAGGTGAACTAAAAAGCTAAGATATAGCCCTCATGAAACACATGAATTTTAACAAGAGATTGCCATTAATGCCCTTGGATCATGCATAAAGACAACAGTGGTTCAGTGTTTTTGGCCCTTTTACGAAAACGCCAGGTTCTATGTTGCCTTGTAAAACCAGAGTTTGTTTATAAGCTGCAAAGAAGTCTCTGATTGGCCTTTGAGATTTCTAGTGTAATCAAATGGAGTAGTCTTAACTGCTACTCGTGAGATTTTTCATTTGACAAGAAAAACAATTTTTCATCCAAAAATGACCTCAATTAAACAAATCAGGCTCCCCTTGGTTCTAATGTTACTAACACGTGTTGTAGCATTGTTGGAACTAGGGATGGGTATCGCTAAGGTTTTAAAGGTATTACTACTTTTATCGATACCACTTATCGATCAGGTACTTTTACGGTACCCTTATCTGTACTTTTTGTTGTGTTTTTAATAAAAATAAATAAATAAACACAATAAAAACAGAAATAACAAGACTATATTTTTTTAAATGCAAAATATATGTTAAAATAATGTTATCTATACTAAACCGATTCACCTTTGCGTGTTTATTTGACCATTTCCCACAAAAATTTTATTTGACTGTATTTTTAATTTTATATATTGAGTGCAATGGTACAGTTCTCATGTGCGGGATGTAAGAAAATACAACTCTATATGCGACTAATTAAAAACAAACACTGTTATTAATCTACCCGACATAATGAACAACATTGACTAAAATATAGTTTTATATATATATATAATATATATATATTTGAACAGCTGCAATATTATATGTATTTATATAATAGAGTGCTGGGAGCTGTTTTACTATGATCAAGTTTGATGTTTCAAAGTAATAAAATTAATAATGCCATTTCAATATCAAAATTTCTCAAGGTCTTTTACACCTTTAGTGGTAGGGTTAGCGATACTCCTGTCTGTGAATGTGAATAGAACCAGACGTCCAGACTATTACAGTATATTGAAAATGTAAATACCTGCTTTTCTCATTAAATGTCTCCATCTGCTGGTTGTCATAAAAAGGCTTAGAATGAGTTTGGGCAGGTTGTTGTTCACTGTATACTTTCTAAACATACATAGAATTGAAATCATTTAGACCTTCAGACAGGATTGCACACAAACCACTGTTCCTGGGAATGGAGAAGACTTGTGAAAGAGTGGACTCTGGTATGATTTGATTTTATTTGCAGTTTAAATTATTAAATTAAATCTCTAACAGCAAGAATCTGGTCACACATCATATATGACAATGTAATTTTCCTTACGTTTAGATTATTACTGTTCTTTTCTTTCATTGAATCACAGTTGTATAATAGTAATTCTGAAACCATAATCCTTCACACGTTTTAATTTTTTAGGTACTATTTGTAAGTTTTTGTTGTCACGTCTTCTCACTTCGATTCATTTAAAAGACAAAACCTGATTGATCCCATAGCACATGGCAGGGTCTTCTTTAAAATAAATAAATTTCAAAATGAATGCACTCTTGTGCTAAATCAAATCTGAATTTAATTTGCATCTTTGGATGGAAACATGGCGTCAGTAAATATGACTGAATCTAGTGCATCATCAAAGGCTTGGAAAACTCCAAATGTATATTGTAGACTGTGAATTTAATACTTATATATCTTCCCTCCCAATTAATCTAGATTGCCAAAGTATTCACTCACACAACCTTCTTCTTTTACTTTCAACTGGGCACAGCAGCAGCTTGTAAAACAGGCTATAAAAGACAGAGCAGGTACTGTGGATCCTGAGGAGCATCGTGTGCAGAGGACTTTCTGCAAAGTCAATCTATACAGACCTAGAAACGTCACGTTGCTTTCAGATCAGTTGTTTTGGCTTCATAAAAGTCATCCCAAGGAGATGAGGGAAAGCCGAATGAGAAGAAAGCTCGTTGTATGAAGTGTTGGTCAATATTTGATAGATATTTAGAGTCCTTGGAGCTAATTCTTTTGTCAAAACATTATCTTACAAATAGTCCACTTTAATTTTATATTAAATTTCAGTTGAAACAGTCTCTCTCAAAAATGAACTTAATTTTATATAAATACAATATAAGTTAGTTTGAACAATAATTGATAAACTACTTCTGCATTTTTCAGACTATTATAACAATATAATTAATAATAATTCATATTAATTTCTGAAAACAAACAACCAAAACATTTCAGAAGACTGAACGTGTATAATCATCAAGCACTAATCTTTCTCAGAGTATTAAAAAATTGTTATTATATGTTGTGATTCATTTTTGCTCATAATATTTCCTTCAGGGGTTGACTGTGGTCCAGTGGATGGGCTCCTGGCCGAGGTTGTTTTCCAGAGTTCTGAAAACAGCACCGTCTTTGGATCCAAAATCCAGTATCGCTGCAGAGACTCTTCCCTCAACAGTCAGTATTTTATTCTGCCTCGTTCACTTTGTCAAACATGAAACAAATCACTCTTCTTTTCTTACAGACACATTCAGCTGTCATCAAAGTGGGAAGTGGACGAGTGAGGACGGGATGCTACTGCCTACTTGTTTGCCAGGTAAGTTGATTAATCTTAAGATCATGTACATTAAACTCACTCATGCTACTAATACTTTTTATCACTGTGTTGTTTTTATTCTAAAAATGACTCACATTTGTGTTTAGGAGACATCGAGAGAAACCTGAGTACCAGTCTTGAACCTCCCGCACCACTAGCAAGCACTCCTCTTGGTAAGCTCTAAGATGTGCATTTGAAGCGGCGAATGTTTTAGAGGAGCTAGTCTTACGTATCCTGTTTCAGAGAGCTGTTCGCTTACGAGTGTGTGAGAAGAAAAGCAGTAAAAAGTTGCAAAAGTCAATAAACACTTGGAATTAATAAAGCCAGTAGGTGTTTACACAGTAATTCCTCCTGAAATTTGTGTGCACTGTGTGTGTGTGTGTATAGCATATAAGAATGAAATATTGTAAATAGTTTATTTTATGTTACTAAAGTATTTTATGCAAATTGTGCACACTTTTTATGTTTTATATTTTGTCTTAGTTTATAAATCAAAGTTTTGAACACTTTCTTACTTTTACAAACTAACAAGCATTTCAGTATCCAGTAAAAAAATTGCTTTTTTTCCCCTCCACACTTCCAAAAACATGCGGTTAGGTTAATCTAAATTCCCCTTAGTTGTAAATGTGTGAGTGTGTGTTGCCCGGTGATGGACTGGCGCCCTGTCCCCTGCCTCTCGCCCAATGTGCGCTGGAGATAGGCATGAGCGGACCCCAGTAACCCCAAAAAGGGAAAAAGCGGGTTGGAGAATGAATAATGAATGGATGAAGATTAAAAAAAAGACTATTAAAATATTTAAAATTAAGTTCTAACTGACAAAGGGTCATACAAATGAACTATAATGTCTATATGAGAATATATTATATTTGTGCAATGAAACAAACAATTGAAACAAACTGACAGAAAAAATATGTTCATTCAAATGTAAGTCTGCCAAATGCATAAATGTAAATGTAAATTAAACAAATGCACTGTCCACAGCTGAGCCATTTCCTCCTTGTCCATAAACAATACATCACGTTGAGTCGTGATTTTCTCATATTTGGATTAAATGATAACTTTACAATGTTGTACATCATTAAACCAGATGAATAAACATTAAACCAGTTGTCAATAAATATTACTTAATTGTTTGCCTTTCATGGAACTAAAATATTTTCTGATTTTGCATTTAGCTAACTTTTTCAGTAAGCATGGCTTTATGAAAAAATATAAATCAAAGTCTTAATTTAAAAATAGTTATGTAAAAAAAAACAATACTAAACTGTTTTGAATATTTGTTTTGAGTTTGTACTTATATGTGAAATATAACGTATATTTTAGCAGTCCATTTTAGACGAGATTGTTTATATCTAATGTACATTCATCCCTCAGAATGTGGCGAGCAGTCGCAGCCTTTCCCAGCCCAGCTGAAGCGAATCGTGGGAGGGCAATCTGCATTTCCTGGTCTGTTCCCATGGCAGGTCCTTCTCTCAGTGTCAGACATTACACGAATCCCAGTAGATCGCTGGTTCGGCAGTGGTGCTCTCCTCTCCCCAACCTGGCTCCTCACTGCAGCCCATGTGCTCAGATCCCATCGCCGTGATCTGTCCATCGTTCCTGTCTCTCCTGAATACGTCCAGGTACATTTGGGTCTTACAGATGTTCGCGAAAAACACCTGGCAACCAACCGTTCTGTAGAGAAAGTCATCCTTCATCCTCAGTTCGATCCTCAGAATTACAACAACGACATAGCATTGGTAAAACTTAGCCAGGAGGTGGTGCTGTCTCCACTGGTACGGCCTGTGTGTCTGCCAAACCTTGAAGGGGAAGGACAAGGCCTGCTGCCAAACACTTTGGGAATTGTGGCCGGATGGGGCATCAATACACCCAATGCTTCTGCCTCCAGCAATGGCTTATCCTCAGACTCTGCAGCCCTGTCGGAGCTCCTCCAGTACGTGAAACTTCCAGTTGTACCACAGGATGAATGTGAAGCCAGTTATGCGTCACGTTCTGTTAATTACAACATTACCGGGAATATGTTCTGCGCTGGGTTTTATGAGGGTGGTCAGGACACCTGCTTGGGGGACAGCGGAGGGGCCTTTGTGACCCAGGATGGAAGCACAGGTAGATGGGTGGCACATGGGCTGGTTTCCTGGGGTGGGCCAGAGGAGTGTGGCAGTCAGAGGGTGTATGGGGTGTACACGCGGGTGGCAAATTATCTTCAGTGGGTGTCCGCAAATATGGAGGAAGTGCCGTAGTGTCGAGCTGGTGCATAAAGAAAATAGCCAAAATGTTATCCTTTTATACCACAATTACATTTCATTAATTTAGTGTTTGTCTGATTTTGTGTTATTTTAACATTTATTTAGCATTTATGTATGTTTATGCCATTTAAATTTAGTTTATTTAAACTATGTGTATTTTCTCTGGTACTTTCAGTTGTATTTTATACATATTTAATAAAAGTTTTTTTTTTCTATTTTCTTTTACAGTTTTTAACCCTTAGAAGTCTCTGCAGGCACTGTGCCAATCACACATGTTTTGAATTAACTAGAAATGATGCGAATCAGCTATTGTTTTTGAATATAATGTGTGGGTTTCAAAAATTATTAGCTTTGAAATTTGGGGGTTTAAAAGAACATTACAAGACACATATTTCCAAGGTACGTCAATTTAATTGTGAGAAAATGTGTAATCGTCTTTCAGTTTCATTTTACAGTCCCCAAATCGGTGCCATCTAGTGATGAAAGGAAAGGGGTAACCCTTGGAAGTACAATACATGTTGCTGTTTTATTAAGGCTTAATAATGATTTTACAATTTGTAATATAAAGCTGTTTTCTAATTAACTTGTTTATGTTTTTTTTGTTTGTTTTTACTACACATTGATTTAAGTGGGCTGCTATACACCCTTACCCAGTACCACCACTTCTTAAAATAGCTCTTTAGAGTACTACCGCTGAGAATGTAAAGTTAAATTTATGTACACAGTCAATAAATTACTACATTTATTTAAATATAGGTTTGACTTGAGCTTCTGCTCTCTTAAGTTGCATGATGCGAGAGAGGTGGACGTCTTTTTATTAATATTAATAATTTAGACACTCAAGAGTGACAGTAAAGACAATATTAAATATTTAAATTATATGTAAATAGATTTTGCATAAAAAGTTTTAAAAGTTTTGCATAAAATCAGTGATTTTAATATTTTGACAGCACTTATGTTTTTGAAAGCAATATTTTTAAAACAAATAGGTTTTTTAAAAAGGTTACTATTAATGTTAGACCCTTGATACCAGTATATAAAACTGCATACAAATTACATCAATAAATATTTAGAGTTGATTATGTAAATTGTTAAATACAATTTTTGCACTCATGTCTTTTGTATGAAATGTGCGGTTTGATTTACTATATACTACGTAAATAAAACTCCTTTACTTGCTCAAACGAAATGTTGTCAGTGATCCTTTAATGGTATTTGTCATTTTTGGTTACCAGAATAATTTTGGTGTAACATGTCAAACAATAGAACTAGAGCTTAAAATAATTTGAGTGTAAACCAGTTAAGAGGCAGGTGTAAGTTTACTTGTTTTATTGTCAAGGCTAAACAGCCTTCAGTCAAAATTAAAAAAAAAAAAGTAAACAATATTTAGCATATAACAGCAAGCAAGAAATAACAAGGCCCTGGAGTAGATATTGAATCAACGATGGGAATGCAAAAACCTCTCTAACTGGCTATTATTTCTGACATCATCAAAATGAAGCTACTTCCTGAATGCTATGGGAATGACATTCTGCTCCAGAAGACTAATTCACATTAAATTATTAACATCAATCCATATTTCTGTCTGCGTGTGCTTGTTGGCAAAGTGTAAAATTAGACAAGTATGTAAATATGTTGAAAGTTTCTATAACAAATTGTCCCCAAAAGCAATTAATTCATAGTATGTGAAACCACTCGTCCATTTTTACAGATATTTGAAAAAAAAAACCTTACAAATAAAGTCAGCAAAAAAAATGTTTTATCATTTTTAGAAAAGAGTACAGGTGTAACAATATAATGTGGGAGAATATGTTGCGATAAAAATTTGTCTCAATACTTATCTTGAAGTTACTAGGAGACATCGTCTAGAAGCTGAAGTGTATTTGCTCCTTGGTGCGATTGTGTTTCTAGTCACTTTTGAAACTTCTTAAACATTTCTGGTTTTATGGAATATTTACTAGGAAAAAATCATGCTTTACTCACATTTTAAGTGAGAAACATAAATTTAGCTCTCTCGCTTACATTTTCTCACGTTTTGGATCGATGATATCAACCACTCTCATAAAAATGAAACTAGACCCTAGCCTTCTTAGATTTGATGTCTCAAACTTTTTAAAATTTAATTTTTTGTAACGATGGTTCGTTATATATACGGTTTCAAGCGTTGGTTAAAATAGTGTTAATATTGTGTTGCACGTCATATCAGAGACATAATATCAAGGCATGTATCACATCATGAGCAGAGTATATCATGAGACTCCTAGACAAGAGGCAACACAACTATGAGGAAGTGAATTTAAAAAGAGAAAAAAACAGTACCCTCCCCTTTCTGCAATATGAAAAAGTATCCAAAGACACCAGGGACAAAACAGTAAATCTACAAACATCTTGGAGAGGAAAGGCAACAACTGTCAGCAAATTTATTAAAGGAGGAAATTCAAGATTGCTGGAAACTTCCGACTGTGGTTCCATAGATCATGCTTCGTGGAATATTAGTGTTCCTGGGAAAGGTGTGGCATCAGCCAAGAACCTAAGTGGAAGACCATCTCAGTGACCACAGCTTCAATGGTTACCATTACAAACATTGCCATTGATTTAAAGCACTTGTTCAGTCTCTTGCTCAAGCAAGCACATGTTTACACTGGATGATTAAGAGGAGGTCTGTGTTAACTAGCACTAGCCCAGATCGGAAAAAGACCTTTAGAATGTGCCCTTATGTTTTTTTTTTGTTTTTTTGTTTTTGCATTTCACAGACACTACACAAAAACCTACTTAAATTTCATATTTTGAACACATTTTAACCAGGTCTAGAAAACCAAAAGGGTCCAGAACTAGTTCAGAACTAAAGGAAATGTCTAACCTTTATAATTGTATCTGTACCAAGTACCAAGTATTTGTGCAGAATAGAAATGAATTATTCAAAATTTGTAGTCTATAACAGGTGAGGTGTGCCAAAGATACAAAAAAAAAAAAAAAAAAAAAAAAAAAACATTTTACAAGTAACCCTTGTATTTCTGAAGATATACAGATGTGGCACAAAAACTGAATACATTTGTCCTGCTGTAAAACCAGTATTGGTTTCCATAATAACAGCACCAATGCTGCCTGCTGTTTAAAATTGTAAAGCAATCCGTACAAACTTAAAATAATTAGATATGAAGTGTTTAAATATGGAATTAATGACAAATAACAACTCTTGAGCAAAGATGATTAAGTGTTAAAGCAGGATTCCATCAGTGGTTATACTGGTTGCTGTGTTTATCATGCGTATCTTCTGTCTGGAACTTTGTCTTCTTCTGTTGAAAACAACAAAAAACTATTTTGTTTCGGTAAGAGTGCAATTTGTAATACCCCCCCCCCCCAGATTGAGATTTTTCTTACCTGTTTGTGAAGGTGTGGTCAATGGAAAAGTCTATCCTCGGCTGTTCGGAAGGCGACCTACACCAATCCGGTCAATTGGAACACTGACCCTTCGTCGTGGTAATTCAACCACCTTTCTGCAGACATAACGGCAACAGTAAATATAACATAACGCCTGTGCAATATTGTTGGTTCTCATGTCTTTCCTCACCCCTTTAATTATAAAATGGAAAGTACTCATTGACTTTAATAGATAATACTGATTTCAGAACTCAAAATATTTCATTTATTTAAAAAAAACAACAACTTTGTTTAGAGCCAAACCCGGATGAAGATTCCTTGTTGTTTGGCTCCACCCCACATGTAATTAATTCCAGCACCATCTTCAAATTGGTCAAATGTGAGGGCACCATTGCAGCTACCACTTCAAATACTCAAAATTATAAACATTGTCCCAGGAATAATTAAGAGATGCTCAGTGCCAAAATATGGAAGAACTCAATTGCTCAGCTGTGAATCGTGATTAAATTAAGGGTGTACCAAGTTTGTTGTTCGCCAACAGCCATTACATCATCTTAGAAGATTTTAAACCTTTCCATGTGTTCTGACAGGGATTTGTAGACATGTAAATATGAAAATGGTTGGCCAATCAGAGAGCTTATATACCGTACTTCCAGATATTATTGGATCTCAATGAACAGGACAAAAAAAAAACTATTAAAGAGTCAACAAACAAATATGAACAAACTAAAAATAAAGTCAGTCCAGCTTTAGAGAGACCAAAAACAATGCTCCACAATTCAGGCTTTGTATAGTAAATGACTGTACGCCTATAAAAATGAGAAAATAATCTAGTAATCTCAGTTCAGTGAATATTGAAAGGTTTACTGCTGCTGTAAGATGCCCGTGGATTGATAAAAGAACCGGGGAAACCTGTTGAAATTAGCACCCGGCAGCCAATTACAATCCAGTATTCAGACAGACCATGCCATAAACATTCTTACTAAAGATAATCTCAAAGACAAGAATCTGTTTCACCTCTACTGCTTCCATCCTCTTGTCTCTTGCAGCAATCTAAGCGCATCACATAAACGCGCACAGCTGAGCCAGAGCCAACCCGAGCCTGTATACGGTTATATAAATAAAGGCCATACCCAACCCAACTCGCCAGGTCCGATGAGCTCTGTGGGGTTCGGGTAAAGATCTTCAGCTCTACTAAGGATGTCTCATGTGATTTGAATACCTCTCTAGAATTGTGTCCCTATCTAAGAACAGTTTTAAAGACAAAACCCAATATAGGAATTGTATAACTTTAGTGCAGATTCCTGTGTAAATTTTTGGTTCACACACCAGGAAAAGTGAGCTTTTTATTTGAAGACCTCTGCTCCTAACTGTCCTCTGTCAAACTTTGACCTTTAAAGAAACAACAGGGAACATCCTGCAAAGGAATCTTTAGAGACATAATTTTCTTAAACCAAAGATGACATTTTTGGAACATCCCTAAAGTTTCAGGGCATTTATTAACTTTGGGGATTGTTAAGGAAATACAGTGACAAGAACATTCGTTTCAACCTGTTTAAATTTAGTAATTACAAGCACTTTCACCTTGACACACTTTGCAAATGTTGTAATAAGCTGAAAAGGTCTTCTTTGCAAATCTACTGTTCAAGTGAGATATTCTCTAGGGATCACCGGAGTCACAACATAACTCTGGAGGGGTCTCATGGGCCTCCGTGTGTTTTTCAGGATCGTGACAGATGGGTTGGGGTGTAGAGATTTGATAATGCATGTACTGTTGCTTTTGCAGCTGTTCTTGGCTTCTGTCCTGATCTTATCAAGAGTTGAGTATCATTTAGACAGAGCCTTGTCAGAGTCTCAGGCCGTGCCGAGTTGCACCGTGTGGTTTGTCCAGCAGGGAGGTCAAATCTTGTTCAGAAATAAAACAGGTTTGATCACTGACTGGAAGGCCGGTGCTCTCATCATTATCAACACAGCTGGACTGTCCATTCCTGTAAATCACTATCAAACACTTATCATGTCACACAAAACCTCATCGCACCACACTGACCCCACCCAAGAAATAGAAGTAACTCTAACCGTAAGCTACAGACAAAACATTAATTGCCCTTAGTGAACTGTAAAAATAAAATGGAATCTCATAAAACTGTCAAACTGTGCACGACAGAGTTCAGCCAATAAAAACTTGATATGTTTGAGCCGCAGCCAATCAAAGCTACTCAAGCAACATCAACTGCTTAGGATCACAGAAAGTGGAAAGCATCTTGTAAAGGTTTTCAGTCTTCTGGACAGAACTCCCAGCGTTTGCATTTTGGATTGTAGAAATACAAATGATAGGATTTAAAGATATCCAGACATTATTTTTAAAGTATAATATAATACAAGGCATTACCATAAACTACAATATTATGCAATGCCATTTGATCTGGCTCTCTGTTTAGACCTTTGTTGTTTATCTTCCTTCCTTTCTAGTTCAGCACACTGGTTACAGAATTAGTCCCAGTGTACTGAACTGTATTTTAATTGAATTAGATTTAAATTGAACTCTGATTTATCATTTTAAACATCACAGTCACAACTAATTACATTTCATAATATTTTAGTGAAAAGAGCATTTGGCAGCATGCCTTGCCACAGGCTGGGTATCACTGACCATTTCCTGATTTGATTCGATTGTGTTTGACCACCTAACGATTTGGTTTGACTCATGATAAATATTGACATTCTAAAATCTGTCAAGTATATGGTTATGAAATAACTACACAGCCAGCATTTTAAAGTTCACCTACATAAAAATGTGGATTAATCCATGGAAGTCCTTTATTTAACAATTTACTCTAATAAAGAAAAAAAAATGTGAATAAATCTTTAAAACTTTATCTTTAAAATCTTTGTTTTATATATATGCATACTTGTGTTCCCCAAAGGAGCAAAGAAAATTCCAAAACAAAGTGAAAAATGAACCCCAAAAAACAGACAAACCTTTCCTAATAAACTGTTGCAAGCACTTTTTATGTCATTTTGCTTGGAAAAACAAAAGCCATATCACAGATATTATATCCCTTCTTTGCACCACTAGAAGGCACCGATTTGTGATCTGTAAAAGGAAACTGAAAGATGAACGTTCATTTTCTCACGTTTTAATTTTAATTGTCATAATTAAATTCAAAGATTCAGAACTCTAGTAATGTTTGTTTAAAACTAAAAATATCAAAATAAATAAACTTTTTAAAATCTACACCTTATATTTGACATCAAAATTAAACAATCACTGGGTTGATCCTTTTCTACTTAACTCAAAATAGCCGATGTGATTGGCTCATGCATCGGTGCATGCAGAGAGTTCTAAGGGCTAACAAGACATAATTCTAGTACAAAGATTGATGGTCATCTACAGGAGGAGAGCTCAGATAAAAAGAAAACAAAGGAAAATATGTAATGTGGAAACAAAGGGTTTAAATACAAAATAAATCTTATAGTATAATAAGTGGGTATTTCATGAGGTTATCATTTATTAAAACATAACACAAAACAATTAAACTTCTAACATGGTTAATATTAAAAGAGAACACCTGAACGAAGCAGCTGATAATACGAGAACCTGGACATGGAGCGATGGATGGCTGCTCAGTGACCTAGGGGTGTTTTCACATCAAAGCCTCTAAAAGTTACCAATAAGCACAGAAAAGGTTGTAAACTAGACAGTCTTAAAAGTCCATGAGTTGAGAACACTAGCGATAGAACAAATTAAAGTGCTCATTTAGAACACATTAAGAATTTATCCGGGGATGAATTGATTCAACCTGTAAATAATGAACTTGAATTGATTAATTGATCCAAGCCCTTCTCATCTCTCAAATGAGCTTTGGTCAATGACTGAAGCAGCTGAGGGAAGAGATGCAGTAGTCAACCTAAATGTGCTAATAAAGCCCAATATTTAGCTTATATGCACTTGAACCGGTTGTCACTAACTGCGCTAATGTTTTCAATGTAAAATACAAAAGTTGCCAAACATTAGCCAGAAAGGATGAGGTAAGGTAAGGATTATTCAGGGTGGTTTTCTTGCTACTTGTATTTGGATGATTTGCCGGCTGTCTTTACCTGTTGTCCGTTTCCTTTGCACCAGTTCAAATGTAACACTGTGTTGGTTCCTAACTGGACAGGACTTGTTCTTAAAGTAGAAATATTGTGTGTTTGCTTTATTTTTCTTTGCAGTGAACAGTCTATAAATTTTTTGACTCGTTTCCAAACCTGAATCCTCTGCCTGTTACCTACAGAAGGGAAGTTTTCAGGTTTTCTCATTTCTGTTCTATTTTTAAACCCCTGCATACCTCTGCTTGTTGCTTTTAGGGTCCATGCTGCTGATTGACAAGCGGTCAAGTGGTGTGTTGAACCCAGGGAAGCTCCGTTTCCTCTTAGTCTCAATGACGTCATTCTCCAGTCGGACCAGATGGTTGTGCAGGAGGAGTTTAGCACGGACAGCACCAGAAGTCTTCTGCTCTATTGTGCCTTGCTGAACAGCACGTTCCCCATTGATAGATGATTCCACATTCTAGAGCAGAAATGATAAATGTACAATTTTCTATAAATACGAACATTAGGTTCGTTCATTTTATCATATCTAGAATTCTACACACCAAGAATATCTATGTGAAAGTCTCTGTACTGCTAGAAGTGGAAGCTTGCCTTCAGCTTGACTCAGCATCCTCAAGAATATTATGCAGACCACTAAATGATTAACATGATCTTCATTATATCTGTGCATGCTAGTAGATAACCCTTAAAACATTTTAAATGAAAAATAACTCTTTGTTAGGTAAAATCAAAGCAATCTGAATGTACATGTGTAACTATTGAATCACCTCCAGTACAGTGTTAAAGATTTTTTTGTAACATTTTTTACGTTATTTTAGAGTTAAACCTAAACTCTTGAACAAGTTCCTTGAGTTACATACAATACTGGGAATAATATTGGCACCCTTTCTCGCATTTAAGTCAGGTGTGGAGAAAAAAACTTTGAATCCCATTGAATGAGCTCAGTAAATGTATTTACTTCCAAAAATGAATTGATTAACACATGTTTTAAGTTAATTGAAGGTTTTAAATTGCCCACTTTAACCTCATTCTTTAGTGGTGTGAAACATAATTAGATGAAAAAAAATATATATTTTCAACATGGCCACTGCCACAGTAAAAAAAAATGTACTGTCAAATATACTGTAGCACGGTTATTGGTTTAACAGGAAAGCACTGTAAACTTTCTGTTGTAATAATAGCGGTAATTAAAATAGACTGCAAAGTTTACACAATTTTACAGCAATGTATTAAACATTTACTGTGTTTTTAGCATAAATTCTCCAAAACACATTTAAGAACATTTAAAATCATGTCTTTTCTATTAGAGATAATTTTAAGACAATAAACCATATTTTCATTCTAATTTAAGGTCTTACTCTGTAAAACATATTACATTTTTTTTACTGAAAATTATACGGCTACATTTTGTAAAATACTGTCTTTTTCAGTAGCATTTATACAGGTTTTTTTAACAGTGTAGCTAAAGAAGCCTTATGGCATTTTATACAAAAGTTAAGTTTATACAAAATGTAAAGAAGCATTACAACTTTCTACTTCTTTTTCTGTGGTACTTATTTAAAACTTTACTATTCTATAGTTTTACTGTTTAAGAAATAGACAGAAAATTAAGTCTAAAAATTAAAAGATAGCACTGCTGAAACATGACCCCACTAGGCAATGTGATACGACAATGAATATTAATATGGCCCAGTAATGGTCTGGCAACCTATGAAGGGAGACTCTGTCATTCCCCTTAATGAGCTGAATAAAAATGGGGTTAAAAAACAACCTGAAAGCCAATTAATAATGAATCTAGAATAAATTGTACACTAAAGCAAAGCCAGGCAGACACAACAGGAACATGCAAACTCTTCCTAGGAAGGCCACCAGCAACCTCAAACCTTCCCACTGTGCCAACCCTGTGCCCTGCCACATTAAGTCTTTGACTCACCTCTGGTCTTTCTTGGGGTATGTGAATGCTTTCAGCGCTGCTGGAGAATGAGGTCAATGTCAGCAGACCAGCGAGCAGTACGCATCCACAGCCTAGCATCTAGAACACACATAGTATTTGCATGGCTTTATGTGCAGTTCTATCTTTTCCAATGCTGAAAAATAGAAATGACCAGGAATTATTGTATATACATGTGCAATTTTTAACCCTTAGAAACCCTTTGAATTTCCTGAGCATCAATATTTAGTGGCATAAAGAATTAATTAATTTGTTCTTTTTCACTTCTTTCTTTTCTGGTGCCTTACCAAATAAAATAGATAGAGCTACTTCTCAAACTATATACAAACATAAAATTAACAATACAATTTTGAAATGTGTTAGTTAACTTTGGAAAAAATCTGCTTGGATGAATGAAACCTTTGAAAATCTTTACATTTGGAACAAAGTGCTGCCATTAGCTTCTATCAAATGGACAACAAACTGAGCTTAAATGCCATTTGCTGGATGATCAATGTCTATTATAATCGAAAAATTGAGCAAAATTCCATGCAAGCAAATGGAACCATACATTTAATGCTTAATATATCTGAAAAGAAGTTACCTTTTTTAACTAAATTACCTTTTTTTTGTGGCATTGCAATCAATCCCAGCTTCTTTTTACAAACATTTTTCCATTACATTACACAATATTTTTTCACAACAATCCTGAATTTGTAAAAAAAAAATACAATTCCAGGAAATGTTTTTTTTTTTTTATTCGAGGAAGTTCATTTTTTTGTCTTTATATTTTATAACAAAAAACAAGTATTCATAAAAATTCATAAACAACCCAAAAAGAAAAGACAAGGTAAAAACAATGTAAAAATTTGTTTAAAAAAACAGACAAACCTTTCCTAAACTTTATACACTGTTCCAAGGACATTTTGATTCATTGTGCTAAATTTTACACCAGACCTTTGAAAAACACAAGCTATATCACAGGTCTTGTACTTCAGGGTTATCCCTTCTATTGTTACTGATGGCACCAATATGGAGTTTGTAAAATGAAACTGAAGGACGGTTACGCATTTTCTTACATTTTGATATGAATTACATTGCAAAATATGTGCCATATCTCTTGTATTGTTATTACTCTTGTAACTAATAGCCCTTTTGAAACCTACACATTATATTTGAAAAAGCACAATCCAAATGTTAAACAAATAACGTTAAAACTTTTTTTTAGCCAATCATTTTTAACCAATTTATATATATTTTACCATACATTATTATGTTGCAGTGTTGTAACGCTACATTTTAAACTTGTTGTTTTTTTTTTTATTTAATTTTTGCTAAATATAACTGCACAGTAAAAATACTACATTAATGAATGGAATATATATAATGTATACTGTAAAACTGTAAAATATATACTGTAATCTTGACAGTTTTCAAATAATACAAATAGTTTCAATTTAATTATGAATCAAGATAATTATGTATTTGAAACACAGTGGTTTCCATAAAATGAAAACAGCAACTTTTATTTTAATTATTATTTGTTCTTCATTCATCCAGGCTAATCTAATTTAGGCTAATCTTTTTTTGCAATAGCTGAATACTGTAAATCAATCAATACACACAGCAAGAAGTTAATTATAGTGATTGGAGCTTTTTAAAGTCTCTGTGTAAGTACTTTGTCAATTGAGTATGCACACCCTTCTACCTACACACTCCAGCTTCAGCACCGTGTTGAATTACTGTGATACAGACTGGTGTTTACATTCATCCAGACTCCATCTGTGAAAATACACTCTGACTGGGCGGTCCGGCAGCCGTGAGAGTGTGAGAATGCTTCTAACACACACCCTCTACACAAACACATGAACTCAGCCCAAACACACACTCTGACCTGCACCCCTACCTGTGTGTCCCCGAAACACACTCCCACCAAAACATCCTCCTTGCAGGACAGCGGGCTCGTGTCATTTCCAATCATTCAAAGAAATGTTTTACGCTGCTGTTTGTTTTGGTAAGCTATTGTGTTACCACAATATTACATGTTTCAGTATCATGTGAATAAAAGGACACTCCACTTAATCTATTTTTTTTTATTACTTTTACATGTATTTAAATGATATCCGATATCCTCCATATTAGAAGAGCTAATATCTATGCACAGTCAATAAAGACTTTGGACAGTCAAAATTAAAGACTGTTTAGTTCTGAAAATTCCTAAACTCATTGTATAATAAGCTTTTATTTTTAGCACCATTACACAGGATAAGTTTGGGGCTATCCTTTACTTCCCCAAAGGCTTCCTCAGAGCCTCATCTCTTGGCCACAGTGCATCATCATGAAATTCAATTAATATACACAAATATCAACTTTTCTGACTCTGAATTAATAACATTTCTTTTATTAAAATAATCTTGCAATGCTTTGATATAACGTTCCACTATTTCCTGAGCATCAATTTTTACTGACATAAAGAATTAATTAATTTGTTCTTTTTCACTTCTTTCTTTTGGGATTTTTTCTGGTGCCTTATCAAATAAAATAGACAGAGCTACTTCTCAAACTTTATACAAACATAAAATTAACAATAAAATTTTGAAATTAGTTGGTTAACTTTTGAAAAAATCTGCTTGGATGAATGAAAAATTTGAAAATCTTTACATTTGGAACAAAGTGCTGCCATTAGCTTCTATCAAATGGACAACAAACTGAGCTTAAATGCCATTTGCTGGATGATCAATGTCTATTATAATCGAAAATTGAGCAAAATTCCATGCAAGCAAATGGAACCATACATTTATTGCTTAATATATTTGAAAAAGGGTAATTGCTTTTTATAATTGATTTTTGAAACTAGTAGTACCCTTTAATTGTGTAGAAACAACATAATCACTTCTCCAAAAGAATAGAGTTCACAAAATCACAAATTTACCATTCCAGCTTTCATAAGTAAAAACAATACAAAAATTATTTAAAAATTATTCATAATTTTTTTTAATATGTGTAATTATTTATTGAAAAAAAAAAAACATTACATTTCTCATGTTATTACATGTCAGTTCTCATAATTGATCTATAAACAATTTTGGGGGGAAACAAAACCATCCAAACCTCTTATTAATATACTTTAGAATCTCATCAGTTTACTAAGTCAACTTTCTAAATAATGTCTTTGGTAACTCAGGTCTGCTCCCCTGAACACCAGACCAGAGGAATCTGCTCTCTTGCTCCGTCAGTGGAGAAATGCATTGTCCAGCAACATGCGCTAACTTTAGCATTTTCCGTCCCCAAAAATAAACATCTCCTGTTGCCCACACACACTGCACTGCACATGCACCCTCGACGATTCCCTGACACCAGACATGATTTCACACCTCGGTGTCACTCCTACAGCAATGCAACATCACAGGATGTTTCCGACACTGTAACTCTGTAACTAATCCTTCATCAAAAAGAACATTTTCCCAACAAACCATCAACATCATACATCAATTGTCTTCAAATACACCTGTCTCCTCTCCTCCCATTCCATTTTTTTTCTCTCTCTCTCTCTCTCTCACACACACACACACACACATGCACAGACCGTCCTGTAGAAACACAGTGTTTTTCCTCCAGTGCTCCTTACCCTCAATCTGATTCAGTTTCAGTCACACAGGGACAGACAGATGGACACAGTGCAGTTCCTGGAATTTCTCACGTTCTCTGCCTTTGCTGGTTCCTGCTGTTGTCTTTCCCGGTTTTATAGGCTCTCGCCGGGAATCTCCACTCCAATCGGTGGTCGCGATTGCTCTGACATCATTTCTGCAGGTTTTCCACTGTGGCTTGCCCTGAAGCCACACTCCCCAGCTCTCTCATCCTCATTACCATTACAAACTAATAGCAACCCAAGAAGCAGCTGGACACATTTGACTTTACGTGTCATTTCTGTCTCTGTCCTTGTCTTGGCCCACAGTCAGTAACACATAAATGAAGGCCAAACGTGCCTGAAAGGTCAGTTCCTAACTGAGAACCTGTACTGCTTCCACAGGTCTAAAGATGTGTTTGTTGGAACTTCAGGGTGTAGGCAGTATATCTCTCTGTGGTGTGTAAAAAACATTTATTAGTGTTCAGGACTGACCTACATCAGTTCACTCTTATGAGGGAAAAGAGTTCATCTCTCAGTCAGCCTGAGAAAGTTAAGCATTAGGTTTTGAAGAGTTTCCCAGCAGACTCCCCGGTCTAACACTATATTTATCTGTGCACACAGAGCTCATCTCTCACTGTTAAATAAAGAGCAGAGCAGGCAGGCCTGTCTACCACACCAAAATTTCCACAGAGACCCTACGATGATCCCTTCCCTCTCTCTCTTGATCTCTCTCTGTCTCTCTCTCTCTCAGTAAAATGTTTTGGAAAATCAGAGGACACCAAAGAGGGTTGAAGCCAAGAGTCCAGCAAGTGCATGTGCGTGTGCGCAGATACCATCAAAATGTCTGAGCTTGTAGATTACCCTTGCATCGCTCATATTACTCATTAAAGGGAGACTGAGACTGATACAAACAAATGTAGTTTATATAACAAGTTCGAAGGCACTTATCAAGACTAGCCCCTACACTTTTCTCTGGACGGGGGGGACATCTTATACTTGGGCAGCTTACCTAAAACCCTTCTACCAATGTATGTCAAATGCACAGGTCAGAAAAGACAAACCAATTGATGAATGTAAGAGAGCATGCTTTTACCTATGAGCATCCTGAACGGCATGCCCCCTAAGCAGCATCTCTTGGTGATAACCCGCCATTCTATTTTTGGAATCAAGTTCAAAAATACTCTTCCTCATCAGCTGTAAGGATCAGATCAATTGCATTTTTGACTAGGAGGCCCATGTACATACTATGGGACTATGGCCACCACATTGGTTTTCCCATGCGCACAGGCTTCTCAACAATGGATCCAATCAAGATTAAAGTGGGGAAGCAAGTCTTGTGAGGGTTATCCTCTGGTGAAATCAAACAGGAGTTGACTATGGTCAACTATCACCTGTGAAGCATTTAACCAAAACAGTGAACACACTTTTACACCAAAGCACATATTCTCCAGCTTGAAGGTGACATGTTCTCATATATAACCCAGAGTAATGGAAACATCTCGTTACCTCTGATCAGTGACTTCACAGGCATGGCATAAGGAAGACTTCTCCGTTCCCTCTTTCAAGGAACGAGTGGTTACGCAAGTAGCCTAGACGTTTCCTTCCAGTTGATTGCGGTGACGTATGTCGAGAATTTGACTGATGGGAACCCCTATTTAAAGCTCCATGTCCAAAGTCCTTCCAGACAGGCCGATGCTAAACTTAAAAAAGCTTAGCAACCACAATCGTACACACCTGAATGGGAACTCCTTCTTCCCCTTGCTCGCAATTATCTATTGGCGGGGACATCACGCAACAATAAGAGTGAGCGACCAGGAGTGGAGCACCCCTCAAACCCATAGGGAGTGGTCTGCTGAGATTGTGTCATGACCTGGGCTCGAACTGGACAAAAGGAACCCTGGGCTGGTTCTACCTCCTCCCAGGGAACGAATTGCAAGGTCACCACCTGTTTCCGGAATATGACCCCTGTTTATTATATACTCAGACTACTCACTCCCATGGAAGGTTGTTCCCATCTGTGGGATTCTGGACATACATCTCCGGAATCGACTGAAAAGGAACTTGCTCTTTTAATATCAATATGGGTACCACCCACATGTACAGGGCTCCTGATCTGCCATGGGGAGCTGTATTGCTTTAAAAGGCAAGCAAACCTCTTCTCTGGGTGACACTCTGATTACTGGATAGAGATTTCTAGAGACAGACTCCATCAACTGTCTTGAGAGTGTGTTCTTCTGACCTGAGGAAAAGAGATGCATGATACTTCTTCTTAAAGCTTTGGAACGTCAGATGAAATAAAACAATGAAAGAGTGACAAATGCCTTCAAATAATTGATTCTTTGAGTTGGAGAAACGATCAACAGCAGGTTTTCATTGTTTAAGACTAAGTGTTCAAGCACTTGCAAATTTCTAATGTAGATTACTGCTAAGATCTTCCTTTGTGTACAATCAGACCTTCAAATAATACATAAATCAGAAGTCCGCCTGATCCCCATGGAGCGTAGAAGATCCCACATCACTTCTTACATCAATACTTTTCACTGGCAATTCTTTTCAATTCTTTCCAGTGCCAAATGATGCACATGTACAGAATGGTTCAGCACCATCATACCTTCACAAACTCTTGCAGTCTTGTATCCCCAACAGCCTGCACTCAGAACATGAACAGAGTCTAGTGGTTCCATCTCAGAGAGGCAGAAAATTTCTCATTCCCTGCTCCCAGCCTGGTTGAAATCTCTTGCGGTCCCGATCCGCATACCAGAGAGTCAAGGTCAAGCTAATTCCTTTGGACTAAAATGTCTGCTAAATGCATAAATGTACATAAATGTTTGATAAATAACTATTTATATACAACTTGGTTATAAAGAAATTTCTTCCTTTTGAAAATATTGCTTAATGCATGATAGACATAAAAGTGGAAAACCCTTTTGTGAGTATGTGAAAGACGTGCAAGAGAAGGAAACCTGTTCCTACACTTATTGAGATGTGGATCTGGAGAGTTCCGTCAGATCTGTGTGTAAAGATTGAACAGACTCAACACAACCCCATTTAATCAGACAGGAAGATTTGTGCTTGCGTGAGACAGCGTATCCTGTTTTTAAACGCTTATCTTTAAGTATATCATTTGGCAAGCTTTTTGCTAAGTCCTACTTCCAGGTGTATGTAAAATGAAGAATATCTCTTTAATTCCACACATTTGATATTGCATGTGCACATGAAAGTTAATATCTCATGTGACCTGAGTTTGCTGTTTAACATTGTCTAGTGTCGGAAGCGTCTCCATGACAATGCTCTTTTAAAAGAGGAAGACCGTTAGGTCTGGCTCGAAGTCTGAAGATCCCCTAGCTCTCTTGAACATGATGGCTTTCACAGTGATACAGGCGTTAGTGCAAGAGTGTCTTAAATTAAACCGTTTAAAATGGTTTACTTTAAAAATGAAAACATTGGTTACAAAAAAAATTGAGGCGACGAAGTGACAACTATATATACTCACTAGGTTTGCAGAAGGCAGCTTTGTGGCACAATGGGTAGTGCTGCATCTTTTCAGTAAGGTCACAGAGGCCAGCTTGTGGCATTTCAGAGTGCAATTTGCATGTTCTCCACATTTGGGTTGGAGTTGGGCTCTGTTAGCTACCACCAATACTTCTTAGTTCATTGTATCTGACTTATTTCCACTCCACTGTCCATCTAGAAAGATTATATAAAAGTCAGATATATACAACATGTTCAGTCAGACTGAGATCACATTGCTCTGATTTAGGATCATATACGAAACTGGAAAAAAATCACAGTGTCAGGGATTCATTTTGCTCCAATGAGACACAACCAGTTCCGAATCAACTCTCCCGACAACACTCCACTCCATGAAGCAGTCATCCAATCACAGCCACTTTCTAAGAACTCAGCTACCATTAGGACTTCTCACTGCATCTTCTAGATTGTCAGATCTATGGTTCCTGGATGCTCACTCTCCAGATTGACATCTGAGTTCCTGGCTCCACTGCTGCTTTCCTTCTGAATCTGCTGTGTCTCTTAGAAACATCTTTATCTCTCATCCAGATTCCCACATCCTCCTTTGTTTTCTGCTCCAGAAACCTGCTTCTTCTTCTTCACCTGCCTCGGAGTGGTGTGGATTATCTAAAGGAACATTCTACAGTTTTATATTTTGTGCAAAAACAGAATGAAACACCTTCCATTTCAGTTGTGATACATAGCAAGTGAATATGTGAATGTGACAATGTGTAAGACATACTTTTGGGTTTTTATTGTTTAGTAAAAACATTATCAATATCATATGAAAGTCAGATGAAATCTTCATGTAACTTGAATGGGTCTTCTTGGCATTTACAATAGGTAAAAAAATGTGAAAATCGATCGTACCATCATTTCATTAGCTGGTGAGCTATTTTAGAAAAAAAAATAGAAACCATAACTCTTGTTGACTATAAAGAGTTCGATTAAATATCTTGGTGGTGCAGGCCAGTAAACACTGAAGTCTGTGTTTTCAGGCTATTTTACTGATTGTCCTTGTTTCATCTGTGGGGACGATTTTCCATGGATTTAAATTTAGTAAAACTGTAAGTCAAACTGAGAATCTCATAGAAACTTCAAAAGGTTATACATAATACCAAGAACTGTATGAAACTATTTGAACCCTAGGCTCTGGAAGTGGTTAAATATTTGCCATTGAATTATAATGGCCTTTCACAATGGAAAAAGGTAAAGGAAATATCTTGAAGATGAATTGACATACAGAAATGTGGATTTGATTATGTTAATTATATTAACAACTTAATGTTTTCTGACATCACTGACAGCTCTCTAGCAACCACATTTGTCAACTCTATCTCACCTTTAGCAAATAAGAGACACAGGGGTTTGTTTGTTTATATAAATATAGCAAAGAAGACAACATCATATTATGTCACTGACCCCTGCATAGCAACCAGGCTTTTTACTATAGCAACCTAATTGGCACACCTCTATCTCAGCTTAGGAATATCATAGAGACATGAGGGTTGTTTTATTTCACTCATATGGAAAATTTTAATAGGTCACTGATCCCTCCATAGCAACCAGGCTGTTTACTTAGCAACCAACCTGGCATATTTGCTTGCCAGCTTTAGAAAAGCATAAAGACATGCCTGTTGGTTTATTTTACTCAAATTGACATTGGCTTTTAAATGGCACTAAACCAGCCAACTTCAAAGTTTGTGTGCAAACATTGTAGTTGTTACTTATTAGTGTATTTTTATTACATTTCACAAAAAGGAGAAAAAAAAAACTTTAAATTGAACTTTAAATTATTGCATGACAGCTGCTCAAAATGAAAATAGTTAGATTTTTTTGGAAGATTCTATGAAATCATGACCTAAAGAAATAGTTTTCATACAAACCCTTTATTGACGAAGAAAACCATTTGTAGCGTTTAGAATTAAACTCATATTTGTATTAAAAAACAAGTTGAACAAAACAATGAATCCTGAGATACATGTTTAAGAGTATGTTATGTCACCAGTAGATGATGCAATCGTGAACTCAGCTTGGCTTTTCGTGTGAGCAGACTACTGTTGGGTTGTGCAGCACCAGGCCCTTTCTCAATCTTGGCCCTCACAGTGTCTATTCAGAAGGTTTTGCTCACTGTATAAACACACCTGGTCTAATAATGACACTACTAATACAACAGTAATGTGGGGTAATGTCAGAATAATGTCGGAAAATCTGCCAACCCCCTACTTGTCATGAAAGGATCCCTCTCCTGTGGTGATGTCATTTGTCGTTTTGGCATGACCAATGTAGGACTTCCGTGCGCTCCAAGGAGACATGGGTGGTGAGGTCAAACACTTAGCAATCACATGAAAGGATGTATAAGAGTAGTTGAGCTGGTTACTTGAGTTACGATGCAGAAGCAAACACATTCACAGTAGCCTGTGCTGGAAAATGTGAATGTGTGGCCATACTTAGCATGAAAAGGTATTGCTTTCTCTCTTTGCTTCTGCCTCCTAGCTCTTCACTGTTTTAGTGTTCTGATGCTAATCTCCTTTGAAATGTCAATTTTCACGTAATCAAAACACCTTCTTAATGTAGTTCCTGCAGGCAGCCAATTATGTTATATGTCCTCTGCTGGATAGCCCAGCCAGACATGCTCATCTGTACTTAACCTCAGCTTTAAAAGCTATTAAGATGCTGTCACTTGGATGCACTCTTTAGCATTTTTAGAACCCTCTGTGGTCTGTTTGAGTCACATTAATGCCATATTTCTGACATCCTCACTGGATGTTGGTTCTTAAATTACTTGCTTGTTTACACATCTAAAAAACATATGGTTTCCAACTTAGTTAAGAAACTGCCACATTACAGACCATACACCTGATGAAACCTTTGAGATTTAATTAACTACAAAATGAAACATATGTAGAAATTATGATACCTTTTGATATAGTAACATTAATAATATACAAGTGCTAATTACCTCATGCTGAGGGAACCTGAGCATTCACTACAATACATGATAAATATGCACATTTAAGTTTTTAAAGGTAGAGCTGCCATGAAGTTTTTCAAAGCAATGTATATATTTACAGTTGTAAATAAATAATGTGTACATTATGGTGTGTCATGCCACCGGTGGTAACCATTATGACTTTGTTATTTCAAGGGTGCTAACACTTTAGTCATACTTAAACCCGGGTTAAAGGCAAACCTGTTTATTTGTGCTTTGTCAAATTTCACTATTTTAATCAGTGTTTTAATTTTCGGTTTTTAATCATAAGGCTTTTATTTTAACCTTTTTTATGCTTAATTTTATTAAAAATGTACTCGTGTCCAGCTATTCTTGCTGGCCATGCTCTATTTTTATTTTTTTTATTCTATGCTTTGTTTCCAATAACAAGCACTTTGAATTACCCAGTGGTGTGTGAAATGTGTTATATACTAATAAAGTTGCATTGCCTTGCCATGTTATGCCATGGTATGAATCCCTTGTATGAAGAACTATTCAGCCTCATTAGCCGAAAATTGAACAGCAGGAAAGTGATTCATAACACTGTATAGGTAGTAATTAAATTTTTTTTAAATCTGAAAAATTGTCCATGGGTTCTTTGTACACTAGGGGTGCTTTGTGGGGCACAACACTGGAACCATTACAGTGTTGCCAAGTTAGTTATTTCCTGGTGTAATTAGATCTGGTACATCCCGTTGTTTTCTCAGTGAGAACTGCATTTGCATTTGCAGCACTTGGGATGGCCATTTAGTCAGTTCTTCCAAGTTCCCCTGTCTGCAGACTGCAGATGAATAAGCCCTACCCACTAAAAGTGCAGCCCCATCAACTGAACATTGATTGGTGTTGTCACTATGATACTAAACAGGATTAGGGTTGATCTGTAGACAGGAGCATCCCGATTCTTCTGCTCTTCTTGAAAGGGTTTAAATGTCAAATAAAATTGTGTAAATGTTCCATGTGATGTATTTGTGAGGCAGACGACATATATGTATATATAGATGATCGTTAGATGAAGGTATACAATAAAACTATCAAATGATTAAATCTCAGATGACAATTCCTTGCCTGTCAAATGTCACTTTAATTTAGCTGATTTTCAAAAAGTTAGCCGTAACAATATATTTGCTAATCTCAAAATTAGAAAATAAGTATCTTAATACAGCAGTCATACTTAAGCTGAACCATTTAAAAACCCATTTACACACATAAATAGTTTAGTTTAGTGTTTCAGTAGTGATTCTATTTTAATCCGGTATTGGTTCAATACAGTCTCTCTCATCAAACTTTTTTAGCGATTTTGGCCAGTGCTGGCTTAGTCAGAAAACAAGACACAAACTTCTACTCAAGCTGATGGTTATCTCTACCTTAATGGCATATGGTTATATCGCTCTCATGTTTACATTCAAAGTGTTCTCATCAATGAGATTCTCTTTTAGAAAATAATAAAAGTTTTTCTTTGCATTACGATGATAGAGACCGGTGTATGTGTGTGTGAAAGAGATGAGCGTGAGGTGGATAAAAAGAAGTGTGCAGCTGTGCAGAGCAACTCTGGGACAGAAACCTGATCGGATGAGAAGTCCGGACAGAAGACGAAACAGGGTGTAAGGGTCCCGAAAGTAACCTCTTTTTCAATCTGCAGATACAGTTAGGTTTTCTCAGGCTGTTGTTTTAGCCACTGAGAGGAAAACCATGTGTGTGTTTTCCTTTTTTGTGTGAGAAGATTCTGAGAAGCAGAAACATTCCCACTCTGTGCATAATACCTTTGTATGATGGGACTTGTTATCCGCAGGTCCCCTGCACCTGTTAGAAGCTTAAGAAACAAGAAAAGCTCATGCTGAAAGAGCAGTGCTTCTCAACTGGTGGCACGCAGGTCTGGTCTGAAAGGGTCAGGGATATGGTTTATAGGGATATAGCGATATAATCGAACAGTTAAAACTAAAGTTTTTTTTTTTTTTAAGGTTGATAATACAGTTTTTGTCTGTTTACTAAGATTTTTGGTGAGGGTAGTTCATGGTTTTGGTGATTATCAACTAAAATGATTAAACTGATTGGCTATATGAGTATAAAAATAATGATATATCGATTCAGGTGTCTGTAATAATCTTTAAGAGCACTTGAGTATTATGAGTATTATCTTGGGGTATGGGATGAAGAGATGCTGTAAAAATACATAATACATGAATCCATATTCAAATTTAAATGAATATGCAGCTGCTAAAAGAATAAAATACAAGACTTGTAAAAAATCTAATGATTGACACAATTTTTTTCTCAAAAAATGGTGAGAAGCACAGCTTTGCCCACTATCAGTGCTGTGCTGGTTGTATTATTGATATCTTAAGTATTCAACTTTTAAGTTGTAAACTACATTAACCAATAGTGCTGGATGCCAACAGTTGGTCGATAAATGATGAGGCAGCAATATTAGCGGTTATGCTAACCAACAGAGCATTGCACTAAACACTTGAAATCGGCTAAAAATGTCAACGAAACACAATTAGAACACACTCCCGCTTTACAATATTTAACTGAAATAGATCTAAACTTTATTCATTAACTTTATCTCACGCAAACAACACGGGAGCACATTATGCAATACGTGAAGCATTCACAGGCTTAGCTTCCAAAGTGATGAGGCTTCAATGCACTTTGGAATTTAATTAGTCCGAAGTGGCACACGTAAAACTCTTATGTCTCCTTACAAGATGTTCATCCAGTTCTATTTCACTTGCAACTAGAGGCCATTACACAAATGAACTACTACAATACCCAGAGAGCCCCAAAACAGTCCCAAACCAAACATACTCAACCACCATTATCCAAACAGTGCATACCCAAACAGAAACACAAATTACTCAGCTGAAAAGAGATAATTCACAACATTGTGTGTTTTTATGCTTGCTGTGGACAGAAGCTTGGTGACGCAACACATCTGCAGTGATGACATGAAATTGCTGCCATAATGAATGAAGTTAGGTTTAGGTTTAGGGATAGGCTTAGAGTCCACAAGTCATTGAGACCACGAAAATCGGTAAAGGGCAAAGACCGGGTAACAGGTTGATGCAAACTATAATCATACACACATCGTACAATCCCATTTCACATTTTACAGAACGCTCGTACTGTGAAATCCATGTTTATATGTGCAGGCATCATGCACATAAGCATGCACATGCATCACATCTGTCTCATTACATTGTTCAATTATGATGGCAATGGAAATGCCTCTCACAGTTTTTGCCGATGAAGATTCTGAAATAGTAATGATTATTAAGCTTTGGAATAAAAAAATGGAAATCATAAAACTGAAATTTTACAAATATCAACAACACAGGGTTAGACGAATAGAACTGGATGGAGAACACATGAATTCAGGAGAATGAGGAAAGCGAGCAATTAAGCCTGACACATTTTTCCTAAACTGAACTCAAGATCACCTGCTCCAAAGCACTGGGGACGGGGTCCACCTCATACACAGAGAAACAAAATAAAAGAGAGGCAGAAAAGTGATGATGATGGAACTTGCCACCATGGAAACAGGCAGTGGTTACCCCACTTTTAGGTAAACTTCCATTCACCCATTACTCAGTTACATTGCACTGCTTCTGGAGGAAATTGGGGCTACGAACTCACCTCAAGGCCAACTCTAACATTTTTTCCGTATTTATTCTGAAGGTAAGCACAGTTTTAGGGGAATGATTTTATTTTATCCAATTTGAAAGATTACATATATCAAAAAGTATGGATACAGCTTTGATATTACCTTCAGTTGTTTTTTTTTTTTTTTTTTTTTGGGGGGGGGGGTGCACAAAGTTATGATGCTTTAAAACTCTTTAACTTTTTAAGTTGTTTAAAATATGTTTCCTTTGTTTCTTTCAAAGAGATCAAAACTTTAAGAACATGTTCACTAAAAAAAATATATCTAGTAAGATTCATATTTAGACCCACAACACGTGTGCCAATTCCCCAAAAAAGTTTAGAGTGAACCCACAATATCCTCGGCATTCCACTCAGTCTTACATCACATGACCTCCAAGTTGTGGCAAATGGGTATATGTTTCCATTTCTTGACAGTCACAAGAAAACAAGACTGGACAGGACAATGGGATGTTCCTCGAAGGTGCCATGACTGAAGTCTTACATGCAGGCCTAGGTCCCTCTGCCCTAGGTCTGAGGTCTTAGACCACATGTGTCAAGCTCAAGGGCCGCGGGCCAGATGTGGCCCGCCATGGAATTTAATGTGGCCTGCGAGACCTGAAAAGTGTTGAGTGTCTAACAATAAAAAAAAAAAAAAAACTACATTTCCCACAATGCCTACGGTAGCCGCAACGGTTTTTCTGCATCTATACTCACGAGTGAAACTGCAGAGCTGTTTCTCTCACACATTGAACGTAAGACTCACGCATTTGAGTGATCTCTCACGCTACACCGCCGATTTCTCAGGCTAAAATCAATTTCAAGATGCGAAATGGGCACAGCTAATAGTTTATCTGTACAACGATAGAACAACAAGCACACAATTGTTTCTATGTAACTGAATTGTCACTTGAATAAGTTATAAATAATGAGTTATTTAACATTAAGGAGTAGTTACATTTATTTTACATTACATTCGATTACATTGTTTTACATTTATAAGTTACATCTGGCCTTTTGAGGACAGCCATTATGCTAATGTGGCCCTCTGTGAAAATGGGTTTGACACCCCAGTCTTAGACCAAATAAGGTAAGTTGTTTCATAATTCCTTTCAGGAGGAAATAAGTCTCATATCTGACATCATTGCTGTAACGAGGAGCACCATTTCATGAAAGGGTGCACAAAGACCACATTTTACACAACTACACTCAATGGAATTATCTTTTGTCACCTAGCGAACAGTTGAAACTGTTGATGAACTGGTCAAAATACTCCACATGGGCTAAAAAAAGATGATCTAGGACTTCAAAGCCCAGGACAATGACTAAAGAGGAAAAAAAACAGAAAGCACCTAGCAACCACGACCTCTCCACCCAGTCAGATGTCAATGGGTGGAAGAAACCCAAAGAACAATGTGTAGTAAATGCTGCTTTTTCTGCTTCCACTCAACACTGCAGAGGAGAAATCCTCAAGTTATGCCTGGAGAGAGTCCTGGGTGCCATCTTATCTACAGATCTAACTAACGAGCCAGCAAAGTTCAACTCAAGTATCAACTCAACTCAATGACTCCAGTAAAGTAGGTCTTCATAAAGAAGAACCTCACAAACTTTGTAGGCAAGATTGATAGGAGGCCAGTCTTGCTTTAAGACAGCCTTACCAAATGCTGGTGTTCAAAACAGGCTTTCAGGCTAGGATCTAGAGCCTCTCTTCAGATAGCTCACCTGGTCCGCATTACATGCTTGCCAAATATGCATTGTGTTTCCAGGACAAATTAAGTGAAATATTATTTTCTACATGTATACATGTTTTAACCATCTGTCTAGTTATTTGGTGTTCATGAAAGATCAGCTGTCTCAATTCAGTACATTATCTACTAATTAGGCTATACTATCTTTAGATAGACTTTACATCTGTAGATAGTATCTGTAGTTTTTACTGGAATTTTTAAATCTTCAAAGACATTGTTTTGCAGAAATGAGGGGTTTAGTGAGAAAAGCCAGAGCTGAAGGTGTGCTCTAGACTCCTGAGGTCTGTAGGGCCACTCAGGCATGTGACTGAACTCATTGTTGAGTAAACATGGGCTGACAAGGAAAACACTAATGCTTCCTCTTTCCCAGAAACCCTCCAGGACTCCTCAAAATCACTGACGGACCGCAGCGTGTGGCTGCAGAGCCAATCAGATAACTCACAATATGTGCGCAGAGAATTTTGAGTAGAATTTCAGACGAAGAGGATCAACTATGGGCCAGAGTAAAAGCTGGAATATTTCCCACAATCACTGAAACTAATGATGGGAGCGACGTTGATTAAAGCTGTAAAAGGTTTTAACAGTAAAGAGAATCATAAAATTATTTAAAGAAGATTACCTCAAAATTTTAAATAAGGAGAGATCTGTTGAAAACATGTAAGTAGAAGCAGTATCACCTCAAGTAGTTGGCCACACTATAAAGAAGTAAACACATAGGCGACATAAAAAGTGCCATTGTACCACTGAGTTTGATTCAATATTTACCGTATAAATGCCCTGGTTTCTAAATCGTGTAGTTGGCAAATCTTTCGCACACGGAAATACTTCAATAAATGCTGAACGTACCACAATTTTGTACATTTTTCGCAGTCTGTCTGAGCTGTTTTACTTTCTTTAGAAATAATGGGGAGGGATGAAATTCCTTGCTTATGCCTCTACGATGCCTTATTTACTGTGTATTAACAGCATCAAACGGAAAACTCCCCCTTTCCCTCCAGATGAATAATAGGGCATTCCTGAAACTGCAATTTATTGTCCGGCCAACTGAGATTAGAGGCAGAGTGGAGAAGACTCCTAATGACTGCATGCTAAATGTAATTAAAATTATTTAAATAAATAAATAAATAAATTAAATAAATAAATAAATATAATGAAAGCCTGACACCAACAATTTTTTAATTAAAATGGACCCTTTTTCATAATGACCCTTTTAATTTATATTGACCCAATTTTACCCATAACAACTGTTGAGGGGTTACATGAAAATCCTTTAGCAGAAAAACATGGGTGTTTTATTCACTGCAAAAATGCCCTCTTGGATGAAAACAAATCTAGTTCTACTAAAAAATTAGCAAACAGATCTCACTGTACACAAATGCTGATGGATATTAAAATAGACAACAAACTCTCAAAACAAGTGTTTTCAAGCTGTTTAGAATGTAAAACTTCAAATTAGAATATTTGAACTTGCAACTAGTCACAGGCACTCTCAAAACTATCCAAACTGCCTTAAAGCTAGGATGTTTTGTGCATTAAAACAAGAATATATATTCTTAAATCAAGTCAGTAACTATTTGGTCTTAAAATGAGAAAGAATTGCTAAAACTATGTCAAAAACATCATTCAACAATGTTTGTTCATAATTTAGTAATAAAGTATTCAGTCTTAAAACAAGAAACTCTGTCTTTTTTATCTTTTATAATTTTTCTTGGTTTGGGAGTATTTGCATTTTTCAGGTAGGACAGGAGTCACATAACATTCCCGGTTAATAACCCACTCCGCATTCAAACTCAGGTACCACTGTATCGGTGTTCAGTGCACTGTCCACAACACCACATGTCTCGACAGAGAATTTATGTGAGCAGTAGTGAAGAGGTAGCAACTGAGGATGTTGCGAGGTGTGAATCTAATTCAGTTTTATTTCCCAAGTTGTGGTAAGCATACTGGGCAAGAAGTTTATGTATTAGCTCCAAGTTCAGGGGGTGGCCTGAACCTGAAGAACCTCACATAGTACTTAAGATATCGTCATTGTAAAATGGAGATAAGATGAGTGGTGGTTGACGTTTCACTTTTAAGTGAATTAACGTAAGTTGGCTGTTTTTATATGTAAGAGTAAATTAATGAATTGCTCCTTCAAATGCTGTAAGCCCAGAGGAATCTGTGAAATAGTTTTACTAATGTTTAAAACATTATTGTTTTATCCAAGATGTTAGATTTGTTTAGCTAACGCTAAATATACTTTTACCCCACCGGGGTATGTAAAAAACATGCAACAGGTTAATAATCTAAATTCACCTAAGGATTGAATGTGTGAAGCACTAGCAGACCCCAAACTGCAGATTAAAGAAAGAAATGACTTCATTATGCCAAGACCAATCCGAGAGAACGGCTGCTGGAGTGTATTTTTTGGGGCTGATCTGATCTGTAGTGTTTGAAAGGTTAGAATTGAGCAAGAGACACTTTAAGAAACAGAAATGTTGGATATTACACTAAATAAATCCTCGACAGGGAACAACCTAAAAGTTTTCAGGGCTCAAGAAATGGCAAAAATAAAAAAGATGTTTAAATACATATTATTGAATTTTATTAAACTGTATTGATTTCGTTCTAATCAGGATCACTGAGGTTTTATTGTGCAAAATTAGCATAAAGAAAAAAATGAAATACTGTAGAATATCATAACACAGGTGACAAATTGTGAGTTTTGGTGTCACCTAGTGGTTACAACAAAGACGTGACAAAAAAGATGTTTAAGGGAAAAAGAAAATGGACCATACATGAGCCATTTAATTACATAAAAGTTTTATATAAGGAGGCTATGTTGTTGACATTAATGAACTTTCAAATTAGCAGCTTCGTTTTAATACATTTTTTTTACTTTTATTTAGAAAGTATTCTATTTATTGAATGCATCTAGCAAACTTAAGATAACCTAAATGGTCTCAGATTTCTTAAGTTCAATAAAAAATCTAAATCAAATTGAATGTTATTATTCTGGCTCAAAAAAAATTGCATTAATTCTTACTAGTATTCAGGGATTTTGTAACATTATTGTCAGTGCAAACAGTTGCTAATGATTGTCATTGCACATTTAAGTTGGAACCCAGTTATGAACTGAAACAGAAACAGCTATGTGGGAGGCTTAAAGCTGAATGAGGAACAGCCAAGCTCTGCTAACAATGTGAGTTTGAGAAAGACAATTTCTTGTCAAGATTAACAAGGGTTTTAAAGCAGACTGGGGTTTCAAAACGTGCAATTCAAGCTCTTTTGAAGAAGCACAAAGAGACAACATTGATAATCCAAGAAGCAGCGATCACTGAAGGAAATCTGCAGCAAATGCAAGACACATCACAATTCATGCTATTCATAAATAAATAAATAATAGATGTACAGCATTGCAATCGGCTCAGAACTGACAGAAACCAGTGGGACCATGTATATCCATATACTGGCCAGAGAAGAGTTGCAGCCTTAAAGCCAAACCTTTGATTTGGCAACAAAGTCTGGCAACATAGGAACTGGAGTGTAAAAAGATGGCAGCAAGTGCTCTGGACTGACGAGGGTTGAAGAGGTCAAATAATGAATATCTACAGTCAAAAAGGGAAGCATGGTGGAGGTTTCATAAATGTTCCATTTCTGCAAATGGATTTGATCAAAATGTAAAGCTTTCTGCATCCTGAAAAATACAGGCTGATACTTACCCAACAAACAATACCATCAGGGAGACTTATGACTGGCATCAAATGTTTTGTGCAACACTGACCCCAACCAAACAGCTAAAGTCTTTACTAGAGCTGTAAATATGTCATTTGCTTTTCTTTGAATTAACAAAAAGCTGAAGATTTTACCTCTTCATTCTTGTCGTGTGAAGTGTAACTGCTGCAAAATTCAGGCTCTTTTCGATACAATGAAATTGACAGATATAACTTTAGCTTGCTACATACAGGAATTACATAACAATTTTATTCATGAGAAATAGATACAAAGACCAAACAATAATTTGTTTGTCAGAGTGTTGAATGCAGAACCAGTTTCCACCAGTAGATGACGCAACCTCACACGGGTGGCTTTTCATTTAGGTGGGGGTCAGACTCCACGTTTCCGTCTCCAAGGCAGGGTTAACACTTAGTAATTGGTCTCTTTCACACCGACATGATGATTGCTGAATAACTTATTCAAATATAAAGTATTTTTGAAATTGAAACACTATTGAAATACAAATTTTATGGTATTGTTGAAAAGTTCTCAAAAAATCTAATATGTGGAACACTTGAGATATGGTTTTCTGTTTCAAACATCAGGGTGGAGTCAGGCAGAATTATAGATCTGTTGTTCTCGGAAGCTCCTTATTTCCAGTTCGTCTGCATACCTCAAGTATGGGTTTATAAAAGATGGAGAGGAGAGAGTCGGAGACAGAGTAGGATGCTGTTGGGAGATTAGAAAGACGAGGCAGTTAAACCTTCATCCTCCCCCTGTCAGGACAATTACGACATCATTTGTTGTTCTTTACTTTTAAGTGTAAAGGTTGGACAAGCTATTAATTAAGAGTTTGTGTGATCTTTTGTCAAGTCAGATAATGCCATTGAAGAACTGCTCTGTCATTAGGTCTCAGAGGAAGAACAGATCATTCGACAAGTTGCTCAATTTGCAAATGTGAACAAAAATTGTGAGATCTTCAGTACAATTCATTGGAGTTGTTTTATTGTTAACAATGAAAATGAATGAGAAACAATAATAGCGCAAATTCTTTTTTTCATTATTGGACTAATTCACATTTTATTAATGTTTTTATTTTGTATTTTGTCATGTGATGCCAATATTTGTGAAGCAAAACAATATAGTCATTGGCTCACTTTTTTCTTCACAGTTCAAAATTTTGTAGGGCCACAGTATTTTATTTTATAGGGCCATGCATTTTTCTCAAAAGGGCATTTAAAGGAGGGCAGTTAGAAACACAGTGTTTGTGCATTTATTCAGAACTGTTTGTCTTGGTTGGTATAGAGATCTAACGGACACTGTCACTCATACAATGATCGTTACAACGACAAACACAACATCTTTCTCACTATTACAAGGAAATAAGCTTGATTTCAGCTTTCATATATTAAACATTTTACTCTGCTAGTTGTTGGAAAGTGAGCATGGAATCCAAACGTCTGAACGGAAAGTACAATTTACCACAGCAAATTATAATTTAAGCATGGCGAAATAATCAAAGTAAAATGAGCTTTGTTCAAAAGTGTTTGTTCCTCTCTAGTTTTCCAATAGCTCTGAGATGCGGCTGAGCTCAGAGGTTTTTCTCCTGATGTTTCACTTCAGTGATTCTGCTTGTCAGCTGTACAGCTACTTACTGAATCTTTTAATTAGAACTAGCTTCACCTCCACCCATTGATTTAAATGTCATTTGTATAATGAGATTTGAGAAGAGCTTTTTAGTAGCAGCCAATTAACGACAGGTGTCTCACTTTACCTCATTGTTACTACAGTACATAAACACAATCAAATCAGAGATACTTCAACATTTAGTTAAGCCACCCCACCCCCACACCACTCTATCGGGGTTCTTAAGGGTCAATTATTCAACGGTCTTACAGTATTGTCGCTCAGACGGATCACAGGACGCTTTCCCTCAACTGGTTCATCTCATCACACTCTAGTGTTGATTCCTTGTCAGTGAATCAATCAATCAATCAATCAATCAATCAATCAATCAATCAATCAATCAATTCAATTTCTTCCCTCTCTATATAGAGTTAAACTCACTCTGTGGAAGAGTTAGTCATCTAATTCATGACTTTACATACTTTATTTTTCCCCAATCTGTGAAAGAAACTTATTTTTTTTGTTCTCTTTACCTTTTGTTTCTGTAGTCTTTTTATAGGGATTCTGCTAGTTAATAACAAATGTTCATCATCACTAATTGTTAAAAAATACTCGACTGTCATCATCAACACCTCATTAACATCAACTCTGCCCTTGAGCAATTCCTGTACCAATTTTTGCAAATTGGTCCTAAACGACTCATATCATTCAATAAATCTTCCATTTTACATAGAGACGGTTTAACGGTTTAAAATGGGACAGGGTAGATATTGTAACAAGAGGTCACATTTTTAAGGCAGCCTTTGTTTATGTTACCAGCAAGGTGGATCACTGCTACCATGGGCAAATTGAACAGACGGACCTGCAAATAGAGGCCACAATTTTTGCACTTTTTCCTTAAATAGTATAAAAGTTATTTCACGTCTCAAATATCACTGTGTTATTATCCTATATTATATATGAAACTGAAATTTCTTTTTGAGACAGCCAATGATTTATAAAATCATGAACATTAACCGGGGTGTTCAGGCTTGCATACCACTGTATAACCACATCATTAGCTCTGTTTCCATTCACCTATTTTTATCCACATTTTGAAATATTGCATAAAAAAACCTTGGATGAAAACCTCAAAATGCCCATCAACTTTGAAGCTGAGTAAGTTGAACTATTTACCTCATAAGACAAGATGAACAAAATGATGAAAACGCAATCCCAAATAAGTAATGTGAATTTGCATTTTCTTTCGGAACTAGGGCGTGATGGGGCGGTGTTAATGGACTAACCAATGGATCAATTTAATTGCACAACATCTTAAATGTTGTTTTGGTCATTCTAAAATACCTTAGTCAAAGTCTTCGGGTGGTTCGGAATTATCACCTCCCAGAACTGACTTGACTCTCTGCGTTCCCAAAGAGTAGTCTCCGGCCTCCAAAAGCAAGTCAACATGACTGTGCATATTGCATTTCGTCTTTCGTTATTATACACAAAATAAAACTTCTATTTTTCTTTTGATATTTGACACCAGTTTATCTGGAAGTGACGATTTGTTTTCTTGGACTTGTTGGATGGAAACAGTGCTTTATTTGCATATATTTTATGCAATATTTCACTTTTGCGCATACATTTTGCAGTCCTTGCTGGTCTCAAACTAGATTTGTTTTGGTTGTATTTGGTTTGCAGCCACACTGACCACACCACCAATATTCTGGCCTTATTTCTGGCTTCTATAACTTTGGCAAACCTTCATCCAAATCATATTATCATAACATAGAGTAGAGAGAACGTGCACAGAAAACAATGTAACCCATACCGACACACACCCAAGGATTAAAGACAAAAGCATCAATTAGCTCATGGTCTACTGCACCATCAAGTCCCTACGGAACTTTTCTATTTCTTTTATTTCATTGCTTCTATTGAATACTTTTGCTCAGCAAAAAAAAATCAACCGGCTTTTTTCTTTTCTCCACTTCAACACATGATCTGATACATCAGCCAATCCGAGGCCTAGAAGGGGATTAGGTCATGGTTAGGCAGCGTGCAGGCCCTTTGTGTAGGAAGGAAACTGAGTGGGCGAGCATTGTAGGTCCTGGATGTTACCTGAGATGAGGTGTGTTCTTCTTGAAGTTTATGTTGTTGGTGCCAGACGAGGGGGGAGGTATTTAGCATTCCAATATAATCTCTCTTTTCATTGATCATCTCATGGTTTCATTCAAATAAAAAGAAGAAATGAAACACAAGCATATAATCAGAGGCAGTGCACAAGGGAGGCTTGTGTTTCAGTAGTGCTCACATTCCGCAGTTTAGCCCACACACACCTATAACCCAGGAAGGCAAAGAGTTGTCACATCTGTATATGAACCAGATTGCCAAAAGGGATATTAAATCAAGTGACAATTAATTGTATCCAAAAGAATTCAACCCACCTGTGTTTTGAAGTCTGTAATTAATTTCGCTTTGACATTAACAGTTATTTCAAATAACGTAAATTACATAATTTCATGAAGGTAATTCACAATAAAATAACTGTCAGTTTTGTTCTACAGACCCCAAATGATGCCATCAGTGCAATCTAGTGTCGAAAAGAATATAACAATTGGAAGTACAATACCTGTGAGATGGCCTGCATTTTTTTAAAGCTCTGGCACAATAAAAAATAAAATAGCACAAAAGGTGCTTGGAACAGTTTTTGTACAATTTTAACTTCGATTTGACCATAGCTTTTATTTTTTTCTATTTTTTGCTACAATCTTAGGTTTATTGGGGAATTATTGTGTAATGTAATGAATAAAAAATATAAAAAAATAAACTTGGGTTGCACTAAAAATATAAATCAAGCATTGCTCTAATTCAACTAAAAACTTGAGATCAGTTTGCTTTCAGCACTGATGCGCAGTCAGTTTGAACAGGAAGGGGTTCCACAAAGTTTGGAGCATGGGATTGTCGTAAACCTCATGAAATTTTGAAGAATTTTGAGTTTTCTCAGAATTCAGAATCCTACTTTGCAGTGGAAAAAGGCAACAGTGTTTAAGGCCGACTGCTGAAAAACAACCCATGCACCAAAATTTGTAGTTTCAGAAAAGTACAGTTCTCGTGGAAACTGCCAAAGGCTTGTTTTTCAGATGAAGGATAGTAGCAACTCCAGAAAATACATATAAATTGCTCTAAAGTTCAAGGGAGATGTCCTTTACACCACTGCATCCAACACTTTAAACTGCACTTGGGATGTATAGGTTAGATCCATAGCAATACATGCCAAACAGTTATATGCTCTTTATAACCGATCTGATGGTCTATTGAAATATGGCGAATGACCCACTTTGGCTGATTTGCTCTCTTTCTCAGTTGCTTACATTTTGTTTGATATTTTCACAATTGTTGAACATTTTAGTAGTGAGGAAATTTCATGGCTGGTCTTAACTGTCTGGGATTTTGATCTCATATATTTAGTGCAAACTTGATACAATCTGCAAAACAGTAAAATCTTAAACTGCAAAATTGATTCTGGTGATACCCTTAAAGATCGAATAATTTGCCAAAGTAAGCTGCATCCTTAATCTCATCTTCAGTTTCAACAAAACATGTTTTGAGTTTGCATTTCTAGAAAAAAAATGATGCTGAAAATAGTTCTTTTAAAAATGAGAGTGTAAAACAGAATCTCAAAACTAAGCAGTGTATCAATTGTTCGAAACACAAAGACACAGGCTTGATCCAACTTTTGAATGCGAGCGAATATCTGTTTGAGATTAGTAATGTGACCCTTAGGCAAAATGAGTTTAACTGGCATGCTTCAATTTCATTGTACAATGTGTTAAACCTTTAAGAAATGTATTGCACAAGTCAATATAGAACATAGCACCAACAAAACCTGTTCATCCACTTAACCGCTTAGAATATCCAGAAAGACTGAAACCTCAGATTCCAATTTTTGATATTCTGTTCCAAAAAAGTACTTGATTTGGAGCCATTTGTATGATTTTTTTGTCACTTTCCCTCCATTTTCAGTATTTTTGTGGCTGAGAGGTTCCAATGTGAAACACTTCTACAAGTTCAGGGACTGGGAAGGGAATATGTCAAAGTGTAAGTGTAAATGTGCACAGTACTTACACAGTATTTACAGTGGTATGCAAATGTTTGGGCACCCATGTAAATTTTCATGCATTGGTTTTCTAGATCAGCAATTTCAGTTAAATACATCAAAGAAGACATACACTCTGTTATTTGAGTGGTCAAATAAAGTTAATATGACTGAAATAAAATGAAATAAAGTTTAAGCATTAGCTATGTGAATACATTAAGGCATCTTTTTCATTTTACTGATTTCAACAGTTATTAGAATTCATAATTGGTTTGATAACCTCAATGACCCTTCACCTCCATACACTGTGAATCCAACTATTGAAAAGTTGTCTCAGAGATCAAATCTCTCAGCTTCACCTCCGAGGAACATTATGCAGAATTGGAAGACCAGAGGCACAGTTCTAGTTAAGGCTTGAATTTAAAAAAATTAAAATTTCAGATAAGCAAAAACAAAGGATGATGCTGTGGACTGATGAAACTAAGAGAGTTATCTTGGCAAAAGATTATGCAGGGTGAAAAAACTACACAGCTTTCCAAGAAAAACATTTGCTACCTACAGCAACATTCGGTGGTGGTTCCATCATGCTGTGGGGCTGTTTTGCCAGTGCATAGACTGGGAATCTTGTTCTTATATCTTGGAAGTTGCATGGATTGCACTCAACATCAGCAAATTCTGGAGTATAATGTCCAGGAATCAATGACAAAGTTGAAGTTGCACTGGGGCTGGATTTAAAGACAACGACCTAAACACAGCTCCACATCTAGGCATTCATGCAGGGGAAGAAGCCGTTTTGCAAAGGCCATTTGTGGTGTGATTTAAAGTGGGCTCTCTTTACTCAGAAACCATCAAAAAGAGCCTGCACAAAATATTCAGTTCATTTTTGTTTTGTGATGCCAAAATGTATAATTTATGTAAATTATGTAAACAGTTCGTACTCATTAATTTCACTTCTTTACTTATCACTGTGTTTGTCTCCTATATGATATATTTAACAGAAAATTCTTATCCAGACATACTTTGATTTATAAAGGAAGATTGATAGGGGTGCCTAAACTTCTGTATACCGTTGTAACTTTTTTATTGTAAATAAAGGCTTACAGGCCCATTCATTCACAACACTGGTGTTTTAGCAAGAATAGAGGGCTAATTTATGCCAGTTGAAAATTTGTTTTATGTTTGTTTATATTGAGCGATTGACATTATGTAATCGTGCATTTCACCTCTTGGCCACCCTACTAACATGAAAAAACATTATGCAGGATAAACCATTTAGTAGGTTGTTTAGTGAACTTCAAGGTGAAAATCTGAACTGAAATCATTTACAGTATTTGATCATTTTTTTATTTATGTGACTGATCATTTCTTTGTCTGTATGAAAGTGTTAAAAATCAGAAAAAGATGGATGACAAGAAAAGTGAGCATATGAAAACTTAAATTGTTTTCTTGTAATAGAGCTGAATATTGATTTATTCCTACTTTAAAAAAATCAACTTTTCATGATTATTTACATAAATGCATTTAACATTCAACACTTTTTTTTCCAAAGCAACTTACTTTACAAGGGATGAAGTCATGAAGTTTTTGCTTTCCCTGGGGTTTGCACCCACAACCTTTGAACACACTGAGCCACAGAAAAGATCAAATTATATGACCAGCACCTGTATAAATAAAATCATATGTTTGAATTCTATTTGTTAGATTATCAGTGAATTTATTTTTAACTGACACTATTCTGAGTGAGTTTTTATTCTGGCCAAACAAATTTACAGAAGAAATGGTAAGACTCCATTCAGACTAAGACATTTTGAAGAGGTTGGACCATTAACCCGCTGTTAGCAGGGCAAGGGGACGCCATGCAGCAAAAACACTGTCTGCGGTACTTTCATGTACGCAGTCATCAACTTCGCCATCCAAGGGGGTCTGTATATATCCCGCCGAAACCAATATGGCTTTGCTCACTATACAAAAGGACCACTGCGCAGGGCTGTCCTACATGTGCCTGAAGTGAGGGAAGGGGCGTTGGAGATCAGGTCAGAGCATGGGCAGCCATGATGGGCAGGAGGCAGGAGAGAGCCTTGGGCTTAATTGGCAGCATGTGCTCGGTTGGAGACCTTTGTTCAGGTAAAAGAGGCTTAGCATCGCAGCATGCTAACACCACACAGATTTCGCTTTGACACGCGTATGGAGCCTAATCGGGATGAAAGGGGGGCAATTTTCTCTGAGGGAGGGGTGCTGGAAATAATGAAACTGGGAGGGTATGGTGGACCCCTGTGAAGAAGTCAAGGGCTCTGTTTTGACTTTACATCAACAAGTGATTTTCAGTTAATTGGTATTGAGGACCCTTAGCCAAGAGAAGATACCACACTGTGCATCAACTTTATCACAACAGCTCTTTTCAGTCAGATTTCTCTGCTTCTGGATGAGACTACAAACTAGATCTCCCGAGTTTGTTATATTGAAACCCAGTATCCAGTCAGCTGAAGGCATCCAAGAGATATTGATTTAACAGCATCTGATCCAGCAAAGCCTCTCTGACGTTCAGTGTTTGGAAAGGCACACACAATAATAAGGGAAAATGCTAAGCTGAACAACAAAGTGGAAGATAAGGCCAAAAGGTGGGAACACTGGATTGGCTTTACCCTGCTGGAGAGAATTGACAGTGTTGGACGATACATACTGTATATTCCTCTGCAGTATTGATGTTACACAAGTGTTTAATTAATAACAGACAACTGTTTAATCAATTGAATTTTCTGACATGACATAAATAAATCACACTTACTTTGCAAGACTTGCAGGCTATTTATCATCATCCACATCAATATTCCAACCTCTACCTCTAGTTTCACTCCAACTTCTCAGAAAGCTTAAACATTTTCTGCATAGCAAACAGTAATAGGAAAATATTTTAGACATAGTTTATCAAAGTTACCCAGTACACATGATGTCCTCTCTTGGGGATGACTCGGTAGATCAATCATCGATTCACCTGTGGATGTATGAGGGATGAGGCTCTAAAAATCATGACGATGGGCTTTTGGTTGCTACTTGTTTCTGTAACTCAGTAGTGTAAAGCATACTAATATATTTTTCAGTATTTTTTTTTTTTTTATCGTTACATAATCAGTAATGTTTGCTCTACAACAAACCATTCACCTGCAAGACATTAGCAAGTATTTCCTGTTTGTGCTTAGTGAATGTACGCGTGGACTTTTTGACAGAAGACAGTACATTTGTGAAATGGCCGTATGTGCATTACTTTGATTTTGTAAAAGATTTGAACAGGAAAAAGTTGTAACCTTTGTTTAAACTTGAGAGAATAATTGACATCAAAAAACAGCACTATCAATAAAAAAAAAATAATAAAAGTCAGAAGGCTTGTGGCGTCTGTAATTATTGATTTTTATTTATGTATATATAGTATGATTCATATAGTGTTTTAAATATAGTATACTTAATTGGATCTACACTGAGAAAGCTTTATTTGTCATACATGCTTTGTGCTTGACAGTTTTCTCAATGTGTACAATTTTCAGGAGTACACTTTGTTATTACAAAATATTAAGTTTCCTCAAGAGAAAGTAGATTAGTAGATAAATAGATTAAGAGAAAGTACCTCAAAAGTCATATTGAGACAACATTTTTAAGTTACTCTGTTTTAATAACTCAGTATTTTGTACAATTTTCAAATTGTTGTGGATTTATTGTGTAACGTAATGAAAAAGCATTTATAAATTTATAAATAAAAGAAGCTGGGGTTGTACTAAAAAATTCTATTTAAAAAAAAAAGAAAAAACCTTTTAATGTAGTTCATGATGCGGCTCTTTTCTCTTGGACAGTCACTGGGACTGTAATATATATTTTTTTTCTTCATAAACCGAATGTTGTTCTCATTGAAATCCCAAACGCTGGCTTTACTTCCAAAAAGTTCTCTCGTTGTTCGAGATGGTAGTTGCCAGCAAGTTCCAAGGCTAGCTGTCCAACTTGGAAAGTGTAAGTGTAAGGGTTGATTCAGCTAATAAGGAAAATGGTTCATGAAAATTGGTGTTACATCTTAATTATTCCTCCTGAAACACGTTATAGAAATTACCCACAGTACTTCCATGAACAAACATGAAACGACTTCATCAGTTACTTACGTAACTAATAACTGATTTATGTCTCAAGATTGTCAAAAAGATATAAGGTGGACAAGTGTGGACAATATATTAAATATCAGAACAATTTTAGGTAATATTTATCTACCATTTAAATGATCATCCTCATTTACAGCATTAAATTAGCTGGATTTGTCACTACACAGGAACCTTTAAATTACCTAACATTTTTCAAGACCCCATGAGTCCAGTTTGTTTGCCAACAAATCTCATGCAGCATTGGCTGGTTATTAGAGTCCTCAGTGGGGAGCTGCACTGGAAAAAAGAGCCAGGACTCAGAGACAGCTGGGCCGGGGCAGAAGGTTTAGACGCCCAGGTATCTCCACCTGTAACACCATCACCCAGTCAGAAAGAAGTCAATTAATTCTGCAACTGCTGAAAAGGGGAAGCCTGTTTATGGGGGGTGGAGAGTCAGATGGTGTGTGTGAGGATGGAGATGGGGTAAATTATTATGCTATGGTTTAAGAAAGTATACCTTGCTGCATGTATAAACATAATAACTTTCATGTGACTGATTTTTTAAGAATAAAGTTTAAGTATATGTTATGGTGATTTGTATTTTCATTTGTAAAGCCCTTGATCCTCCTTGTCACACCCCCTGTCTGAAGGGTGTCTGTAGGGTACACACACTCCCCCAAGCACACACTTTACTTCAGTAGATGTTCTTCTGCTGCAATAACATTACATTTGCAGGCATAAAAAATTTTATATGGAATCCAAATGAAGGAAATTCACAAATTCAGACAATAACAAAAATCTATTGAAATCACTGAGGATCTAAAAAAAAAGTAGTTGCCCTATATAAAGATGATAGGCTACAAATAGATTTCCCAGACCCCAAAACTTTTATGCAGCACAGTGGTTAACACCACGCAGCAAAATGACAGACAGGTCACATTTAGAATAGGTCTCCGATTTGATGAAAAAAAGAAGCTAAAAATAGATTTATGTGTTTCGTAAATTGCTGCTGGGGTCAAAGTTTTGTCAGCGCACAAAACATTTGCTGCATAAATTTGGTCCAAACTGTTAAAAAAAAGTCCACAAACAGCAAGTTAGACATGGTTAACCCAGGGCCTTTTTAAGCTTTTTAATATTTTACAATTTGTTCTAATAAAGAGCAAGACAGTTTTGTTTTTTGTTTTTTTGTTTGTGGCAATGCTTGATATTGTTTTTTTTACAAGTATTATTTCATTACGTTACACAGTTATTCCACACAACACGCCTGAAATTGTACACAGAATACAATTCAGAGCAGTAAAATACAATTTTTATTTTACTGCAAAAAAATTAGAATGAATAATATAAATCAAAAGTTTTGAGATAAAATAAAAAAAACATCATAAATCCCCCCAAAAGCAAAGGTCAAAACCATGTGAAAACTGTAAAATAAAAAACAAGCAAACCTCTCCTAAACATTATACACTGGGTTATGCACTTCTGTGCCAGACCTCTGAAAAACATAATCCATGTCACATGTCTTGTACATCCACGGGTTATCCCTTCTTTTCATCAGTAGGTTTAGGGTCTGTAAAACAAACTGAAAGACGATTGCGCATTTAATTAAAATTACCCTGCAAATTATGTATCATGACTTTTGTAATGTTCATTTGAAACCTATGCATTACATTATAGATGGGTCACGCCATTCCTTCCTATGTCAATCCAGTCGCTGTGATTGGAACACGCACCAGTGTGTGCAGAGACTTCTAACAATCAACCCTATTCAGAGGTCAAGATCATTGTTACATTGTTCGTTACCCACGTAACCTTTGTTCCACGAACAAGGGAACAGAGATGTTTGTCAAATGACACAACTGCTGGAATGTCTGACTCCACCGCCAAGCACCTTTAACAAGACAAAGAAAACATAGAGTATTAATATGCAGTAAATTAACAAACATGCAGCAATTACCAGAGCTATGTGGATAAAAAAGCATGACCTGAAAGCTGGTTATGATTTTGACAAAATTATTGAAATGTAATAGATATTTGCAGTATGTTCAAGAAATCTCTCCAAAATTAAAGAGATATTTTCTAAATAAATATAACAACAATGTTGAAAATGTAAGGAATGGCATTCTTCAATAATAATTCTATTTTACAAAGTCTTCCATTGTCTTCCATCCAAAGTCTCACACTGTGAGCAAGAGAAGTAGAGTGGGGCAGGCTTTATTTTGCACATGAAGACATTGAACACAGATGTTGAAAGTTGATGTTGACAATAGAGTATGATAAATCCCATCCCCCCACTCCATGACATTTTCTACTTTGTGATTTTCATTATTTAAAACAAATTTAGAATCATGAGTCTTTAAAATGCATTTATTACCAGAATTTTAATATTTAATTTTTAATAAACACAGCGTTCATTATGAATTTCTTGATACTGTGTGTTTTTTTTAGAAATAGCCCTACAGTTAAGGAATTTTGCTTACAATTCCTTTTTAGTCATTATTTTTTTATTTATTTAATAATTTTGGTCCATTAACAGTTTCAAATAAAAAAAATATCTGCTATAATAAATCAGCTTAAGTTAAAAGTAACCATTAATACGTATATGCTTTTAAATAATTTTAAAGTGCTTGGAGGTCCAACAATATTGATACAACAAACATTACAAATACAGAGAAGTGATTGCTTTTTTTAAATACAGATTGCTTTTTTTAAAAGATACTTTCTGCCTAATTTCGATGTGGGCAATACCCTGATCTTCGTAAAAGAACTCATGGTAAAGATTTGGATGGTGTCATGCTTTGTGTGATGAGAAAGAAACTGAATAAAAAATCAAAATTGTTGTAAAAAAAGTATGGCATAGCATAGTATTCCAGCAGTTCATTCAAACAATAGCATTGGTAAATGCACAGATAAACTTCCTAAATTGAACCTGGGATGATACAGATATCTCTCTCCTGCTCTTTTCAGCAAAAAGAAAATTAAGGCCGTCTTAAAAATCAAACGAATTCAGATTGTGTAAACAACAGAATGAATGGCTTAATAATGGGAAATATATTACTCCCAACTAAAATATTTCCTCCTCATCCTTAAATAACAGAGAAGACTCCACCATAACAATGAAAATGGACACATATATACACACAGATCAAGTGAAACCGTTCATTCTTTATGAAGCAATTAACTGTTCTTGCATGTAGTACGTCGATCATTGAGGTGCATGGGAGAATCTGTCAATGGACTGAACATCAAATCTGCTAAGGAAGAGTCAGATCTGGAACAGACAGATTGATAAACAGTCCAAGCAGATGAGAGTGATGGATAGAGGCAGTTCAACAGAGAGGGAGGAGAGAGACAAACTGCCATTCATGTCATAATGAGGCACCTGACAACAGCTCTGCTCTTAATTACCCAAGCTGCCACCTCAGAGTTTAGTTAGCACATAGAGGGGTGCATGAACACACACCCTGTTCACACTCTTCAAGAGCGGGATTTCTTGAATAGACTCCCGCTTTATCTTCCACCCTCATTTAACTGGACCTTTTCGGTGGTTTGCATTGTCAGTTTATCAGTACATTGATGAGTGCTCTTTCTAAGTCATGCCTGCAGCATTCAGCATGGATGGCATCTCTTGCTACTTGCTAAAGAAACACCTGGACACAAACATAGCAGTAATTGCGCTGAGTTGTTTTGAATCTTAAAATTTAGTAAAACCATTTTGTTTAGGCAAAGGTGAAATTGTGCCACATTACCAGGACCAAAAAGAGAGAAATAAATGTAAAAAAATTCCAAAATGGAAAATCAATGCATTTTCTTTCACCATTTGCAAAACATAAGGCTGCTACATAATCCTAAAACACTTCTGAATTTGAAAAACTATGCACAATCTCACATCACTTCTGAAACAGAAAAACCTGCAAAATTGACAAGTTTGCAAAAAAAAAAAATGTAAAAGTACTTAATGGTTAACTTTACACTTCTAAAACCATACGGCAGTGTGCAATCTTGCAATATTTACTAAACCAATGTCCTGCTTCTGGCTTGCTGCATAATCTCTGAATCTCTGTAACCACATCAAAACAATAAATAAATAAATATACAGTTAAGCTCACAAATTTAACACACCCTGTCAAATTTTCTAATATCTTGCCTTTTTTTCTGAAAATATGAATGATAACACTCATAGTTAGTGGTTGGGTGAATCATTTATCATGAAACATCTGTTTGTACACTCTTTTTTTGTATCCCTGATCTCACAATGGTTCTAAATCGCAAAATTGTTGAATACTCTCTGAAAACCTGCAAAATATTGCATAATCTTAGGCACATTAAATTGGATAACCTCATCTGGCTGGCAATACAACTTTGGCTTTGGAGTCACTGGAAAATATAGGGACGTGGCCCTTCTGCTTGTTGTTGCCCAGACAAATGTCAACATTCACTCGAAACAGTCCCTAGTTTTTGTTATTTTGCTGATCCCATACCCGTCATGCAGAAGTTACCCACCATTTCCTCTGTGAGATGTTTGAGAAAAATAATGACTGTTGTGTCATTTATAATTAAAGAAAATTATAATACAAAGTTCACATTTAACAGAGCTGACATTCTTGAAATGGATACAAAAGACTGGACATAGACTGCAGTGAGCACTAAATGATACACCCTCAGTTGTTTAAAAAGCAGCACAAGCTCACAGACATACACAAAAAGATGTTAATGTGTCACCTTGTGGTATGCACCTTTCATTTAAACTCTGAGAGGGGGTCATGAACATGTCCTTTAGCTAGTTTGCTTAAATTAATTCATCATGCTTTTAAACTATCAGTTGAATAATTATATATTAACCCACTGGACAGCGCGCAGCACTCAGATGCGCATCCAGCTCTCCATCCTAAAGCCATAAAAGCAAAGCTTGCGCGTGCTTCATGACATAGAAACGCCTCTTCGGGGAATAAATAACGTGCATTGCTTTCAGCACGCGCACTTGCTGGTTGCACATCTGCGATTTAACAGTTTCAGGCGTCACGTCATCAATCTGAAACCTTAGCTCGAATCTGCTGCGCGCTCGTGCGTCCAAACCTGTGTGAAGTTTAGCGCACTTGTTTCTCTGCGTCTGGAGAGCGCAAGCACACCGTCATCCTGCACCATCAACTGGTAAGTGCTACTTTACGCACAGTACAGTTTGCGTAACGCAATAATGTAATTTTTAAGCGTGTTATGAAGCAAGTACACGCGGTTTTTACGAGCACAAGGTTTAGTTGATTTATTGGCTGCCTGAGTCCGTTTTCCGAGACATCTTGGACTATTAATTAACTCACGAAAGCAATTTTAATTGATAAAGATGAGCTGCAGGTTAATTGGCTTTTGCACAAATAGTATTTAATGGATGTCAGGATTTAAAGCCTTGTTGATTTTTTTTCTTGTTTATTCAAATGTGTTAAATTTTATATTGAATTAAAATAACGTGATTATATTTAATATTTTAAATAATATTATTTACTTATATATTGAAATAGTAATTAAATAATCCTGATGAAACGCTTTTTTTAAACACGGTCCATCCTACAAGTTAAAAAAAATGAGAAGTAAATAATAATAATTTTGATTATGTGTTTCAAACTTTTTAAAGGGCAGTTTGGTGCCGAAAACATTTTAATTGTTATAGCAGGTGGTGCATTTGCGCAAAGAATTAGGAGCTGTAAAATTTGATTGCACCAATTGATTTTTTTTTTAAGGCTAAGTATCTGATGTTGTTGTGGTGAACCTTTCAGAGCACCATGCTGTCCTGCCAAGATTTGCGCTTTCCAGGAGGGCCACGCTATGAGTTCTCCACCGTGACGTCACCTGACAGCAGTGTTGACGTTTCCTCAGAAACGCTCGTCTCTCTCTGGGACGCCAGTGCCCTGGACAACACTGCCCGCCAGCACGAGCCCCCACGGCGGGGTAAGTTCGTGAAAGATGCCGGGCTCTGCGGCGCGAGGTCTTCCCGCCTCCTTGTTACACACGATTATTTATTTATTTATTTATTTATTTATTTATTTATTTATTTATTTATTTATTTATAATATAATGGGACTTTTGGGACTTTGTCAGTTGGAAAGTACTGTAGTGTATTTGCTTCCAAAGCTTTAACATTATATTTGTTACCTGTTATGTAGATTTACAACTATATAAATACATATTCAGTTAAGTACTTAATCAAATTTGTTAATAAGTTTATTTTCAAAAATCTGATAGCTGTGAAATGTGTCATTAATTATACATTTTAAATCAACAAATAAGTAATTAAATAAAAGTGTTATTGAATATTGGTATTTTTTGGTGATTGGTTATTGGAACATTATTTTTCAATCTGTAGTGAATTTTAGTATTTCCAACAATGCAGAAGCTTTCCAACCTACAGTCATCATGAAAATACATGTTTAGAGTGTCTCTAAATGTCTTAAAGTTCAATAAATGTCTCCCCCTAAATAAAATTTTAGATTTTTTTTATCTTAACTTTTATCTTATAGTTCCTGCTAGTGAAAAGTATACCCACAGCATGACGTTGCCACCACCATGTTTCACTGCAGAGATGATATTTTGAGTGATAAGCCATGCCTTGCTTCAACCAACTATGATGCCTTTTAATAAAATGCATTAATTTAATTCCATAATTCAATTATCCAATGCCTTATAAGTAAGTATACACTATAAATCTCAATATTTATAAGTTTTAAGTTTGCCCATTATTAAATGTTTCAGTTCACTCAATGCTCCATAGACCTATTGCCTTTATCATCACAAGCAATGAACTCTTTGTACTTATTGTTTTAGAGACACAGCCTCAAAATGAACTGGGACCTCAGCACATCTGGCATGACCAACTAGCACCTCAGCTTCAACGAAACAAACAGGTACTGGCACAGATTCCCATATACTCAGTATACAACTTAACCTGAAAACTGATAGTGATGCTATTTTTCTCTGTGTGAAGCTCCAAGACACACTAATGCAAAGAGATGAAGAGCTGGCCAGACTACAAGAAGAGAACAACAAACTGAAAGAGTTTTTAAACTCCTCATATGTGAAATCTTTGGAGGAAAAAACAAAGGTATTTTGTTTTCCATTTGAACCCAATTTACCAAAATTATCCTTCCTATTTTTCTAGCCAGGTACCAAGAAAAGATCAATTGGTTTGGATATTTATGGAAATTGAGAAACTGACTGTGAAAATGAAATACACTTTAAAATAAATTTGAATAAACAATTTAAAACATAATGTCTTTATTTTTTGACACACAATTACAGGAATATTATTGTTTTATTCATTCATTATTTTGTTGGCATTCATTTGTTAAATAAAAACCCAATTAAACAACCTTATTATAAGTTCTAAAAGTTCAAATGATAGTTTTTGTAGTTCCCAACAGGCTGAAATGCCTGTCTTATAATACGCTCTTGTTCCAGTTGTTGTTCCAAGCTCCTCCCTTGCCCTTTGAAAACTGAGGTGATTGGTTGTTATTGGGGAGTATTGGATGCAGCATGTGTCAGAAAATGGAGTTACCATCACCTTTCCAGTACATCACTTCACATCATACGTGTATAGTGATTTCAAAGATAAGTCTATATGGCTTCCATGATTCTTGGCAGACAAAATAAAGCGTTACCTCTACAATCTGTGTTACATCAAGTGTGTTTTGGCACTTTTTTCTCAAGTATTCACGAGTCAATTACTTATTGACTTTTGCTAACTCACACAGCTAGCGTGTTCAAGGGAACTGCATGTTTTGAGTAACTTACAGTGATATCATACAAAGCAAGAAAGGTCACTTTCAAAAATACACAATAGTTACAAAAATTGTGAATAACAACATTTCTGAGATGTAGTTCTGAAAAGTATGTTTCCAATTAACAAATGTTCATTGCCAAATACTATCAAATGGAGATGACTATTGCATGCTGAAGAGGGCATTTTGTAAGTTTGTGGTGAAAAAAATTGTATGAATAACACTGCAATGAACTTACTACACATAGTATCCATGATATTTTCCATAGGTTTCTGATGAAGGGTTTGGAAGCTCAAATTGGGTCTATCCAGTGATGGAAGTGACAGAAGTGGCAGGGCCAGACAAAACAAGCACTTTTAACATGAGTGTCAATGAGGAATTGCACCATTCACTTACATTTCCTTATTGGAAAGTTGGATGAGAGAGAAAATGGGATCTTCTCATGCTTTCCAAAGTCGAGAGGGGGCTCGGTACGTTGTCAGACCATGAGTTACTGAGTTACTTAGATGAAGAGACCAACATGTTACTCAGTTTTGCTCTTGTTTCATTTTCACAAAATGGCAATTGCAGGGTTCCATCAGAATTTCTACCTGTTTTTAAACTGTGTAAAGTCTGAGATTTTTGGCAGACGTATTATCTAAATCATTTTGCATAAATAACCCATATGTCCATGGCGTGTTTATGTCACCCCAAGTAAATTTGACCTCAACCAGTGAGCATTACAATGCTCTCAAACAATTTATCACCTGCTTAATTCCATGAATAACCTAATAGCTGATGTACTAAGAACAAGCAAACCGTATATTCAACTGTAGAGAATATTTGAATGTTAACCAAACACGCCTGTATCTCACCTGGTCTGGAGAAAAAATAACAACCGTCACTCTAAATACTTTCAGCATCCACTTTTGGAATTTTTTTTTAAAAGTATCACCTGTAAATATCCTTGTTCCTTTCTAAACTTTATATAATTCCATATTCAGGCATTTTAGGTTTAAGAACATGCAAAATTTCTTATCAGAGGTCATAGCTTACTATGAATGTACAATCTGAATAAAGTAATAAACTTTTTTGAAATAAATAAGAGTTTTTGAGCTCTGTTGACTAGGGGTGTAACAAAATGCTCTGCTCATGATACGATGCATAACTTGAAATTATGACCACGATACAACGTGCTGTTGTTGAAAGTATACAACAAACCATAATTGTAAAAAAAGTGAATGAAAAATGAAGAAGGCTAGGGTCTAGTTTGATTTGTGCTAAATCATTTGATAGCATCCTTTCATCCTTTAAAAAAGGCATTTATAATGTTTGCATCAAGTCAACTCTTTCACTCTAAGTGATGGAAAGACCTAGTTTTATCATCTTTCTTGTTTAAAATTTGAGTAAAATTGGATAATAAATAAGATAATAAATCTCCTATTTAATAGGAGATTTTATTACATAAAACAAGATGACAAAGTAAAGAAGTTTCAGAAGTGACTAAAATCAAAATCACTCCTAGAAGCAAAAGCTCCTAGACAATACCTCCCTGTAGCTCCACGATGCCCATTGTGACCATTTTTTATTGGAATATATTGCGCCCCAATCTATCAACTTAAATTACAACATATTTCACTCTTCCTCTTCTTCAGAAGCTTCTCTCCAAGGACCCAGGCTCAAGAAATCATAAAAGGCTCTATGGTGATTTCCAGAACATAAGCCAGGTTCTTCACAGTAACCCTGGGAAGCGGACTTGCCGCAATCTCTCTTTAGAGTTTTGCTCAGCAGAAGAGCTGGCAGCCACTCCACCTGTAGACTCATGGATACTAGAAACTCTAGGTCTGCAAGACGAGAACACAGTTGATCCTGAAAACAGTTTCAACCCTCCTTCTTTCAGGTGTCCACCTCCCACAGAAAGTTCTTACAGGGTGGAGAACGCAACAGGTTGTGGTCCTAGCCCAGAAACACACTGTGATTACAGCAGCCTTGTAGAATCCAGCAGCAACTGCAGCCTAGACACATCCAGTGGCTACAGCACCTCCTTGAGCTTTGCTTCAGATTATTCCACAATTGACCCCTCTGCTCTCTACAGCATTACAACTGCGGGGTCACCAATCCACTCTCCATCAGCAATGACACTCACTCAGCATTTCACTCCACCTCGAGCTACCTCCACTCCATTTCGAGCTCAGGAAGGCAGCCCCACAGCAAACGACACTCAAGGTAGTTCTTCCTCCAGTTCACCAGGGGGGGACTATCAAATTTACTCCACGCCAAGACTGTCTCGTGGCAGGACAGACTTAGCATTTAGCATGTCTTTAAGTCCACAAAACAGCGTGAAGACCCACAGCTTCCCTCAAGGACAAGCTTTCACACGCAGAGATGCACAAGGTGGATGGAACTTCACCTGGGTGCCCAAACAATGTTCGTAGAGGATTATTTGAGAAAAAAGAGGACTAATATTCCATAATTTCCCATTTGTAACAACTTCTGATAATATATTCATTAAACGGCTTTGTAAATGTGTCTGAAATTGAGTAATATGTGGTAAACATAGTTCCAAGCAGTAAGAAAAGAAGTGCCAACTGTGTATTTTAAATAAATACTATGTCCTCTTAACTGTACGCATCATGTGACAAAGCAGCTACCCCGACCAATGAGAATTTCTTCAGGTTTAAAGCAGGGTATATTGCAGAGTTCTTCTCGGCTACTCTTTTTTTACAGACTTTGAATTCCCCACGACTGATTCTGAACATCTTCCAAAACCAAAATAACATTTCAACAGTGAGATAAAGAATACATCTAAAAAATTGATAAAAACTGATTTACTTTACATGATTTAAGACAGAGATTTCTTGTAGTTGGCATCAGGTTTGCACACATTACAAGAGGGATTTTGTTTCACACCCTTTTGCAGACACTTTTTAAGGCTTTACCTTTTAGTTCCACATGAAACAGACTGGTCACTCTAGAACATTTATCTGCATTTTTAACTCATTTCTCGTATTTGACATGGGTCATGCTGAAATACCCATCTACAACCCATTATCAATGGTTCTCACCCAAATAACTATCGATAGATAGCCTCATTCATGGCCTTTTTGATGTGATGCTGTTATCCAAAACACACTCACACACCGTAAGTTTTTGTTTCTTAGCCAGCTTTCCTATTCTTTCAGAAAACTAGTTGGTTTGATACTGGACAGCCCAGCTTCGGTTTCACCCAGTTCTCCACTGAATCCTTCTGATGTTCATTGGCAAATTTAAGATGGGCCTATATATGTGTTTTCTTGAACTTTGAGATGTATGGTAGTTCATGAGAGCTTTTGATCTTGCCCATGATGGTGGTTTGGAAATCTGGTTGGCTGCTTCTGTGTATAGGTGGCTTTTATAGAAGTAAAAGGAGAAGACTCCTTTAAAAGAAGACCCTAATCTCAGCTATTAAAGACATTTCCTTTTCTATGGGCGAACATTACAAATCAGCAGGTCAACAATTTCTTATATGTCTTTCCTGCTTTGTTTGATCTACTCCAGAGTAGATAATTAGTGCATTTTTGGTGGCTCCTTGTGAGAAACATTCCTATTCTTGGTTTGTTAAATCTATTAATATATTGTGGTGGATAACAATGTACAGGTTAGGCTGAAATAACAAAAATACAGTGGTACCTCAAGATACAAATGCTTCGGTCTCTGAGGAATATTTTTGCTTCAAGATATGAAACACCAACAGTTCTGCTCTATTATCTGCTTTTGACACAGCGCTGCACTTCCGGGTCATGGCGCTCCATTCTCCCATTGCTGACAATGTTAAAAGGAGCTGATATGCTTTAAAGCACTTTAAATCAGTTTTAAATCAAGCGAAACATTATGTATAGATTACCAATAATGTACTATAACAAAAAATTGAGTCAATATGTCCTAAAAGAAATAACGTTTATAACGTGGAAAGTCCTGTTCTGTAGCACCAGTTAGAGAAACCATGTGACGCGTTCTCAGAGGAGCGTTTTAGCAGAGTACCGTCTACACTTGTGTTTGAAACCGTGTTGGTGTTCCTAATTCTGGAAATATCTTGAGAGGGTTAACTTTCATACGTAATGCCGTAATGATTTCTACCACCAACTCCACCTCCTCCGACACATCACGTCACTCAAGGTACGGTTTCTGTGTACGTATTACGTATTTTGCTTGTGTTTGATTCTGTTTTATTATCATATATTACATTAACAATGTGTAAATTTAAGGATTGAAGAAACATTACTTGATTTTTCTCTGGTTTTCCATTTTTTTATCAACTTATACTGTTGTTTCTGAGAGGCATTGTATGGATTAGGCGTTTTACATGTAAAACTTGCTTCGAGATACGAATGCCACCCTGGAAAACACCCTGAAAGACATCTCAATGACAGAGTTCACTTTTGTCTTTCATCAATTGTGAAGTGAAGCTTTAGAAGTATCAACCTTGTGAGGCCTAAATCTTCTTGCGCAACATGTTACCTCTACCCTGTTATTCTCACAGCTGTCCTGCTTCCCTTCCCTCCTTATCCTATCACTTTCCCTCCCTCTGTTTCTCTCCGGTATGTCTCCTCCCGCCACTGTCAGACAAAAGAGAGGGCCAATCAGTCTCAAGGGAGGCTTCCTCCCCGATCCGCCCAGCATGTCTGACACCCCCTTGGGGGTCCAACATGGGATACTTACACCCCTCTATCCCTCCCCTCAGCCCAGCCTTTGCCTCTCTGCTTTGCCCTCAGGGAGCTGGGGATGGCAGGGAAAGTTTGGGCCCTGAGTTAGCCATAGAGAAACCAGGATGAGTGGTCTATCTCTAATGACACGGTTAAGCCCACTGCAGATGGCCTCCAGATTGGAATGAGCACCTTGAGAGGTGCATGAGCCTGGAAAATAAAGCGTGCAGGTGAAAGAACAAGGGGAAAGGAGATATATGATTGAGGGTGATAGACATTTAGACTGGATGTGGTAATCAGGTTGTGGGGAGAAGAAAACCTTGACCTAATTGCCAAATTATTGAGCAAAACCTTTGGCACTCTCATAATTTATTTTAAAATATGTGTTAATCTTGAAATTGATGGATAGGATAACATAGCCCAGTATGAAATTTGCCATGACCAGGTGATTTTATATTGACTGGTTTAAGATGATCAAAGCTGGTTTGGGTGGATGGGCAAGCTCACAACCAACATAAACCAGGTTGAGGTTGGATTTTCCACTAGGGTAGAAACATTAAACAAGTACAAAAAAAATGTTTGACACCTTCGTTTATACTTTCATCTCAAGCAAATATGGCTAGTAGAGTTAGCTGGATTTTAGTTTCATTGACCACCTAGTTCTCCTTTGAATCCTTCAGATGTTTATTGACAAGCTTAAGATGCTCTGTACATGTATTTTTTTTTTTTTGAGGTGGAGTCAATTGGCACTGCAGAACGTCTGTCCTTTGACAAGATATCCCCGGTTCTGTTAGTTGTACTTTGTGGCATTTGCCTCTTAGCGCATTACATCTGGAAATAGGTAACTCCCTTTAATTTTTGTGCAGTTTACTACTTTACAATTTTCTCTAATTAATTACCTTTAAAACAGATTTTGAAGCAGTTTCAATGCTGATATATATTTGAGTAAAACCCCAGCTTCTTTTTTTTACAAATATTTTTGAACTACATTACTCAATAATTCCACAACAAACCTGAAATTGTACAAAATACAACTCTCAATTTTGCCATTTGTTCATTTTAAAAACCTCAAAAATTGAGAATAAACAGTTTTTATGTTTTTAACAAAAATAAGGTGTTGCAAAAAAAAAATAATAAATCATTGATCTCCCAAACAACCAAAGACAAGGTCAAAATAATGTTAAAACTGCATAAAAAAAAAAAAAACAGGTGAGCCTTTCCTAAACCTTATACACTGTAACAAATACTTTTTGTACCATTGTGCGTTTTTATGCCAGGACTTTGGAAAACACAAGCCATATCACAGATTTTGTACTTTTAAGGGCTATCCCTTCTTTTCATCACTAGATGACACTGCAGTCGCACATTTTCACATTGTAATTTTCTCACATTGTCATAACTATGTAAAGTTTGTTTAAACCTAAACATTTCAAAGCTAATAACCTTTTCGAAAATTATACGTTATTTTTTAAATCAAAATTAAACAATAGGTGGATCACCTCATTCATACTTAATTCAAAACATCTGGTGTGATTGGCACATGTACAACACTTCTGAGGCTTAAGAGAGGAATCTCTGCTAGTAACCTGCATAAAAGACACATGTGAGCCACGGATCCTGCTAATTGATAAGTAGTTAGCTTCACCAAAGAATGGCTGTATAAGGTTATTCATTATTTGTAGGTTCCTGCTACTCCACGTAAAGCTTTTAATTTTGTTAAAATTTCACAAACGTAATACACAAAGAGCTTCATATTTCTTTGAAATATTAATATGATTAAATCTCACACAGTTTAATTCCCAAATCTATAATACTACAACTAAATAAGGGGTAGCAATTCCACTAATTAAATTTAAATATATAATGAATGACATCTTTACTTTGCAATACTTTAGATTAAGAAGAACACATGGTAGAGATAAAGTTAACATTTAACCCAGCCAAGTGTGCCACTCTCATTACGGAAACCCTGTTTTCTTGATCTCTAATAGGTCTCAGTAATACATCATGTATAAGCTAGAAAGAGCTTGCCGGAATGCTGCTCAACCCTCTCCAATAGTTAATGTGTGTCTATGGATGTGAAGCTTGAGTAACTGTACACTGTAAAATGTTGCGGCAGATGAGAAACCTCTTAAGAGATGTTTGCCATACAATTTTTCATTTGTCTTTTATTACAGGGTGAAAACCATTTGCCTATTCTGGGTTGAATTACATTTTGTAGACTAGTTAAGAACATTTCATCATTTATATCCCAAATTCAGTTTTATAAGATCTATCTATTAAATCATGTAATTATGAACAATAGTTTATTCTTTTTCTATGAACGTCTATGTAGCTTACTTTGATGGATGATTAATAGACAGGGTGAACCTGGGTATACTGCTGGTTCTTCTGGAGATGTTGAAAAGAGGGTGCCCATCTGATGCCATAACTGACAGATCATGAGACTAGCCTGAAGTTCTGCATATCTCAGCAAATCAATTATGATTCCAGGGTCTTACCCAATGCAACATTGATGAAGTATTGTTCCCACATTGATCAAATGTGGTTTTAACCACACCCCGTTTACAATCAAAAACGTCCCATTTATTACAATGTCGAGGATGGGGTTGGCAGGTGTATATACAGCTTTTATTCACAAGCATGAACAGGTGAAACAATTAGCAATACTGGTTTTTCAACCAGGAAGTCCCTTTGGTAATCAGTGACAGCAGCCAGCAATCCCAGAAGTTCCAGGTGAAGCAGGACTTCGGTGAATACCAGAGGAGAAGAGTAGAATAAGTAGGACTTTTTGAGGAGTTCAGATGCTTGGTGAGAAACAGGTAAACTGGAGGAGTCGCAGAGGTTACACAAGACATATCAAGGAGTCAATAAAGGTGAGAATAGAGTGTATTAAAGGTAATCCGGGAAGAAAAAACAACACAGGTGAGTCAGCGGGGTGTGAACCATAGATCTGACAAACCTGGTGGCACTGGGAGGTTGGTGTCAGTGAGAGGAGTGGCTGTAGTAGTTTGTGCATGGATGAAGATCTGAGACTGGCTGTGTCTCGTTGGAATTAGCTGAATCCCTGTCACTATTAAAGAGACTAAAACTGCTAATTCTATTTGCTTTACTAAAAACTATATGCCATAAATTTCTAAATGTTTTTAAAATTAATTCTTTGTCATCTGAAATTTAACATGCTGACGTACCTTTAATTTAATTAATAGCAGCATCTGAAATAATGTTAATTTTGTCAAATTATGTAGATCAGTCGTACACAGAAAAGATTCAGGCTTTTAATAAAATTATTTTTGTATACATACAATGAAAGTCATAAATAAATGACTTAAGACCAATATAGATACTCTGTGTGTTATGAAGCTATATAATATATGTGTTTAATTATCTAAAACGTGTCAGAAAATGTTGAAGAAAACTGAAACCAAAGCAAATTACGGTTCAAGTTACAGATCATTTTTCATTTGGTGATTTTGATAGTAAAGTTTTGTTCAAACAATAATGATACACACTGTGTTTCACGTGATACACTTATGGTTTACTTATGATTGTGATTATAAAGCAGCTACTCATTAAAATAGTTTCCCAATGTAAATTATTTTTATAACACAGCTGTTGAGATTTATCTCACAATTCAAAGGGGGTTTGAGGAACTGAAATATAATCTATTAAAGCATGTCCTTATATAATTCTATAAGTGCAAAATTACAGCAATAAAACCTCTTATAAAAAGAGAGGAACAAGGAAGTGAGGAATAATAAGGATGCAGCATAAGTGGAATGTTGAGGTATTTAGTTGAGAACTCAATACAAAGGTTTAGCTGTAATAAAATCAATTTGATAGCATGCAGTTAAATTTCTGTTAGGGTTTGTGTTCCTCTCTGAATATCGCATTACTGCTGTCGCGTGGCGTATGTTTCTGGAATGTGACATGACCATATTAGGCCCAGCTCCCCCTAAATTTGAACTTTTGCTCTCAACCACACTGGAAAATATACCTTTGAATTTTACTTGATATTAGTCACAAATAATCTGAAGGTGGCCAACTAAATAACTGAGATGGACATTAAAAGAAATGTACATTAAAAAGAATATGTTTTCAGTGCAGTTCAAGAGCAATAGTTTAGAAATGTACTTGAAACAGCAAGAATCTACATAATATAAATATAAATACAAAACCACTTTACGCATTGATTATGAACTGTCATCCTGAACAATGTAGCTGTCAATCAAGCACTTTTGATCCTTAACTGCCAAAGTGTGTCTTTGTTCATGGGACAATATCAGATATCAACCTCCGGAAACCACGGGTGGCGAACACACACACATGCACACGCATGCACACCCACACCCACACATATTCAACTCAAATGTTGAAAACACCTTCTCAGAATTACTTCTGCAAATTCATCCATAATCAAGGCTTGCACTGCCTAAATGACATATTTTTTTCCGATGAAATCTTTCAAATTTATTTCCTCTTGTTTCCTTTTTCGTTGCTGCTCTGCTTACGTAAGTGACTAAACAGCTGTATTTTTATGGCCAATGTTATTTAAACCTCAAAGTGGTGAATGTTATGCTAGGGCCAGTAGATGGCCTCACTTTTATAAACTTTCATTCAATTGTTCTTTTGTTAACCAGGAAAATCTCAAACAGCCTTCTTCCTGTGCAAGCATATGATCAGCATTTCTCTGTCAATTGACTGGTTGATGATATTTACTGCATTAAATAGCTTCATCATAGAGGTGACAGGAAAATAAACATTTTCGAAAGTTTGGTTACATGATGGTCAATTACTTGGCTTATGAAGATAAATTTCACCATGAATTTAAAAGAGTTCATACTTTAATGGAGCAGGATAAGTAAGAAAAACAGCCCTTTTAGTTGTTATATATCTCCCTCTAGTGGAATTAGTGCAAGTTCTGCACTGCACTTAAACTCTCTGCATGTTGTGTTGGCCTTTGTTATTCGATGCATTTTATCCAGAGGAAACCCATGCAAGCACAGGGGGAACATGCAAACTCCTTCCATTTAGGTCACTGGTGAGCCTTGAAATGATAACCTTCTAACTGGAAGGCCACAGTGCTACCCACTGTGCCACCATGCCACCCCATGATGATTGTAGGTCATAATGAGAGAAGATGAATCTAAGCTGCAAGTTTTACGGTATATCCTCAGCCTGGTTTAAGAAATCTACTCAAATAATGAAAACTTATGAACACTGTATTACATTTTATTGAAAAACAACAGGATTACAACAGAAGGTACATTTATTTTTTTTATTAATTTAAAGAAACCAGAAAATAGCCTTGATATTACACTGCACAGAAAACATGACAATGCAGTAAATAATGAATAAATAAAAAAGTGCTTTTAAATCACAGTGTTTCTCTATAAAGAAGTTTGAAAAACTGACAGTAAATTTGATTCACTAGGGAACTTATCAGCTATTCAGAAAGACACACAAAAATATATCAATTACAACAACACTCCATCTTAACTGAGTGCTAAATTGTGGAGTTTATAGTTTATATCATCCTTCATTTTTGACAGTAATTGCCTTCCTGTTCCAGATATATTGAAATGGTTCGAGTACAGGTGCAGCTCACTCAAGTGTGTGGGATTTGATCTCAGAGCGGATGCAAGAACAGCACAACTTTCATCTGTTAGTCCACAGGATTCCAAACTGCAAATTAAAACATAATCAAACATAGTAAAATAAGCAAAGATCCGAATAAACAATTTGCGTCATCTGAAGAAAATGGCGTGATCATTGTCTACTTTATCAGTTAAAGCAACCAAAAACATACAAATTGGGAGCTTGAGATACAAACACGAAGCAATTAGCGAGAGCCTGTCCCCCTTATTTCTGAAAGTGTACAATTAATGGAAAATAGCTTATCTTGACCAATATATTTGTACTTCTTAAAGTCTTGCTAATATATTTAAAGCAATTGCTAAAGAACCCCACCCCCTCCTCCTACCGCAACAAAATAGACATAGACCACTACATAGCACACTGACATCATAAATCAACCAATGATCAGCTGCATCATCAAATTAACCCTTTATGACCTGCAATAGAATTAAGTCCGCCAGAGAATATTTTACATTTTGAGTATTTGGCTTATTTGTATTTGGAGTATTTTAATGTGCCATACATCAATACTACCCTTATATCCTAGATTTTAATATAAAGTTAGTTCATTATTAACTGAAGAAAATGTCAAAACTACAAAAAACACACAAAAAATACAAAAATCGTTTTTTTTTTTATACACATTTTTTTCTAAATACAGACGTCATAGCTTTATCTCTCAAAAACGTAAATGTAAAAGAGTTGCACAAAATGCTTTTGAGTTAATTCATTGCTTAGTTTTTGAGATACACTCAATTTTATAAAGTGAGACAAATATTTGAAATTGCACTTTGAAAAAATGTTTCTGAGATACTTTTGATCATAGATAGCATTTTGGTAGACATGTCTCATTAATATACAGTGCAATAAATAACAAAAATTAAATTTTTACTATGTTAAAACTTCAGAATATGAGAACACAACATACAAAATCATGCATTATATATTTATTTTATAAAATAATTTAAAATCTAAAACTAGCTACTACACAAACTATTTACAGAGCAACGGTTTTGTACTGCACTCAAGAGCTGTGATTGGACTTGTCATAGTTCCTGTCAATAACACAGAGGCACTCCACATGCTTCACATGAAGGGATCTCACTTTCCACAGACTTTCCTTGCCCCAGTGTGGCTTTTTGGGCCTGATGCCTCTCACATATAGCAAAAGAGGTGTAACGGGATGTTTAGGAGAGATTTAGATACCAATAAAGCAAGCCCAAGACAAAATTTTCAGCCGCGGTAAAAGTCCCAGGAAGATGACGTTGCGCCGTGATTCACAGGTAATACCTGGACACAGTAGACTTTGGAGGGCATATGATGCAGATGTTTTGGTGTTGACCTTCATGGATGGAGTTGAAATGTTCTTATCATGCTCTGTGATGGACTGGGGATGTACTCCTGCCTTTCGCCCAAAGTGCGCTGGAGACCAGCAAACCCTGTGATCCCGAATGGAAACAAGTGGGTACAGGATTAAGTTTTTTGGGTAAGGTTACAAAATTCTGTTATTAACTCAGGACATCATGAAAACATTGACTCTGGTTGCTCTGAAACGTTTTAGAAAAATATCCCAATCTGAGTTTAGGATCCTTTAAACTGCAATTTGTCATGAAATTATGACAATTGAAGAATGCAGCATTAAGCGTTTATATGCAGCACATCACACAGAGCGGACAAAATCTATAGGTCTTACCGCAGTATCTCCAATTTACAGTCAGGATTTTCTAGAGCTGACGAGAGCATTTTCACTCCTGAAGTTCCCATTTTATTTTGGGAAAGATCTAGGTCCTGCAAATGTGAAGGATTTGATCTTAATAGTGAAGCCAGAGCTGCACAGCCTTCCTCACCTATGTGGCAATCTCTCAGTCTGTACAAAAAAAAAAAAAAAACATGGGTGTGTTCATGCTTGTCTTGTTTTGATGTGGTTATAGGAACTATTTTAGAGGACACATTTTATACAAAATCAATAAGTAACCAATTAATTGGCAATAACTGTTGCACAGGTTATAGCATGAGGGAGAAAATATTATTACCTCAGAACTTTCAGATTAGAATGTGGATTTTTGAAAGCAGAAGAAAGCTCTTTCACCCCCGAGTCTCCCAGCATATTCCAGGTTAGATCCAACACTTTTAAATGCATTGGGTTTAATCGTAAAGCTCTTGCCAGAGCTACACATCCCTCACTGGTGATGTTACAGTTCTCCAGCCTGTTGAAACGTGCATTTGAATTTGTGTTTCAAAAAAATGTGGTTGAGCAACATGTCATCTGATAAACTTGCCTGAGTATCTCAAGACAACAGAGAGCATTTTGAAGTTCACAAGAGAGCCACCTGGCTCCAGTGTTTCCTATTTCCTGGTTTCCTGACAGATCCAACTCTCTCAAGTGTGAAGGGTTTGATTTTAGGGCTGCTGCCAGAGCTGCACAGCCTTCATGCGTGATGCCGCAACTTTCCAGTCTGAGAAAGCAAAACAAATGAGCAAAACTTATATCCTTGCCACTAATATTAGAAATGAATCCCTGAGAAATAAGTTTACTTTAATATCTTCAGCTCACTGTGAGGATTCCCAAGTCCACCAACAAGGAGCTTGGTTCCGGAGTCTCCAAATTCATTCTTAGACAGATTAAGTTGTCTCAGAGATGAGGGTTCAGATTTAAGAAGAGATGCCAGGGCAGCACAGACATCAACCTTGAGATCACATGTTCTCATGCTGAACACACATTTACACAAGATCCATGTTGTGCTTTTCAATACAACACATTCTTTTACATGTAATTTTTTGTTTATGAAAAATGTATATCTCAGCTTAGGTTCAGCTGGTCTCACCACAGTTTCTCAAGTTTACATGCAGGGTTCTGCAATTCCGTTAAAAGATTTCTCAGTCCAAAGTAAGAGAACTTGTTTCCAGACAGATCCAGTTCTTTCAGATGTGATGGGTTGGATTTAAGAGCCGAGGCCATGAGGTCACAGACTTTATCAGAAAGAGAGCAAAACTCCAGTCTGGAAAAAGGGCATTTCATATAAATTGATTTCATTGATCTTTTGGTGTTCACAAGATAAGTTTCAGTGCTGGAACATTTAAAAAAAATCTAACATCTAAAAAGCCCTTTTCAAATCAATAAATAGGATTCAAAACTTTTGAGGCAACTTATGTTTTTTTTTTTTTTTTTTTTTTTTTTTTTTTAAATATCTGAGTCAAAATGTATTTTTATTATTTGTAGTAGGTAGTTTTTTTTCACAGTAAGTGAATAGCCTAATTAGGGTGACATAAATTTGTAATCGATTCCCTCAAAAGTTGTTGAGAACGTGTTAGTATTCAAAGTGTACAGTACAGTCCAATATGCTTAAGTCCTGACCATTTTGATCAAGTTGAACTGGTACTATTGTCTAAATGGCCTGTAGATCTCAGATTGGGCTGAGAAAATCATCACTACCTGTGGTACAGTGTACAACACAATGCTGAGTTTGTCACGCCAGACAACAAAACAACAAATTAATCACAAATTGCAACAGTGTCATTTATCGAAAAAAAAAAAAGCTTAGGAGAACAATAAAAAAACAAAATGCCTAATTCAACAATCCTTCTGGGTGTTCAGGTTGTGTGAAACTGTGACACTAAAATCTATTGAACAAGGAAACCTATACTGAACCGAACCACAAAAAAAAAAACAAAAAAAAACACGTGTTTACTGTACAGATGTTGACTTACCTCAGTACTTCCAGCTTACACTGAAGACTCTCCAGCCCAGCGCAGAGTGTCTTAAATTTGTTATCATCAATATTACTCCTGGTTATGTGTAACTCCCGCAGGCTTGATGTTTTTGAGGTAAGAATCGAAACTAATGTGGTAAAGCATTTCCTTGAGAATGTTTGCTCATAAAGCCTGCAATTGACAAAAATGAAAATGTAACAAATACATTTGAAGTGACTTTGAACGTAACAACACTGACTTTGACTGATTGTGCAACATACTTTGCTGTTTTTGATGCTTCAACCACAGAGTGTAGCCTTTGAAGACTTTCTTCTGGTGAGATGCATGGCCCAATATAGTCGTTTAAATCAAACACATCAAGTTTTTGTCCCGATGTCAGCAAAACAAAGACCATTGCTGACCATTGAGAAACTGTCAGTTTGGTATTTATCTTTGAACCCGCTTGTACGTAACCTTGTATTTCCTCTACCAGGGAATGTTCATTGAGCTCATTCAAGCAGTGGAACAGACAGATCAGCTTCTCTGGTGGAAGGTTCTCTTTGATTTTCTCCTTAATGAACACAACTATTTTGTCTGTGCTGTCAGAACCACTTTCAGTCTTAATCCATAGGTTTTTTAAGAGATACTGACTGGACTTCAATGAGAAACCTAGAAGAAAGCGAAGGAACATATCCAAGTGTCCACTGGAACTACTTAGAGCCTCCTTCACTGCAGCTTGTTGGAGGTCAAAAATTGATGACCGTTGTGTCAAACAACCTGGAATGCTGAGAAGACCCGGTTGTTTCAATTGATTTGTATGTCTGTGCACAAAGCAAAAATACACATACAAGGCTGCAAGATGCTCCTGAATGCTCAGATGAACAAATGTGTAGACCTTTCCCTGAAGCCCAGATTCTTCTCTGAAAATCTCTGTAAACAATCCAGAGTACAGAGATGCTTCCTGCATGTTGATGCCGCAATCTTCAAGATCGTTCATGTAGAAGATTAGATTGTGTTTCTTTAGATTCAGAAAAGCTAGTTTGCCTAGTTTGAGAACCATGTCTTCATCACTAATGTTCTTCTCAAGTGGCCTTTCATTTTTTAATTTCACCTGAACCATCAGGTAGTATGTGTACATCTGGGTGAGAGTGCTAGGGATCTCTCCTTCCTCACCTTGTGGAAGTATCTTCTCCAGAACAGTGGCTGAGATCAAGCAGAAAACTGGGATTTGGCACATGATGAACAGGCTTCTTGAAGACTTCAGATGGGAGATGATTTTGTCTGCCAGAGTCTGATCTCTTATTCTCTTGCTGATGTATTCCTCCTTCTGAGTATCATTGAAACCTTGCACTTCTGTCACTCTATCAACAAACTTGGACGGAATTAGATCTGCTGCTGCCGGTCTAGATGTGATCCATACGCGAGCAGAGGGAAGCAGATTTCCTGCAATCAGATTTGTCACCAGAACCTCTACTGGAGCTGGTTGCGTCACATCATACACACTCAAGCTGTTCTGAAAGTCCAGAGACAGGCGGCACTCATCCAAACCATCAAGGATAAAAATGACCTTTGCTTCCAGTTGAGAAAGGTCCAGCTGTTTGGTATCCATGAAAAACTCTAGAAGATCATTAAGATTGGATGTTTTGTCTCTCAGTAAATTGAGTTCTCTGAAAGGAAGTGGAAATATGAGATGGACGTCCTGATTCGCTTCTCCTTCAGCCCAGTCCAGGATAAACTTCTGCACACACACTGTTTTTCCAATTCCAGCAACTCCATGAGTCAGGACACTTCTGATGGAATGATCTTGACCAGATAAAGGTTTGAAGATATCCTCCAACAGGATTGGTCTCTCCTCTGTTGCTCTTCGATGTGCCGTCTCAATCCATCTAACCTCATGTTTATTTAAGACATTTTCACCCTCTGTGATGTAGAGCTCAGTGTAGACATCCTTCAGGGGTGCTGAGAGGGACCTGGTCTGGAGTAAATCTTCATCCAAACATTGAAACCTCCTTCTCAGGGTAGATTGGACATCTATTCGAATATCTCGAAGAAGGTTGCTGGAAAATAAACAGGCAATTTGTAAACTGATATGACATTGGTAGTGTGGCCTTCACAGTAACTAAAGTTATTAATTGTAGTCTTGCGCACCACCTTGAGTGAAAAAGTCGACATCATACGTTTACATAATTAGCTCTTCAGAAGTTCTATCAAGTTATTGTCAAATCTGTAGGTTCTTGGTTTTTCACCTGGCCAGAGAACTCTTGTATGTGAGCTCAAATCCTTCCTTACTCCAGATGATTTTTTTCACCATACTAATTCCCTCAGACTGACTTTGATATTAATTCTAAGATTGCAATTAGAAGAATCCCAGTAGAATTCAAAACCCTATATTTTAATAAGCCAATCCAAAATCTGTTGCTTTTTGACACTTAAGACAGTAAGAAATCATTTTAAAATGTAAAAAATCACCAGGATGTAAAGTTAGATTTAAGACAATGTAAAAGTTCTACCTGGATCCTTTGAATTTCTGTGGTTGATCCATTGATCCATCCATCGATGTCAGGGATGCAAGGCTAGACCATGAAGGGCAACTCTGCTGTTCTGGCCTTCAAATTAATCATAAAAAACTGTATAAAACTTTTAAGCTATGCCATAATTCTTGCTGTAATTGAGTAATTGAAAAAATGTTTTTTTCCCCTGCTGGATTTTCTCAAACTTCCAAGTCTACCAATATCACAGTAATTTTGTTTAACTTAAAACATAATTCAAATTATTAAAAAAAAGAAGAACGTATGAAAATCAAGACCAACCGGGATTCTTTCAATTCGAGCAGAAGATCCATTGATTGATCATCTTTTATGCACTCAGGGCTGGGACATGAAGTACTCTGATGCTCTGGGCTGTTGTGAGAGGGGGGAAAATATTAAGTTATTTTTTATTCAGTAAGATGAATAATGACTGACAAACATTTGATCATGCCATGCTGAATGACTGAACTTGGTCAAATCACTTTTGTTAAACAGTGGATGCTTTCTTCAATTGTCATAAATTCATGACAAATTGCAGTTTGAGTTTAAATGATTCTAAAGTCAGATTGGGATATTTTTCTAAATAAGTGTATTTGTTCATCAGTGAATTTGGTGTGGATAATGCGTGAAAATAAAATTCTACCATAATTCTTTCAATTCGAGCAGATGATCCATTGATTGACCATCCCTCATGGACACATGGGTGGGACATGAAGAAGTACTCTGATGCTCTGGGCTGTTGTGTGCAGGGAGAAAAATAACAGCAATTCCTTTTTGAACAGTGAATGCCTACTCCACATACAGACAACTCCAAAATGTGCAATATTACATTTACGACTGCAATTTAATCAAAACAAGTGAATCAAAATGTCCCTAAGGAATTAAGTGCAGGGTTAGAGTTGGGTTCTATAATGTTTTGTATAAATACTGCACGATTTGAAATTAAGAAATAAGTTTTTCCTTGACTAGTGGATGCATAATATTGTCATCCAGATTAGAATTGCATAATGTTTTCTATGCAGAGCTCCAAGTCGGCAGAATTGGCATGAACTGAACCATATGAATCGGGTGACATGGTACAATCTAAATCAGCTGACTGTAATAGGTGTATTGTCACAAGGCAAAACTATTTGTTAGAACTTTAAATACTAAATGAATTAATTGTTTAATTTGGTGAGGACTATGTATGAAAAAAAAGATGCTCCATTGATTGACTTTGCCTCATGGACACATGTACGGGACATGCAGAAGTACCCTGCTGCTGTTGGCTGTTGTGACCCAGGGGGAGAAAAAAATTCTCATTCAATATGAAACTGTACAATGACTGAATGAAACACAATTGTTTATGTTATAGCACGACACGGTTGCTTAAAATTGCTTTAAAGCAACATGCACAACAATAGATAAAGTAATTTATTAAATTTATTAGAGTAGTTGATGCATATGTTATCATACAGATTAAAATTGTATATTGGTGATTTGACCTTTGTCTATACAGAGCTCCCAATTGGCACAAAATGAACCAAAAGAATAGGACTACATGAAAAAAAAAAAAAACTTAAGGCAGCTGACTGAGTAGGTTGAACTGTCCCACAAAGGATATATATATATATATATATATATATAAACATTTATAACAAGACTGATAATGTACCTAAGCTCGGGGCAAGGTGTTGTGTCCATGGGATGATCCTTTGAAGTCTGCCAAACAACAAGGTTTGCTACAATCCTTCTCTTCCTCCAGTGAATTGGAAAACAAACATTGCCTATAGTATAGGAGGTAATTAACTCACATTCGCAAGTATAATTTATTAAAAGCTTCAAATTAACCTATTTAAACAATGGAAACGTTAAGCCATCACTTCATGTAATGTACTTATACTCTACCAGTGGTGGACAGTAATGAAGTAAATATAATTCGTTTCTGTACTTAAGTAGCTTTTTCAAGTATTTGTACTTTACTCAAAAATTTTAATTTGGGGGGACTTTTAACTTTAATTTCACTGCGTTTCAAAGTTAAATATCTAATTTTTGACTCAACTACTTTTACGAAATCATTCATACATTCATTTTCCAACCCATTTATTCCCTTGCAAACTCCGTCCAATCGTTTTGTTTGCCACTTGGTGGAATCTACTAACCGCAAATACAGCAGCATTTTCTGAGACACCCGTGCCTCAATAAATGATAGAAGAAACTCCTGAAACTAGTTTCTGTTATGGTAATATGACTAGGTTATGTTTACACACAGACATTTAGGTACAATATAGTAAAAGAAAACTTGTGAACCTCTGTTTAATAATTTAAAATTAAAACATTAAAAAAGTTATTTATTATAATGGTATATTATAGCCATAATAAATATTAGTTCTTTGGATACTTAAGTAAATTTTAAGGCAAAAACTTTTGTACTTTTACTCAAGAGAAATTCTGAAGGGAGCACTTTTACTTCCACTGAAAATATTTTACCTAGTGTATCTCTACTTTAACTCAAGTACTTGGTTTGTGTACTTTGTCCACCACTGTACTCTACCAACACTTCAGAACCATATTTATTATATGGTTATCAGTTATGTTTTGACAAAAGAGGTCAAGCAGGAAATCCTATGAACATACTGCCATAAAAATAGAATATTAGACAAAAATGTATGCAGAACAATGCAACTCGTTATTAGAGTAATTAGTTTAATATGAAAAACTCTTAAAAATAAAAACCTTATATACATAAACACATTTGACATTCAAAAGATAGTAAAATAAAAAGGCTCCTGCAAGTACGCAGATACTTACAGTAGTGTTGCCAAGATAAGTTACTTTCTGTTTAGCTTACACAGAGCAAAAACATCCGCACCCCTCTCAAGATGGAAGAAATGAACAATGAGCTTGAAAAAAAAACTCACAAGAAATCCAGACCGACCAGTTTGATGATGCATATCTACAACACTGTATGGATTTATACAAATTTACATTTAGTAAAATTAACTTTTACTTTGTGACAGTTGTTTACCTCCTGAAACAGCTCAGAAGAAACATGTACTTTCCACTGAAACTGTTACTACTACATTTAAATATACTTAATTATTAAACAAAAAACCTATTTAACTATTATATATCATCTGAGCCATCTTGGCATACTTCCAGAACTCATCACTTGTGGTGTTTCACTGTAAACAGCACATTCACTGACATTTACTGGATTCTGCATTTTCAAATGACACACAGTCTACTTTTTATATTTAGTAAATGTTTTGGAAAACCATATTATGAAAGCGGCAGCACAGTGGCGCAGTGGGTAGCACTGTGGCCTTCCAGGTAGAAGGTTGTCGGTTCTAGGCTCGCCGGTGACCTTCCTGGAAGGAGTTTGCATGTTCTCCCTGTGCTTGCGTGGGTTTCCTCCGGGTGCTCCGGTTTCCCCCACAATCCCCAAAAACATGCGGATAGGTTAATTGAATAAGCTAAATTCCCCTTAGGGTGTGAATGTGTGTGAATGTTGCCCTGTGATGGACTGGCGAACTGTCCAGTGTCCAGATTGCCTCTCGCCCAATGTGTGCCGGAGATAGGCACCGGCAGACCCCCGTGACCCCGAAAGGGAATAAGCGGGAATGAATGAATATTATGAAAGCAAACACTTCTCATCATTTCCTGTTTGTGATGTAATCCTGATTTCTGATTGACTATCTGTTTGCCAAGTGTTTAGCAGCAACAATCAAACACTACTTTACTTCACACTGAACAAACTTAGCGCCGCAATTGTAGCGCTAACTCTGCTCCGAAGCAGGGTTTCAGAACCCTAGTGTTTAAAAGTGGTGTTTAGAACGCAGATAACATGGGGTTAAGTACATTGTGAAAAGCCCTACTATGAAGCAAAGATGATATTGTTTAGGATGTCAGTATTGCTATAAAGATTTGTTATATTGTGAGCTATTTAATTCACCATAATAATGTACAGTATGGCATACATTGCAGACTATGACCCAACGTATGGGGATCTCACTAACAACTAACCACGCAAAAGCATTTTTAATCACTCAGAATCAGCACGTGAGGTTTAGCATCCATTTATACATATATGCAGTGTCCTAATGTGGGATCTTTTCCAAGGGTCTTAAGTTGAAATACAGAGGTCCAGAGTCAGGAGTTTGCAGTGCAGAGTGTTTTAATGTGAAAAAAAAAAACAAATCAATAAACAATCAAAAATAAGCTAATGAAACAAATATTGGCCTAACAAAAACAAAATGATAATACAATGTAAAAAAAACACCTCAATAAAATTAACACCTTTGTAAAATAAAATAACACAGAACAATGATTGGCTCAGGGGATGATGTGGTAAGCACAGGCGGAATGGCTACATCATCACATGGCCATAGCATCTTATTGTTGATTCGAGTTTTCATTTGAATCCAAAGTGCCAAAAAACTCAGAGGTTGTTTCTGATTCTTTAAATATGCGCTTTACAGGTGTTTCTTGGGTGGAGACGCTCATGGTCCAATATCCCGAGCTTTTAGTTGAACCAGCAACTACAGAGAAAACAATTTTACAGACAGTTAAACAAACCATTTTCAATTATACTCTGTAATACTATGGGGCAAAGTTTTCTGCTTTGAGAGAAGTGTCATTTTAATTAAAAGTTTACCTCAGCTGATGTGAAAAACTGAAAATAATAATAATAATAATAATAAAAAGAAATAGAACCCAGAAAATCATTATATGATTTTGTCCATTAATATAAGCACGTCCTCAAACTTCTCCACTATTAGCAAAACCAAACAGACAGCAGACAAAAAAAAACACTTGACAAATTACAAAAATAGATAGTAAATCACAAACAATACAACCTCTTCCCTAAGGTCTTTCAACATAACAATGACCTAAGTGAGAAAACTAGATAAAAAAGGCACACAATACATGGCCCCATTGTAAATGAGAAGGAAAATAAACTTACAATTCAGAGGGATATCGATGCTTCTTGTTCTATTCACGGAAATGGGATCTGATCTTATTATTTCCTCTTGATTCTTCTCATCTATTTCTCTTTCCTTTCGCTCAAACTTCATTCTCCTTTGCTTAGCCCTCTTCTCTTTCACAGGCAGCAGCATTTTTTTGCTCATTTCAAAAGTACATCCTTGATTTTCCACCACCATCTTGTCAATCTTCTCTAGAAGTTCACCGACCTGAGATCTATCGCCCCAGTTCTTGTTGTTGAGGACATGGTATCTTTTCCCACATTTCTCAATGAGCCACTGGAGAGCATCACCTTCACTAGCAATGAACATCTCAATCGGAGTTTCTACCATTTCTTCTTCAACGCTGAACAGAACCAGCGTGTGATTCCAGACACTTTTACCAAGAGGCTCCATGATTTTTTCCAGGGCACTTTTCTCTTCATCAGCAAAAGAACAGTCGATGCACAAGACTAACACAAGAGCGTGTGCTCCAGAACAGCCTCTGAAGATGCTGGCTTTAGCATTCTCAAGGCCTTCACCAGCCTGAAAATCTTTCTCAAAAGGTAGTGTGCAAACCACGGTGAGCTTTCTTTCATCAATTTCACCATCATCTTCTACGTTATCTTCCAACCCTTCTGTTGGAAAAGTCTTTCTTCCCAAAATCCTGTTTCCTGCTGAACCCAAGTCAGAACAGTGTCCCCCAAATAACACGATCTTCGTTGGACGTTGAATGTGACCTTGAAAGGAAAAAGGAAAGATATAATTCAACTATATACAGTACCTCAAAAAATATATATTATGGTTTACTCACCTGAAATAGAATTAATCGATTGTTTACTTTTTTTCTGCTCAACGATCATTTGATTTGCTCTCTCCTCAACTTTTATTCTCCTTTTTTTCATGTCTTTTAAATTTGGATTATTAATGTCAAAACAGCGCCCTCTGTGTCCGACCAGCATCTTTTTTATCTTGTCAAGCAGCTCAGTAACCTGACTTCGATCATCTGTGATTGTGTTGTTAAAGACATGATATCTATTCCCACATTTCTCTATTATCCATCGAAGAGCTTCTCCTTCTCTCTCAATGAACTCTTCAATACTCATGTCTCTCAAACAGTCTCCAAATGTAAAGAGAACAATTATGTGATCCCAGATTTTGTGACCAAGCAAGGCAGCATGCTCTTCTACAGCTTTTCTGTAGACATCATCAAAACAAATGTTCACTCGTATGACTAGAAGAAAGACATGAGGTCCTGGAGGACAGAGAGAAGAACTCAGCACGATCTCATCTTTGTAAAGTCTGGGTGTAAATTTTGAACAGGAAGTTCTTCTTCGACCAGGAGTATCCACAACAGTGATGTGTTTTCCTGCAACATATCCTTCTCTTACGGAAGATAAAACGGATCTTTTGCTCTCAAATGCAGGTTTGCCCAGGATGGTGTTTCCAGCAGAGCTCTTTCCAGATCCATTATAACCCACCAGCACAATCCTCAGCATATTTTCTGTTAATAAAATATAGTTGTTGATTACCGTGATACAGAATTCACATTAAAACAAACAAACAAAAATTAAGTTACAAAGCAAAAAGGGAAGCCAGTGTCAAAAATTACTGTCATACAGTGTTTCTGTTACCTGAAAGAGAACTCATGATGATTTAAGATGTTTCTTCTTTACAGTTCTCTTCTGATGTGTAAATTATTAGGACCTAAATCAAAAAGAAATTTCACATTTGTTTCAAAGCATTAGCAAAAACTGAAGCTAATTGCTAGCAAAACACTTATTGGTTATTAAGAGATACCACATTAACAGTACATCTTTTACAAAACAATAAACATTATGCATATCATTATTAATTCTTTCTTATTTGACTTTTCTGGCTGGTCAGTTTTTGCACTTGTCTGGCTGGCCAGTTTTTGCTGGCAGTTTCTGGCTGGTGAGGTGACAGACATTTTCCAGTTGCAAGACAGTTTCAAGATTTCTCAGGTATTCAGATTTGGTTGTAAAAGAGAAAATTTTCAATATTTATTTAAACTGAGTCGTGCAGTATATACAGGTGAGGAGGGGCATGTTGCTTGATTTTGGTTGTAATAGAGCAATTTAGAATGAAGTTATTAAGCATATTCTTGGTAAAATATTTTTTGGATCTGGTAATTTGCAGACGGTCCCTAAGCGATTCCATGTCAGCGGGTTGCTCATAGACGGTAATGTGTTTCTGCGAATGCCGAGGGAAACTTGTTTTGATAAAAAACGTTTTGTAGTTTGTCCGCTACATAACACAGATTAAAAATAGGTATTATTTGTTTACTAAGAACATTCTGGTCTCGAGCTATTGAGCAGGAAAAACCGAAACCGAATCCGTGAATCTGCAGATAACTTTACTGAACTTAAGCAGAGAACATTCGTTTACATATGAAAAATAGGATAATGAGTGACAATTTTTATCAAGGTTAGCTTCAGCTTGGCTAATAGAGGCTCCAAAAAACCTAGGACGTCTAGTGTTAAAGATTATAGTAAAATAACTTACCTGTTTAACGTGTCTTCGATTGTACTCGTAAAACGAAAGTAAAACTGCTCCTGTCTGGGCGGAGTCTTGTTTGTTATTAATGTTTTGCAGTTTCCACATATAATGGAATTTGTGTGGGTTCATGAAAACAAAGTGATTATTCAATCACCTCTGTTATTCATCATATTTAATGGGGTTATTTTACGTGTAGATATCGCCGAGGTAATATGTTGTTATTTTGGATTCAGTATTGACTTTCATTTACCAGCCATGAATATTATGACATTTATAGATTTCATTTATGTGATCTCTGTCACGGACATCTTTTCAACTTATCAAAACGTCAATAGCAAATGCTCATTTATTCAAACGTCCTTGCAAGAGTGTGTGATACTTCTCATCCAGCCACAATCAAATTCACTCTTTCTGGATGTTTTTTTTTTTTTAATGACAAGCAAAAATTAAATAGGATTAATGAAGCTTTTTTATGTAAATAGAACGTACTTACAATTGTGTCAAAAAAGTAGACGTTAAAAAGTCGTCTGAAAAATACCTAAAATTTTTACTTAAGTATTTGTACTTCATTACTTGACACCTCTGACTGGCGACAAACAGATGAGACATACAATGTTGAAGCTGTTTTATTAAAGGAACCAAGTTGGACATTTCACTAAAGCAAAAGAGATCAATAGAAGAGACATGTTGTTATGAAAAGAAGCATACTGTTGGTCAAAGGCTTTTAACTGAAGCACTTAACAGAGAGGATAATGTTGGTTCTAACGCTCTAACTATTTTGTAATTCTAAAAAAGTGACTTTTGAACAGCCTTGCAAAGCTGCATGTTGTTGCCCTCTGCTGGAGTTTTGTGTACATTACAACCAAGAAGTTGTTTTAAGTCTATTCATTTGGTTCTTCCATAAAGCGCAGCAAGACTAGACAAGACAGGTGGTATAGAATGGTTAGTGGAAATCTTTCTTTTAAACTGAAGAACTTATTCTAAACACAAATGTGCAATTAAATACAACTTAACATTTTGCTATTAGAAATCTCTTGCAGAAATCTTCCCTCCCAGATTTGTTACAGATCACTGCAATAAAACAGAAAAAGGAGTAAAAGGTCAGACATAGACATTGCAAATTACATTGATCACATATATTCAAATGCATTAGTGAGGTTCTTTCTTTAGTTTCTTTTTCCTGCCTTCTCATTCTCCTCCTTCTGTTCCCTCCTATTGTCTCTGATTGCAATTTGCTCCTCTCCATTATATATTTATTTAATTTATTTCATATGCTGTATCAAAAATGTACTGACCTGTGTGACACCAGTGTTGTTTTAAATCCAACCATGATTTTTGTGAACCCTAATCTCTTCACAAGGATATCAAAATGAAATGACTGCAAAAAGCCATTTGTATTTTTGCGTTTGAAAATTGGGGCCTTAAGTCTGTCTCTCATTGGTTCTCCCATTAGAGTCAAAGACAAGAATGAGGAACCTTGGTGTAGCATTCAATCGATGTCTGACTTTCAAGCAGTTTGTTCAAACCACTGTCAAATCTTAATTTTGTTTCCTGGTCTCGAGGAGGCAGTCGCATCTTTTTCCTCTCCCTTATCTCTGTTCCTGGCACTCTGTGTTTTGTCTGTCTGTGAGAGACTCTCGCTGCCCTGCTCTCCTAATAAAAGGAACTATGGATCTGACCAACTGGTCTCTGAATGCAATTGACACTATTTTCTCGACAAGGAGCGCGGGTTCAGGGGAGCCCACCTGTCCTGCAGGAACTATTGCTTCTGGTTACACGATTGACGGCTGGGCGAAGTGGCGGAACGTGTGCCTGGCTGCTCTGTCCCTGGAGTATGTTGGAGCTTTGATTACTGGGATTCTACTGATCGGAATATGTGGAAATCTGGGATTGTCAAAGGCGGTCAAAACTCCATTAAGCTTATCGGCTGGAATTTAATGTTGTCTGGACTTTAGTCTGTAGGGACTCATTCAGTGGTCTGTGACCGCAAATTGGATATCATCGGGGAGAGACTGACGGCTACGCAGTGGATGTTGGAGAAAATGGAGACTGGTGATGGACAGTAAAAATTTGTGGAAATGTACAGATTTTGACCCAAAATCCACATCTCTTCCATCTGGCTTTCCCTCATCTCTTGTGGCCTCGAAGGTCATCAAGGAGTCAAAATACTCCCTCGAGAGAGCGCGATAACGAGACGCTCTGCATTCTTCCTTCTTCAAGAACACTACATCCCCCGAAGCTTCTCCCAACCTCTGTAATCTGAACAGGCCATGAGTACAGCCCTATCATGGCAGCAAGAAAATGCCGGCTGTTGACTTCAGTGGTCCCACTACTTTCCCTGACCCTACCCCCTCATGCAATGTTTCTTGTATTATGTCTGTATGTGCTTGGTTGCGATGGCTTTTTTTTTACTTGATCCACACTGCCCTCTGCGAAGGACTCTGTTTCTTTCTTAAGAAGCACTTACAATCCAAGTGATATGCTCCGCTCCTCACATTCTAAGCTTCTGTCTGTACAATGTACTCGAACTAAAACTATGGGAAAAGGGGCTTTTTCTCTCTATTCACATCACTGTGGAACTGTCTTCCGGCTGAGCTCAGGGATGCACAAAGTTACACCAGTTTTAAATCTCATCTTTAAACTCATTTTTAAACCTTGCTTATGATTGTTAACTTTTTATTCATTTATTGTTTTTAAACAATGGTTTTATTTGCACATTTTATTCATCTTATCTCTGTTTATCATGTACTTTTGTCCAATTGTTTTACTTGTTTCTCTGTACAGCGCTTTGGGAAGCCAGCTTGAAAGGTGCCTTATGAAATATAGTTTATATGATGATGATGATGATTATTATTATTATTATTATAGAAGTGGTGTTGGTCATGTGATCTGCCTCTCCAGCCCATTCTTTTGCTGGTGTTCGGGAAGTAGTAGTCACGTGATGTGGCTGCAGCTATAAATGATTGAGTTTCGGAGCCACAAAATAACATTTCCACTTTCTTGTTAGCACCAGTGATTACTTTGTGTTGCGTTTGGCTTACTTCAGTAACTTGTTACAATCAGTCATTATTTAGTCTCATGAGAAGTGCTTACCATGTGAAGAAGTCTTCTGCTTTCCAGGATGTTACTGCACTAAAAGAAATCACATCATCTCCGATGTCTCCATTAAAGTTGCCACACGCACCACAAACTTTCCCTCTGAGCTCTCCACTAATGGACAACACAACCCCTTCAGTGATGGAGAATGTCAGTCTCAGAGTAAACATCTTCTCAACGATAACGGTATTGTTTTTGGACGAGATTGACACCCCTTCTTTTGTTGTCATGGGATATGAGACATTCCTTCCATTCACCTGTTTCCATGAGAAAAATTCCATATTTTGAAAAGTACATTTTTGTTGATAAATGACAAAAGCAATGCTGTGTTGCAAGCACTTTTTCCACATACCCAACTGTGCTGTTTATGGTTGACGGTGATAACCAAGTCCTGGAAGAAGATGTGAACCATTATCACATTCTCAGGTCCATTCCTGGTGCATGGGTGCACATCTAACACCACTCTGAACCAGTCAGGAGACTTTTCATCACATAAAAATGCCATTTGAAAGGCTCCTGGTTGCACAGTTGAGCCTTTTCCACCATCGAATGTGAGTAGATGTCCCCAGATATCATAGGAACAGTGACTGTGAACCGGGTAACATTCTCGCTGGCCATTCTGAACATCACAGACGTCTCCTCTGGCACAGGTTTGATTCACACACTCAAGCAGATCAGCGCCATGACAGACACACTTGAGCTCACAGGAATCACTCACTGAGACCTCGCCAACCTACAGGACAAGGTGAAAAAGCTAAATAGGCAGATTTGACTGATGAAAGTGGTTAATAAATGTTATATGTCTATATAAGTTCTATATCACTATTTGTTGCTTGTTATGAAAAGACAGGAGCATGGTACCAGTAATTAAATGGAAATTTATTTGGTAAATTCTGAGGTGGTTCTGCGAATGCTAATGGAGCCCTAAAATTTATGTATTTATTATATATGATATAAATATATTGGAATGGCCATCAATACAGTATAATTTTTTAAAAGCTAATAACCAATACCATCCAGAATCCACACCTTTAGGTATTTTCCATTGTGGACACACCCACAATCCTTCTCGGACACACACTTGTCCCCATCGGAGAAAAAGCCTTCATCACACTCACAGCCCTCCACACAGACTTTTGGGCAACTGTAAATGGATCCACTCAGACTGGCACAGGTGTGGGCACAATTATTAGAGCACTGTGCATAGTGACTGTTCTCAGGACAGACAGCCGCTATAGGGAAAGCACAAATATATTAATTAAATTCGAAATGAAATACATTTTTTTAACTGCATATATTTATAAATTTTCATTATTGACAATTTATTGTTTGAATCGTTGACTATTTAATAATTTTGGATTCTCTCATTTATAGTATTTACATCAAACCCCCAGTAAAAGTAGCATGTTTTCACAGATCGATCAGTAATTCATTTTCCATTCATTCATTCCCTTTTGGAGTCACGGGGGTCTGCTGGTGCCTATCTCCAGCACACATTGGGCAAGAGGTGGGGGTACACCCTGGACAGGTCGTCAGTCCATCGCAGTGCAACATCCAGTCACACACTCACAACTAATAGGAATTTAGATTTTAGGTTAGGTAAATTGACCTAACCTCATGGTTTTTTTTTTTTTTTGGGGGGGTGGGGGGTGAGTCTTGAATCAACAACCTTCGAACTGGAAGGTCAGAGTGCTACCCACTCGCCACCGTGCTGCCATCGATCAATCATAAATTTTAACAATGTATATAAAATGATTCTCAAGCCGAGATTTTCAATTGTAGTTTTCCACTTTTCATTTTAGTTTACTTTGCAAGATTGTGACCTAATATTTGCATTTACTGCCTATAACACGTGCCTTCTATTCTTACATAAGTGTACAAAAATGCTCCCCCTTTTCTTACTTTGATTCTTTAAATATGGCAAATGCTCTTTCAAAGCAACGCAAAAGTCATTCAGTGTTTTTGAAAGTTTATTCATTTATTTTTAAAATATATAGCCTTCGTTAAGCTGCAAAGAAATATTCTGAACCCTGTTTATACCATCCCTATGTACAGACCCTCTCCAAATCATGGAGGTGCTGCTATAGGCTTCTCCAGGGCTTGAAGTTGCTTCCTATTGAAACAGATCATGTTACTTTGACTGAGTTTTGGGTTATTGTCATGCTGGTATTCATCTCCATGAGATTGTCACCCAATTGTCATGGGTACCTTTGTCCCTTTGATGTGGTGTAGTTTTCCACTGGAGGAAATAGCCCAAAGATTTCCACCACCATGTTTGATGTTGTTGTCTCCTAATCATTAGGAAGTTGTTTGGCAAACTGAAAATTAATGAACCAGGGGATGATTCTTTCATTCTGTGCATTTAGTTGTTTTTGGTATAAAAACATAATTTACTTAACCCAGTATATTTCCGATAATAATTGGGTTCCGCAATAGATTAAATAATTTCACATTTTAATTAAATTTGTATTTTCATTTTAGTGGATTCTTAAAATTCTCATCTCTTTAAAATATTCAACCCACGGTGTTGAATCTGAACCCTTCATATCATCTGTTTTTACTCACATATGTCACATAGAAAGATAAGCTGGAGCCCAGGTTTTGTTTGACAGACTTACGGCAGAATGAACTAGTTCTCCATGGCTGTATTTGAACCCCCGACTGTTGGCAGACACTGGCATAAGCCTGAAGGCTTTGACATAGCATGGCTCTATCTCCCTCCAAAATGCACATGTCAAACACACAGTTTTTCACATGTGGCTGAGGATCCACAAAGCCGTGGCATGGACTGAATGGACCAGTGCCAGCTCCCATCAAACCGCAGGCTTCCTCTCTGCGGTATCTTTCAGCTTCAGCTTCATTACACTGCTGCAAGAAACCTCCTCCTACACACTCATCACCAGCTGGGGGCAATGCCCATGCCAGCCCAAAGGCATCCACACTGGAGCTTTGGGTTCCATCAGGCAACAGGAGGTCATCTGAGGGGTTTCCGTTGTAGTTACCACATAGCCCGCAGATAATGCTTTGATAGGTTGAGGGCACTTGAACTTCTGCATGGTAAACAGCATCATACTGGACTCTCAATCCAAAATCAGTTTGCAACACAACAGCAAATCCAACCTGGGCAATAGAGACTTGATGGCCGAGGGACGAAGGGAGGTTCACAAACTCATTATTAACCTATCAGAAAAAAAAGAACACTTTAAATTTTTATTTTCAGAGTTGTTATTCCTTTGTCAGGAAACTGACGGACAACATACATTTGCCATACGTACAGTTGAGTTTTCTGAAAAATGTGTTTATTGAAAAGTATTTTGAGTGAAAGCTGTTTGAATTTAAAGTTTGTTCTGTGTGTGAGGACGTCTCTTGAACAGTCTCTTTTACTCAAGCAATGCGACTCCATACACTGCTCTCTACCTCTCTATACCATGTTTTACCTTCTGTTTACTGTCTGTTTGTGGCTTTTCTCCTTTTGTCTCTTTGCTCTTGCCCCTTCCGTCCTGTTTTCTAATTGTCTGCACACCTGTCCTGCATTCTGGATGATTCTCTTCTTTTTATGATCTCTGTGTTTTTTAGGGTTTGTCATGGGTTCACTGGTCTACCAACCTTCATGTTCATTTCCAGTTGTGTACCAGGTCAGTTTTAGTTTAGTTGTTTTTGTTATGTCCTTCCTGGAAGGAGTTTGCATGTTCTCCCTGTGCTTACGTGGGTTTTCTCCGGGTACTCCGGTTTCCCCCACAGTCCCCAAAACATGCGGTTAGGTTAATTGAATAATCTAAATTCCCTTTAGGTGTAAAGGTGTGAGTGAATGTTGCCCTGTGATGGACTGCCGACCTTTCCAGGGTGTACCTCCACCTCTTGCCTAATGTGCCCTGAAGATGGGCACCAGCAGACCCTCGTGACCCCAAAAAGGGAATAAGCGGGTTGGGAAAAGAACGAATGAATATTTCTGTTGTTTTTAATCAATAAAGTACTGTATTTTTCGCTGTATAAGACGCATATTTTCTTCCCCAAAATAGAGGGGGAAAAGTTGGTGCGTCTTATACGGCGAATGCAGAGCGCCGCGGAGCGGAGGGCGGTCACGGCCGTAGGAGATCTTCTCAATTGACAATAAACACCGGAGACCGTTTCAGAGAGAACACAACAAATGCGGCTATTTATTGTAAAGATTTAGCAGTCTCAACGTATTTCCTACACACGTGTTATCCGCATTGGAAGAAGAACCTCGAGCCTCTCAAGCGCCGGAAGAAGGGCGGGACTGAAGTATGACGTGTGCTCTTAAAAGTTTCTCAAATTACATTTCTCTAAATGACCACTAGATGGTAGTATTATATAGGAAAATTCCCATAACACTCCGGAGCTATCTCTGCTCGTTGATCCTAGAATAGGGCGGATCCATTACAGCCTTTTTTTTGTTACTTTTACTGTTTACTGACTGTTCATGTTACAAGTTTGGCATATAATTTTTCTTAAACTGCTGTTAACTTTTACACAGTTGATATAAAATATTTTACTACAGTATTTGGTTCAGAATCTTTTTTTTCTAGGTCTTCCTTTTTTTTCTAGGTCATGCTAATGATTCTGTTGTAAACCACTACCTCAATTTCATTACCCCAGCATTACAATACCCCATCATTTCAACTAATAAGAGCAAAGGCATCTAGTTTCTGTAGAGTCTTGAGAAATATGTTATCAGATTATGATTCTCTCCATTTTATAACTCATAAAATATGTGTGTCATATACATGCTAAACATAGGAATTTATTTGTTGAAATAAATTAATAATAAGGTGCAAAGTGCTACATTTGTTAGTTCAGTGTTTAATGTATTTCCTTAGACCATTGTTATGCCTTTTTTTTTGGTATGTGAGGTTAGTTCCAGTTTCAGTCCAGCATTAAGTTATACGATGTGATACTATGATTTGAATAAAATAAGATGCTTATTTGTGGATGTTGACTGGAAATTTGCTTGTGATTATAGCACAATTTGTAATTATATGAAACAAAATGCAATCATTAAAAGACATTAACTTAATACATTTGTATACAATCAAGCTATTTACTCTATATTAGAATAAATAAATAGAAAAACAATAAATAAATCTTCTTTCTTTTCCTTTCGGCTGTTCCCAGTTTAGGGGTCGCCACAGCGAATCATCCTTTTCCACCTAACTCTGTCCTCAGTATCCTCTACTCTTGCACCAACTACCTTCATGTCCTCTTTCAGCACATCCATATATCTTGTCTTTGGTCTTCCTCTTGACCTCTTGCCTGGCATCTCCATCTCCAACATCCTTCTTCCAACATAACCACTATCCCTCCTCTGCACATGTCCAAACCATCTCAATCTGGCCTCTCTGACTTTGTCTCCAAAACAACCAACCTGAGCTGTCCCTCTGATGTGCTCGTTCCTAATCTTGTCCATCCTCGTCACTCCTAAACTGAACCTCAACATCCTCATCTCTGCTACTTCCATCTCTGCCTCTTGTCTCTTCCTCACTGCCACAGTCTCCAACCCATACATCATAGCTGGTCTCACTACTGTTCTGTACACCTTTCCTTTGATTCTAGCTGACACTCTTCTGTCACACAACACCCCTGACACTTTTCTCCACCCACTCCAACCTGCCTGCACTCGTCTCTTCACCTCTTTTCCACACTCCCCGTCGCACTGGACTGTTGACCCCAAATACCTAAACTCCTGCACCTTCTTGACCTCAGCCCCCTGTAACCTCACTGTTCTATTTCCCTCCCTCTCGTTCAAACACATGTATTCTGTCTTGCTGCGACTGACTTTCATTCCTCTTCTTTCTAGAGCTGACCTCCAACTTTCCAGGTTTTCCTCCACCTGCTCTCTGCTCTCACTACAAATCACAATGTCATCTGCAAACATCATTGTCCATGGAGATTCCTGTCTGACCTCATCTGTCAACCTGTCCATCACCATAGCAAATAAGAAGGGACTCAAAGCTGATCCTTGATGTAGCCCCACCTCCACCTTGAACTCCTTTGTCTGACCTACAGCACATCTCACTGCTGTCTTACTTCTCTCATACATATCCTGAACTACTCTGACATACTTCTCTGCCACTCCTGACATCCTCATACAGGACCATAGCTCCTCTCTCGGCACCCTGTCATACGCTTTTTCTAAATCCACAAAGACGCAGTGCAGCTCCTTCTGACCATCTCTGTACTTCTCCATTAACAATCTCAGAGCAAAATTGCATCAGTAGTGCTCTTCCTGGGCATGAAGCCATACTGCTGCTCACAAATATCCACTTCCTCTTCTTAGCCTAGCTTCCACTACTCTTTCCCAAAGTTTCATTGTGTGGCTCATCAACTTTATGCCTCTGTAGCTGTTACAACTCTGCACATCACCCTTGTTCTTAAAGATTGGTACTAGGACACTTCTCCATTCCTCAGGCATCTTCTCTCTTTAAAATCCTGTTGAATAACCTAGAAAGGAACTCCACTGCTGTCTCTCCTAGACACTTCCACACCTCCACTGGTATGTCATCTGGACCAACAGCCTTTCCACTTTTCATTCTCCCCAGGGCCTTCCTCACCTCATCCTTTCTAATCTTTTCAACTTCCTGCTCTACAATATTCACATCTTCCTCCCTTCTTTCCCTTTCATTCTCCTCATTCATCAACTCCTCAAAATACTCCTTCCATCTTCTCAGCACACTCTCCTCACTTGTTAGCACCTTTCCATCTCTATCTTTAATCACCCTTATCTGTTGCACATCCTTCCCATCTCTGTCTCTCTGTCTCGCTAATCTATACAATTCCTTCTCGCCTTCCCTCGTGTCTAACCTGGCATACAACTCATCATATGCTTTCTGTTTGGCCTTAGCCACCTCCCTCTTCACTCTGCGCTGCGATTCCTTGTAGTCCTGTCTACTTTCTTCAGTCCTTTCAATGTCCCACTTCTTTTTTAGCTAGCCTCTTCCTCTGGATGATGTCCTGTACTTCCTCATTCCACCACCATGTTTCTTTATCTTCTTTCCTCCTTCCAGCTGACACACCTAGCACCTTTCTTCCTGATCAATTCTGCTGTAGTTTCCCAGTCATCTGGAAGCTCTTCCTGACCACCCAAAGCCTGTCTCAGCTTTTGTCTGAATTCTTCACAATCTTCTTCCTTTTTCAACTTTCACCATTTGGTCTTCTTTTCAATCTTTCTTCCCCTCTTCTTCCTGACCACCAGAAACATCCTACACAACACCATCCGGTGCTGTCTGGCTACACTCTCTCCTACCACTACTTTACAGTCTCTGACCTCTCTCAGATTGGCTCGTCTACAAAGGATGTAGTCTGCCTGCGTACTCCTACCTCCACTCTTGTAGGTAACTCTATGTTCCTCCTTCTTCTGGAAATAAGTATTAACTACAGCCATTTCCATCCTCTTGGCAAAGTCCACCACCATCTGTCCCTCTAGGTTCCTCTCCTTAACACCGAACCTGCCCATCACCTCCTCATCACCTCTGTTGCCCTCGCCAACATGCCCATTGAAATCTGCACCCACTACTACTCTCTCCCCTCTGGGAACACTCTCAATCACCTCATCCAACTCACTCCAAAATCTCTCCTTCTCTTCCAACTTACAGCCTACTTGTGGAGCATAACCACTCACTACATTCAACATCACCCCTTCAATTTCTAACTTCAAACTGATCACCCTGTCTGACACTCTTTTCACCTCTAAAACATTCCTCTAAAACTCCTCCTTCAGGATCACTCCTACTCCATTTCTCTTTCTATCCACACCATAGTAAAACAGTTTGTGTCCCCCTCCAATACTACGCGCTTTGCTACCCTTCCACCTGGTCTCCTGCACGCACAGAATATCTACCTTCCTTCTCTCCATCATGTCCGCCAGCTCCCTACCCTTCCCTGTCATTGTACCAACGTTAAGAGTCCCTATTCTCAGATCTATATTCCTGCCTTTCCTCTTCTCTTTCTGTCGACGAATCCTTCTCCCTCCTCTCCTTCTTCGACAAACAGTAGTCCAATTTCCACCGGCACCCTGTAAGTCAACAGCACCGGAGGCGGTCGTTGTTAACCCGGGCCTCGACCGATCCGGTATGGAAATCGATTTGGTGACTCGCATATTTGGTTTTTGGCATTTTTTTTACGCCGGATGCCCTTCCTGACGCAACCCTCTCTATTTATCCGGGCTTGGGACCGGCACAGAAGTCACTGGCTTGCAACCCCTGTGGCTAGATTCCACTGGTCTCTTCCTGGATATCTCCCATTATCAACCTAATGTGTACAAGTAGTTCACTTGATGTGTCTTTCATCTGCTGCACAACTTTCCTAGAGCGACCACAGCACCTTCAATCCTTTGGAGAGCCTTTGTTGATAACTACCTTGTGTCTTGTTGCTGTGTTTAATCTTTCTATGACAAGAAATTTTCAAAATGCTGAAATTGACCAAGTGTAGCTATAAGAATTTTGAAAATATTAACAAAATAAACAATAAATATAATTATATTTCTGAAAGTGTTCTGTTTCTACCTGCCTAAACCTTTGCACAGTACTGGAGTTAGTCTCTCTGATATGTTTTGTTTCTTGAGTTCTATGACGGAAGGTGTTTCCTGAGGCAGATCGTTGTGCTGCTGATTAGCCAATGGATCTCCCGCCTTAGGAAGGGGCAAAGAGCACAATACAGAGTAAGAAGCAGAGACAAAAAAAGAGACGTGGTCAAGCTTCCACACAATTAAAATCATCTCAAATAATCACTTCAAATCTGGTTTAGGTTTAGGGGATTTGCTGAGTCTCCTTTAAAGGTGTGAATTGTGTCTGAATAAAATGAGGAAAACAAAAATCAATTGTTTGACTACTTTGTCAGAAATGGCCGAAAAGAAGAAGCTCATAAAACTCTCTCAAGACTCAGTGTCTGCCAATAAGGCACATTTTCAGGCTTGGTCACAATGAGATAGAGTTCAGGGGTCAGTGTGCCGAAAACAGGACAGAGCCCCACCTCAAGGCGTTGTAGGAACAATAGCAGGATGGGCGAAATGATTGAAGAAACAGCTATGCCACCGAGAGAGAAAGAGAGAGAGACAATCAGTTTGTTTTGACTATTTGTTTTGGGTGTATTTTAGGGGCATATGCCCTTTTGAAATAATAATGCATCAGGTTCTATTGTACCTATTGTTCAGGTTCTATTGCTGAGCCCTTGCAGAATAGCTGATGCTGATTGAACATTATAAAGGCTGCTTTGTTGACCATGGAGTCCACTGGTAGTGCAGTGAACTGATTTGTTTCTACAACAATGGCTTTGGATAGTTTCAAGTTTATTTATTTGTATTGTTTACATTTATTAAGCGCTATCCTCTTTAATCTGAAGCTAAATAACAATACATGAACTTTAAGTTATAAAACACTGTATGAAATGGAAAACTACAATATTGCTGAGGATTTTTGTTATGGTGAATAGATAAACAGATGTATTACATGAAGATGGGTTAATTTGGCCACATGATATCGTATTCCGCCATTATAGTTTTCCTGCTTGAATAATATTTGAATTTTGCAAAAAAAAATTATATTTGGCAAGAGCCTTTTTTGACTGTTCAGACTAAAAGTTATGGAATTCATTATTTTCAGTGAGGCTTTTGAATTATTCCAATGTAACACTCTCTAAAATGTCTGCAACTCCGCAACGATTTAATACATTGGTATCAAACTTGGTGTATGTTTTAACAGCAATGACCTTAGATTGCAGTGGGAGTTCTTACCAGTTGTTTGATATATGAAAATTGTATCATTAGGTTTATATCATTCAAAAGGGATAAACTGGTCACAAGCTGATGCAAACCATGTCCAATTTTACAGTCAGCTGTGTTTGAATTTGTAAAATAATCATCTCTGTATTCATCAAATGCAAATTTTGAGCCAGCACCAACTCGAAAGAGTTGTGAACTTTGAGTTATGGTCAAAAATCTAGTCAAAGATCGAAGTCATAAATTTTAACATATTTGACTGACGTTCCTGTTTTATTCAGTTGAAAATCTACCTCTCACCAAATTCGAATCAGAAAATCCTCTGACCTTACTGGTAAAAGTTTATGGATTTCATGTCGATAGAATTTTCTGTTTTCATTAAAATGCATCACGATTGTGATATAATGAATATATTCATTGCCGTTTGTGATATTAGCAACAAACCTGGTGTGAGTGGTCATTAAAGTATAATTACAATCATTACAGTAGGGTTTAAACCATTTGAATTTAAGTAATTTTAGTAAACTTGGTTAAAACTAAAAGTCTTCATGAGCACACAGTATACAGTTGTATCCAGTTTTATTTAGATGATAAGCGTTTTTGTTTTCATTTACATATAACACAAAGCTTCAAAAGCTCAGCTTGAACTACTGAAAACAGCAAAACTCATGTGTATCTCATTTTAATGTTGTGCTTGTCACATCTGCTACTATTATTTTACTAATCACAACATTTTGTTTAATATATAATATTTAAACATAAAGCAATAATATAAAGCAATTATAGGTGTAGACTTTCACAGTGTTATATGTGTGTTTTTACTAGCATATATGAGAAAGAGTATGAGAAAGAGCATCACAGTTCATCTCTTTATAAACCTTTGGACTTATTGCTATTCATCACTGCCTCACTCCCAGTTCCTCTCTGTCCTCCCGTGAAGTAGCTTAGGTTTCCCCTGAGCTTAAAGTTATTTTTTATGAAGACAAGCATATAAAGATAGAATCATTCATCTAGCATATCATATTAAAGATAAGCGATAAGATTCCATAACTGTTTCTATGTCTGTTCTCTGTGAAATCCACAGCCGGTCTGGGTCACTGGAGACATGCAATATAACTCATTTTCCCCTTTGTTCTTCTCTTTATGACACAGGTTAAAGAAAGCTTTCAGTGAGATGGAAAAGGGGACCTGGAGGACAGACTTATGCCACACTGTTAAGTTTAGTGTTAGGCATAAAGCCTGAAGCTTATGGAGGGATCAAAATCCCAAGCAAATACACACACAGAGATTTGAATTCTTTTCTGTTGTATTTGACCCCTCACCAGGGTTCTAATTTGTAACAGGAGGCAAGAAAATGAGGCCCCAAAGGCAGGTTTCAACAGGCCCCCTAAAACCATGTGTATGAGAGTGTGTGAAAGGCATGGAATTGTGATGTTTTAAATTGAATGGTGACAATGATGAAGTCCCACATGGCACCTTTTGTGGCATGTGAGATGGAGGTAGAAATAGGCTCTTGTTTATCTTCTGCAGGACACTTCTAAAGTATAGACATAATATGTTTTTGTAGTTGTCCTTTAATGCAGTGCCCACATACTCAGACCTTATGACCACACAGAAAGCCAATGGCAGTCACACACAATTAACCGGGCTGTCAACACCCACCATCATGTGGCCTTGTTCCTCTGTAGCACCAAAGAACATGATTTTTTTCGTTATAAATGTGACCTCTTTTCATATGAGCAAAGCACCAATTATTTTAAAACTAAAAGATAATTTTACAATGCAACAAACTGACAAAAGTAACACAGTTAACAGACAAACAAACAAATCTGGCGAGAGTGATGATGCTGTTCACTGACAACTGTTCACTGACAACACATTACAGAAGAGCAACACCGTTGACTGACATCTGAAAACAGGTGAAAAGAGTTACACAGCTGACTGATATCTGAACACATGTGAAAAGAGTAACACAGTTGACTGACATCTGAACACAGGTGAAAAGAGTTACACAGCTGACTGATATCTGAACACAGGTGAAAAGAGTTACACAGCTGACTGACATCTGAACACAGGTGAAAAGAGTAACACAGCTGACTGACATCTGAACACAGGTGAAAAGAGTTACACAGGTGACTGACATCTGAACACAGGTGAAAAGAGTTACACAGCTGACTGACATCTGAACACAGGTGAAAAGAGTTACACAGGTGACTGACAACTGAACACAGGTGAAAAGAGTTACACAGGTGACTAACATCTGAACACAGGTGAAAAGAGTTACACAGTTGACAGACATCTGAACACAGGTGAAGAGTTACACAGGTGACTGACATCTGAACACAGGTGAAAAGAGTTACACAGGTGACTGACATCTGAACACAGGTGAAAAGAGTTACACAGGTGACTGACATCCGAACACAGGTGAAAAGAGTAATACAGCGACTGACATCCGAACACAGGTGAAAAGAGTTACACAGGTGACTGACATCTGAACACAGGTGAAAAGAGTTACACAGTTGACAGACATCTGAACACAGGTGAAGAGTTACACAGGTGACTGACATCTTAACACAGGTGAAAAGAGTAACACAGCTGACTGACATCTAAACACAGGTGAAAAGAGTAACACAGGTGACTGACATCTGAACACAGGTGAAAAGAGTAACACAGCTGACTGACATCTGA